>OY740787.1:28233051-28775475 GCA_963514005.1 Raja brachyura
AGTGGGAAAATGAGATTAGTATAAATGGGCAAATTGGCATGGATATAGTTGGCTGAAGAGCCCGTTTCAGTGCTGTACATCTTCTTGGCACCATGACTGTGGACTACAAGAGCAGTAGGCGCATGAAACTTCCATCAGCTGCAGGTTTCCTCCCCAGTTTTGGATCATCAGTCCAGTTTCTCCTGTAGCTTTAATCTCTCATCCCAGCAACCATTCTCAGAAATGTTTACTGGACACATCCTTCCTATAATGGCAACTGGAGCTGAACACCATACGAGGGAAGCCCAAGGTTTTAGACAAACTTCCCAGCTAGTATGCTCTACGCCTGTATTGATAAACCACAGATTGGTGTATGGCTTATTAACTGACTTCTCAACTTGCCCTGCTACTTGCAATGATTTGTGAACTGAGGAGATGGATCTGTGCACTTGTGCGGATGTACGGTCTTGAGTAGGGACGGATTTTTTTTTGTGATACTTTCTTGCTGTTTTTTTCCCCCCTCATTGCTCCTTAATGATAGCCTTGTTGAATGGTACATACCTTCTACAAATACACTACAGGATTATGCGTGTGGGTGTGGAGTTAAATTGATGAGATTGAATTCCTCAACAAAACAGGGCAAAACATGAGCTGCTGAGTCAACCATGTAATAAGCACAAAATGAGTTGCAGAGCAGAAAATTAGGTTTTCATGGTTATTACATTTAAATATGTTGACAGTTTAACTTAGTTTTAAGCAATTAAAAATCAAATCTTCCAGAGAACCAATAAGACGAGCAAAACTGAATATTGCCCTGAACCAACACTACATGCAACCATGTTTTCTTTCTTTTTGATAGTGAATCAAATACTGAGTTCACCTAATAAATTTGTATGTATTCATGATTTTCATGAACTGGTAAATGAAGAAAACCATCAAAAAGTACTGCCATCAGATCCTCTATTGGAATTTTGTCAGACTGAAATAACTGTGCTCATGGAACAGAACAGCTTCAAACCTTTAAAGAATTATAAGCGGATTTTGTGTTCAGTTGTGATTTTTGTACCAATGAAAATATATTTTCTGACATGGCACACTAGAGCAGCTGAGAAACTTTACATATTTATAAGAAATACTTACATGCTTCCACAGCAATAACAAATTGCTTAGTCAGTAGCTCTTGTTCATTTTATTTCAATTGATGTAATCTACATAAGTAAAAACGTCTCTACCGGAATCTTCTTAAAAATCACTGCATGGGCAGTCTAAAGCAGCATGAAATGTTTCCACAACACAACCACTCAGCAATTAAATAAGAGGAGGAATTTCCTGGCAATTTGTTTCAGGTAAGGAGTGTTTTATACCTGGTGTGTAAAACGATAAATATGTATGCAGTCTACGAAAATGTAAATTAACTATATGTGGCTAATTGGCAGTCCGAATCTGGCTAATTGCATTTTTGATTAGTAAGTGAAAAATAATAATTGGTATCACTGTAATTTTAATACCCACATTCACAGTTTTATGCAATTCTTATCATTCTTGTATAATTATAAATACAATAGTAAAATGGTTTTGTAATCACTTTTGCATTATTTTATTTAGGTATTTCATGATCCTGCTTCACAGTGCCTCAGTGGAACCCAGTTTTTTTTTAATGGGGCACCATAGTGCAGCTATGACACTTTGGTTGGTACTGCTTTTGTGACCTCCACATCGGTGGCTTACTAATCTGATTTTCAAACAAGAACTTAGGTGGATCTAGTTTGAACAGATGACACCAGGATGGGCATTGTTTGACTGCCCATATTGTTTCATTTCATTATCAGGATCAGTCAACTTCTATTTTTCCAATGATTCTCAACTCGGTCCAAATCTCTATCCTTCTCCCACTGAAACTCTCAATTTTATGGAGTCATACCGCATGGAAACAGGCCCTATGGCCCAACTAGCCCATGCCGACCAACATGCCCCATCTACACTAATCCCACCTGCCTGCATTTGGCCCATATCCTTCCTATCCATGCAATGTACCAGTCCAAAGGTATTTTTAAATGTAGTTATACTACCTGCCTAAACTACCTCCCCATGCAGCTCTTTCCATATACCCACCACCCTTGTGTGGAAAAAGTTACCACTCAGGTTTCTATTAAATATATCCCTTCTCACTTTTAACTTATGTTCTCTGATTCCCCTACTCCGGGTAAATTATTCTGTGCATTCACCCTACCTTTTCCCCTCAACATTTTATACACCATTATAAGATCACTCCTCAGCCTCCCATGTTCTCAATGTTGATCAAAACTGAACACAATAGACAATAGGTGCAGGAGTAGGCCATACGGCCCTTCGAGCCAGCACCACCATTTAATGTGATCATGGCTGATCATCCCCAATCAGTATTTTTAAGAGCCCTATCTAGCTCTCTCTTGAAAGCATCCAGAGAACCTGCCTCCACCGCCCTCTGAGGCAGAGAATTCTACAGACTCAAAACTCTCTGTGAGAAAAAGTGTTTCCTTGTCCCCGTTCTAAATGGCTTACTCCTTATTCTTAAACTGTGGTCCTGGTTCTGGACTCCCCCCACATTGGGAACATGTTTCCTGCCTTTAGTGTGTTCAAACCCTTAACAATCTTATTTGTTTCAATGAGATCCCCTCTCATCCTTCTAAGCTCAAGCGTGTACAAGCCAAGTTGCTCCATTCTCTCAGCATATGACAGTCCCGCAATCCTAGGAATTAACTTTGTAAATCTACGCTGCAGTCCCTCAATAGCAAGAATGTCCTTCCTCAAATTACTCCCCGGGGCCCTGACATTCTCGGTAAAGGTCCTGTCTTGATTTGACTTCGCAAAATGTCTCACTTTTGCCTCTCACTTACCTGAATTTCTCAGCTTACTTGCCCAGCTGATCAAGATCCTGCTGTAATTTTTGATGATCTTCACTATCTACAATACAACTCACTTTAGTATCATCTGCACACTTACTAATCATGCCTTGTATATTCCCATCCAAATCATTGATATAAACCACAAACAGTAATGGGCCAAGCTCCAATCCCTGAAGCACACCAGTAGTCACAGGCCTCCTGTTTGAGAACAAACCCTCCACCATCACCCTCTACTTCCTTCCATGGAGCAATTTCTTTGTCCATTCAGCTAGTTGTCTCTGTGAGCTATCACTATCAAATGCCTTGCTTATGTCCATATAGAGACTTTCCCGTGGTCTCTTCATACTCACAGCTGTGCCGATAGAGTTGGTTCTAATAACCATGGGTAGTTACGAGAGTTGCTTTGATTTAGCGATGGCTAACAGGAGACTTTCAGCACTTGGGGCTGGATAGGTAATGTGAAAAAATATTTATAGAGGCTGTTCCAAATGATTTTCAGAGGTGTTTCATGTATAATGTTGCCACTCTCTAGCGTGATCTTGATGGCCAGAAGGGGGTGATATTTTGGAGTAGGACAACGTATTTGGAACTAGATAAGGTTGGAGATGAAGATGATCAGTGGTCAGAAACTGGTGGGAGATCAGAATGGCATGCTGTGAGGAGCTTACGATTTGGTGAAGGGAGTTTATCCAGTAATTTGCTACAGATCTGTAAGCATGGATGAGGTCAATAGACCAACTGTCCTTTGGAGGGTGCTCTACAATGACTTTTTCATGCGATTATTCACAATTTTTGCTTCTACTTGACAATTTCACTTGCAATATCAAGTACATTATAACTGAAATCTACCAAACTGTTTCAATTTTCTTTTTTCGATGCACTGCAATAGAAGGCACCTTCTGGACAAATACCTGAAACACTCCCACAGCTTTCTTTTTGTACCCAACTCATAACTTCTGGTTCTGGCACTTGTCAGCAGCCTGAATCAATGTGCTTCATCTTTAAGTTATCATATTTGTTCCCTAGCTGTTTCATGAGTTCCAGGCATTTCTCTCACCATGCTCTGTGACTTTCTCTTCAATCTTATATCACTAGTTCCACTGTTTCTTATTAGCTGTCAGTTTCATTTTCCTGACTCAAGGAGATTTCAAGTCAATATGACAATGACTCTTGTGTATTCTACTTATCAAAGATGATGCCACGTCTTTCAAGTGTCCTAGCTTAATCAAGACTTCTTGGTTTCCTGTCTGAATTTCAAATCTTCCACATGTTTTCTGTGATTAGAAAATATTTTATAATATTACAATGGTTTTCTGCCTAAAATTGAACTCAGATAACATGCTGTGATTGTGGAAAGCAGGAAAGAAAACACATTTTAAATGCTTAATTTGTTTTACATAATACTTAAATTGGCATGGATTGATTAAAATAATGTTGTATTTTAACAGACATTAGTAGGACCCTTACAGCATTTACTTACATTAATAGTTTGGATATGAATGTAGGAGGTATAATTTGCAATTTTTCAGATGCTAAAAAATCGGTAGTGTATATGGAGGATAGTTTAGTAATTGATAGGTTATTAAGATGAAATAGTGATAAGTGTATTGGTGCATTCATATTTTTATTATTATTGCACCAGGATGCATTGAAAAACTTAGTTCTGCATGCTATCAATCAAGATATTTTGCAAGTGTACAATCAAGTCGTACATAAGTACAACAGGTACTGTAGTTCAAAGAGAAAATAAGCAGAGTGGAGAATATAGTGGTACAGCATTACAGTGTTACAGCTGCTGAGAAAGAGCAGATAAAAAAATGAAAAAGTGCAAGAGCTGCAATGAGTTAGGGTTGGTATATCGGGATTACACCTTTATCTTACGAAGATCACCCTTAATGAAGCACTTTTGAGAAGACTAATGAGGGTAAGACCTACTTAATAGAAACATAGAAACATAGAAATTAGGTGCAGGAGTAGGCCATTCGGCCCTTTGAGCCTGCACCGCCATTCAATATGATCATGGCTGATCATTCAACTCAGTATCCCATACCTGCCTTCTCTCCATACCCTCTGATCCCCTTAGCCCCCAGGGCCACATCTAACTCCCTCTTAAATATAGCCAATGAACTGGCCTCAACTACCCTCTGTGGCAGAGAGTTCCAGAGACCCACCACTCTCTGTGTGAAAAAAGTCCTTCTCATCTCGGTCCTAAAGGATTTTCCCCTTATCCTTAAGCTGTGACCCCTTGTCCTGGAAGCTGTGACCCCTTGTCCTGGATGAATGATTGTGCCTAGGAAGTATTGAGGAATAGAGGGATCTTGATGTACAAGTGCAAAAATCATCGTAGTTGAGAGCACAGGTACACAGGTAGCTAAGAAGGATCATGGGATACTTGTCTTAATTTGACATTCTCTTGATTTAACTACTGGAGATAGCAACTTGAACATAATCAGTCCTGTACCAAGAAGAGGCTGTCAAAATGGAGATTCATTGGGTTCAAGGTGATTATGTTCCCACAAACTAAATGAGTGGAACTGATAAATCTAGAATTCTCTAGACTCCAAGAAAACATTAAAGATAAGGAAAAAAAGCAAAACACATGTCAGACACTGAAAGCTTAATACAACAGAGAGCCTGGAAGATTATAGAAAGTCATAGAATCATGAGATCAAACAACTTCTTTGGCCTTTTGAGTCTATATTGGTAATTGGGGACCTATTTACAATAATCCCATTTTAGGGGAGTTACAGTTTTGGTATACCTGTGGTCTCACAGCACCAGCCTTTGAGCTCAATTCTAACCTCTGGTGCTGTCCATGTTAAGTCTGCACATTCTCTTTGTGACTAGAAACAAGGAAATGCTGATGTTGGTTTACCAAAAAATGACACAAAGTGCTGGTGTAACTCAGCAGGTCAGGCGGCCTTCATGGGGAACATAGATAGGTGATGTTTTGGGTCACAACTCTTCTTCAGTATGAGGTACTCCAGGTTCTCCAGGGATGCTGCCTGATCTGCTGAGTTAGTCCAGAATTTTGTGTCTCTCTTTGTGACTGCATGGTTTTCCCGAGAGTTCAAGTCTCCTTCCACATACTAAAGATGTGGATGTTTGTAGATTAATTGGCCACTATAAATTTTCCCCAGTGTGTGAGTGAGTGAGTGGTACAATCTGGATGAGTTGATGGGGAGAATAAAGTGGGATTAAATGTTGGTGGATAATCAGTTTGGAAAGAGCGTGCCTATGGGAATATACAGATGACCTGCTGAGTTTGGTGGAAAAGAGAATGAAATGTGTGGAAATGCATTTGGGGAGAGGCAACAGATCAAGGAAATACACCTCCAGTGATAATATATTGAATGCTGTGGAAGAACAAGAGGACCTTGAAGTGTGTTCACAATTCCTTAAAAGTAGCAAGAAAATCAATAAAATATATTAAAAAGTATGCAAATGGTTTACTTCCTCTGCTGAAATACAAGAGGAGTGGTGCTTTGCCAAAACATTACACAGTGTCAAATAGTCCACACTGCTAATTATGACTTTCAAGAGACATTTGGACAAACATACTGTACAGACAGGAGGGTTAAGGGGAACATGGGCCAAACACAGACAAATGGACATTGGTTCTCAAGGTAAGGTTTTCAATTCTGGAACATCTGAAAAGTCCTCCAGTTTTTTTCATGAAAAAAAAGATTCTAAAATCAAATTTTAAGTCACTTGTAAGGATTAGAGGGGAGATTATGAGTTATGGGAGGCGCCGTATGACGGCAGCCTTACCAACAGTCTGTCTCGTCCTTTTATTCTTTTGTTGTTTTTAGTCTGTAGTTAAATATTAGTTTTAGTGTATCTTTAGTTTTGATTTATTTGGGGGCTGGGGATGGAAACTTAAAAAAATCTCTTTCCTCGACGGAGATGCGACTTTTTCTGTATCGTATCTCTGTCTGGACTGCAGCCTAACATTGTGGGGCTGGCGGTCCCTATGCTGGGGATTGACTTCGGGAGCTCTAACCGTGGGAGCCTGCAGACGTAACATCGTGGAGCTTGCGATCCCTTTGTCAGTGATCAACTTCAGGAGCTCCACCACAGGAGCCTGCGGACTTACAGTAACATCGTGGTGCTCGTGTTCCCTTGGTTAGGGATCAACTACGGGAGCTCCAACCACAGGAGCTAAGAACCCCTTGATCGTGGGAGCTTTGATCGACTCGACACGGGAGCTTCGATCACCAGCTGTGGGAGCTGTGATCGCCCCGACTGTGGATGGTTCAACTGCCCCAACTGCGGGAGAAAAGGAATGAAGAAGATAATACGTTATTGTCTTCCATTAAAGTGCGCTGTGGTGGATGTTTATGGTAATTTTAATGTAGTTGTGTGTCTTGTTGCTTTTTTGGTATGACTGTATGTAGGTATGTTGCAAAACTTACCTTGAGCAGCGTTGCAGTTCTGCCGCTCCCCGTGTGCGCGACTTTGGCGCCTTTCAGAGGGGGGCGGGCTTAAAGTGCCATTTTTCCACAGGCAGGAAAAATCGATCCATGTCGGGCGATATCGTTGCGGAAGAAAAATCGCTCTGACATTTCATGAATGAAGGTATTTTTAAATTACTCTAAATTATTTATTAACTAGAGTAATTTAAAAATCACCTTCAAAAGCCATGAGCGCCGACAACCGGAAGGATTTTGCGTAAGGGAGAAGAAAAGGTAAATAGTTTATTTTTATATTAAAAGTTGGTTTTTCGGGGGGCTTTAATAATATTTTTATGTTGCGAAATGGGGTCCCAAAAAATGTATGAACAAACAGTATTTTTCCTCCCGACTTCACTGCTAACCACAACGTTCCAATCCACCGCATTCCACTAAAACCCACTCGGTAGTTGATTTAAATGGCCATTAATTTACAGGAATCAAACACTAAATTCCTTCCATTTGGCCCAGAAATTCATGAAAATGAGATTTAAAAATTATGTTATATTGTGGATTATTGTGTGAATGTTATTTGGACACTTGGGCAATTAAAAAAAAGTTTACCTTTTCTTATGAAATGGATAGATGTTTAGATCTACTCATTGAATTTTGTAATTAGCTACAATTAGATAACTAACTAATTATATGCTTTAATTTCAGGTCATTCAAGTAAGATTGTTTCATATTTGTTTCTGAATGCTTCAATCTATAATAACTGAAAATTTATTTGAGTTCTCTTAATTTTTAAGAAAGTTATAGGCTTTTAACTGTTCCAGATCACAGCTTTTGAGTTAAGTCAATTGAAAGGCAATGGGGAACAAGATGCTAATTTCCGAGTATGAAAATGGCCATAATCTTTTCATGAATCAAGTATGCGTTGATTCGTTGCGATTTTTCTTCCGCAACGAAATCGCCCGACATGGATCGATTTTTCCTGCCTGTGGAAAAATGGCACTTTAAGCCCGCCCCCCTCTGAAAGGCGCCAAAGTCGCGCACACGGGGAGCGGCAGAACTGCAACGCTGCTCAAGGTAAGTTTTGCAACATACCTACATACAGTCATATCTTTCTTAATACTGAAGATATGAAAGTAAATTAGGTGTCAAATTAAACTTCTTTTTATGCTTTATCTGATGGGATAAATTGCAGACATGATTTTTTAAATCTCAAAATTTTGTAACATTGCTACTGTATGGCAAATCAAATTATTTGTATGTTTTTACATACTTGGCTAATAAATCAAATACAATTATAATTAAAATAAGATTTTCATCCCCATGATGGGAGATGCCTGGATGTCACTGCCAGAAATGCTCATTAGATTTTACTTGAAGAAACGTCTTTGTTTCCTTCCTCTTGTTTGAGGTGATGCAGAACCAAGAGACTATGCCTTTCACTTTGTCTATGGCAGGCTCTTTGTTGCATGGGATCAAGGACAATCTCATCATGTAGTATTTATTTGTTCAGATGAAGGCCAAATGCTGCCTTTCTACATCCATTCAGTCTTGTTCTGTTCAGGTTGAGGTTTGCTCTCTGTCACAGGGGAGCAACATGATGTTCTAAAGGAACACCAGGGAGAAGCTTCACACAGAGCTCCATGGTCTCACTGAACAAAGTAATGCCATTTGTCACACATCACTGTTCACGTTGAGCAGTGAAATATCAATTGTAAATTTATTGTTGCTCACAATGGAACTCATAGGCTGATTGCAGTTCTGGACTTCTTCAAAAGCAAAAGGATGCTACAGACAGCTTTGCTCCACAAATCAGGACATAAACTGACTGCTTTTTGAAAGAGCTGAGAAATGCCATGCATACAAAGTTCAGTTCCTTACCTGAGCTAAAATACAGTATGCAATATTTTATCTCTCCCTTGAAGGGCAGAGATATGCTCTTCTTTACTCAAATCACTCTTCATTGTGAACAGAATCCTGCTCAGAATGTGCAAGATTGCTAATCTTATCCATTTCATGTCAAGAGTTGGAAGGAATTCTTGATTCATGCAGGACAGAAGGCGAAGCTCTTTTATTGACATTAAATGTCCCACTTTAGTGGAACACGTAGAGTCATAGTGTAATGGAACATATGGCAGAGAAGGAGGTAGGAGAGCCAAGAGTAACTAAGTGTCATATGTACCAGGATCGGAGCAATAAAACTGATATTTGCTGTTGCTTTACGAGCTCATTAATGCAAAAAAAAAAAAACAACCCCAAAGAAATATACAATAATCATAAAAAATAAAATAATAATCAGTAATTCCAGCTATCCAGACCTTTGGCCCAACTCATCCATGCCAACTAAGATGCCCATCTACTTGAATGTCATTAACCCACATTTGAACCATATCCCTTGAAACCTTTCCTATACATGTAGCAATGTTACAAAATTTTGAGATTTTAAAAATCAAGTCTGCAATTTATCCTATCAGATAAAGCATAAAAAGAAGTTTACTTTGACACCTAATTCACTTTCATATCCTCAGTATTAAAACGATTGTGGCCATTTTCATACTCGGAAATTAGCAACTTGTTTCCTATTGCTTTTCTATTGACAACACAAAAGTTGTGATCGAGGACAGTCAAAAGCCCATAACTTTCTTATAAATTAAGAGAACTGAAAGACATTTTCAGTTATTATAGATTGAAGTATTCTGAAACAAATATGAAACAATCTTACTTGGATGATCTGAAATTAAAGCATATAATTAGTTACTTGCCCAATTGTAGCTAATTACAAAATTCAATTACTAGATCTAAACATCTATCAATTTGTTAAGAATTTTTTTTAAAAAAATTTACGCCTGTGTCCAATTAACATTCACACAATAATTCACAATATAATATGATTTTTAAATCTAATTGTCATTAATTTATGGGCCAAATTGAAGGAATTAAGTGTTTAATGCCTGTAGATTAATGGCCATTTAAATCAGCTTGCGAGTGGGATTTTCTGGAACGCGATGGTTTGGAACATTGCAGTTGCGGTGAAATTAAACCCAATATCGGCAGGAAAAATTCTGCCGTTCGTATGGGGACTAAATCATCGTTTTGCAATGTTAAAGTTTGATTAAGGTCATCTAAAAAAGCAGGTTTATATGAAAAAATAAACAGCATTCACTTACCTCTAGCCTATCTCCCTCAGCGTGAAAAAGTCTCCTCGGTTTCCTGTTAAATAGAATCATAGAAAATAGGTGCAGGAATAGGTCATTCGGCCCTTCGAGCCTACATCGCCATTCAATATGATCATGGCTGATCATCCAAATCAGTATCCTGTACCTGCCTTCTCTCCATATCCCCTGATCCCTTTAGCCACAAAGGCCACATCTAACTCTTAAATATAGCCAATGAACTGGCCTCAACTACCTTCTGTGGCAGAGAATTCCACAGACTCACCACTGTGTGCAAAATTATCTTCTCATCTCGGTCCTAAAAGACTTCCTCCTTATCCTTAAATTGTGATTCCTTATTCTGGAGTTCCCCAACATCGGGAACAATCTTCCTGCATCTAGCCTGTCCAACCCCTTAAAAATTTTGTAAGTCTCTATAAGATCCCCCCTCAATCGCCTAAATTCCAGCAAGTGCAAGCCGAGTCTATCTAATCTTTCTTCATATGGAATTCCTGCAATCCCAGGAATCAGTCTGATGAACCTTCTCTGTACTCCCTCTATGGCAAGAATGTCTTTCCTCAGTTTAGGAGACCAAAACTGTAGGCAATACTCCAGGTGTGGCCTCACCAAGACCCTGTACAACTGCAGTAGAACTTCCCTGCTCTTGTACTCAAATCCTTTTGCTATGAATGCCAACATACCATTTGCTTTCTTCACAGCCTGCTGCACCTGCGATGCCTACTTTCAATGACTGGTGTACCATGACACCCAGGTCTCGTTGCATCTCCCCCTTTCCTAATCGGCCACCGTTCAGATAATAGTCTACCCTCCTGTTTTTGCCACCAAAGTGGATAACCTCACATTTATCCACATTATACTGCATCTGCCATGCATTTGCCCACTCACCCAACCTATCCAAGACACCTTACAGCCTCCTAGCATCCTCCTCACAGCTAACACTGCCCCCCAGCTTCGTGTCATCCGCAAACTTGGAGATGTTGCATTAAATTCCCTCATCCAGATCATTAATATATATTGAAATAGCTGGGGTCCCAACACTGAGCCTTGCGGTACCCCACTAGTCACTGCCTGCCATTCTGAAAATTACCCGTTTACTCCTACTCTTTGCTTCCTGTCTGCCAGCCAGTTCTCTATCCACATCAACACTGAACCCTCAATACCGTGTGCTTTAAGTTTGAATGCTAATCTCTTATGTGGGACCTTGTCGAAGGCCTTCTGAAAGTTCAGATACAACACATCCACAGGTTCTCCCTTATCTACTCTACTAGTTACATCCTCAAAAAATTCTATAATATTCATCAGACATGATTTACCTTTCATAAATCCATGCTGACTTTGTCCAATGATTTCACCACTTTCCAAATGTGCTGCTATCCCATCTTTAATAACTGACTCTAGCATTTTCTCCACTACCGATGTTAGACTAACTGGTCTGTAATTCCCCGTTTTCCCTTTCATTTAATCCCTTGCCCTCCAGTTTTTGTTTGCCCAACCCTGGGAGAAATAAAAACCTGTGCATTCACCCTATCTATGCCACTCGTGATTTTATACACCTCTATAAGATCACTCCTCAGTCTCCTATGTTCCAAGGAATAAAGTCCCAGCCTGTCCAACCTTGCTTTATAAATCAGTCCTTATAGTCCTGACTAGTAATAACCATCTTCACTGTCTGATACTACCTATTCTACTGTCATCTGCAAATTGACATGATTGCAAAATAATTTGCCTAATGCTAAGGTGGCTGTGGTATTTTGCCAATGATTAAGTAATGGCCCTGTCCCACTGTACGAGTTCATTCAAGTGCTCTCCCGAGTTTAAAAAATAATCAAGCTCGTGGTAAGCACGTAGAATGAATGTAGTGGGTATGTCGGAGCTCGGGGACGTCTCTTAGTGGCTCGTAATGCTAACGGCAGGTTCTCGGGAAGACTCGCTAACGGCAGGTAAGCTCGGGAAGACTCGTGAAGATTTTTCAACATATTGAAAAATATCCACGAGAGCCTCGAGTACCTACGAGCAGTCATTACCGTAAATCTCCGAGTTTGAATCAGGGCAAACTCGGGAGAACTGTTTGAATGAACTCGTACAGTGGGACAGGACTTTTAGACATAAATAATTAAGTCGTTAAGGAATATTATTGACTGCTTAATCTGTCCTAATATTATTTATAACACCAATCTCTGAGGGAAAGACTTCTTCAAGGGGCTGAAGAATATGAACATGTTTATATGTTGTCACACATCTGCTCTATTTTTGCCCATGTGGGCAAAAAATACTTTCCAGTAAAAATATTACACAGCATAGAGGAATCCTCTTCTATGTATGTAATTGAGTACAACAGGAATAGAGCATTTTCTAACAGTGATTACTTGTGTATAAAGGTGTGACCCAAAAGTGATTGGATTAATTTGTGAAGAGAATTGAATACTTGACAGTTGAGACTCCATCAGTTCATCCCTACTGTTTATATTGAAATGGGCAATTGCTTCATGACTTAAAAGTAAACTCACTTGAATTTCCATGAGGGTATTTTAAATGCTGAATGAGAGTAAGCTGCAATAGGTCTAAAAGATAGCCATTATTCTCCCTGGCTATTCACTGCAGCCAATATGAGCAACGCAATGTGATGTCCCAGGAAGAGATTACCAGGCAGACAGAGGAAAAGTCTCAAAGCTGTTCAAAAAAACCTCTGAAAATAATGCAAAATCCTGACTGACCTGGGCATCTCTGCAGACAGATTGTTCAATGTGCAGGAACATTCAATCTAGCACTCAGAATGTATTGGGAGCATGCAGAGATCAGCATAAACAATAGAAGAATCTTAACCAAGCTACCCACACTTTCAGACATCTCCTGATGAGATATTCTGAGGAAGGTGCATTTTGTGCAGGGGCAACATGTTTTTAACAATAGGCCATTGCAGAGATGATATAGCAAGCCATTTAGGTAATCTGATAAGTAATTCATGCAAGAATATTTGAGAATCATTGTAGGTCAGCCTGGAAAGAAAAAGGTGGGAGTTAATAATGTAGCATTTTGGCAATCCTAGCTGCTTATGAGGATACTTTTCTGGCCCCAAAGGTTGGAGTATGGTGAAAGTCACATGTTTTGCATTGGAATTTTTTTTTAGGCTCCTTCAGAAATCTCTCTCTGTTAGGAAATCCTTTCCACATAGCTTCATTCTTCATAGCTCGTGAAGTATGTCTAATAACTCATACGCGGCACTGAGTATGGCTTTTCCCATTTGTACTTGACACCTTAAATATGACCAGGCCCATTGAGTTCAGAAACATTAAATACCCTTTGATCGAAGTGATCTTGATTGTATTTAGTGCCTATCCTTTTCTATGACAGTACTGTCATGTTGCCATGTAGTTTTATGCTTTGTTTAGTAGTTTTCAATCATTCAATGGGTATCTTTTACTTTGTTCTGGACTTTTTTCAACAGCTCAGCTGCTGAGTACCACATTTATTGTCCCGATTTAGCAAGTTTCTGAGACTAAACCATCAGGCACTGTGGTTAATGCAGATTATTTGTGCAGCGTCTTTCTGTACCCATGAGTGTAGCAATTCGTCAATATGTGCTCATCCTCTTTTTAAAACACACATGGTACATTAATGCAGAAATCTTTGCAATTTAATTGTATGCTTCAATCTCCAGTCTGTTTTATTACTGGAAATTGTCTGCATGTTTTTGTAAAGTTTTATGTAATTTAAGTCATTTTGTGGGATAGCTGTTTCAAGTCAGTTACCAATTTGAAACTGATTTCTTTATCAAGTATGCACTATATTATAAAAATGCAAGGCACCAGTACAAAATGTAGTGACTAAGACAGCTGAGGATTTACTTCCGGTTTGCCTCGAGTGGGTGTACTGGAACATGTTCGAGACTACCTCATCCAGCCCAACTGAGTCTGTCATCAGTCATCCTGATTTTCCTGAGATACCTCAGTCATTACTGGTTTTATCAAGAAATGTGTTGACAACATCAGTCCACAAACAAACCGAAGATTATCCTAACTAGAAACTTTGCATGAATTGGAAGACTCATGCCCTGATAAAGTACAGATCTGAGGCTTTCAAGATTAACAGTGTCTATGAAAGTAGTTTCATCTCTGCAAAGCTTTCAAGGATGCCAAGAGAGAATTCCAAAACAAGCTAAGGGCTCAATTCGATTAAATGGATGCCATGTGATCGTGGTATCTTCAGGACAGTCTACACTCCTTGCAATTTACATCATTAAAAAAGGCCTACAGATGACCCCCATCTCTTACAATTGCTGGGGAATGCACTTGGGCAGGGGGTGGGTTGGGTGGGAAGGAGGCGGGTTGGGTGGGAATTGGATGAGTGAACTATGGAATTTTGGAGAGAGTGGTCTCTGAAGAAAGTGAAAAGGGGGTGGGGATGGTGGGATCATGTTGTAAGGTTCTTTGACCACACGGGAGCGCGTATTATTCAACCCCAGGTCAGCATTATGGAATTAAGATCATAATGCCCTGTGATACTCAACCAAAGGATAATGGCATAAAGAGAGCAGTGGATGGTGAGCAATGCTGTCACAGGCATCCATTATATGGAAATAACATTAGGATCAGAACAGAAATAATTGGGGCAGGGACAATAACAACATTTAAAAGGCATTTGGACAGATACATGGAGAGGAATGGTTTAGAGCAGGGGTTGGCAACCTTGTTCTGCATAAGGGCCAGGACGCATGTCTGTGAGCGGATCTATCACTTACACATATATCCCGCCCCCATCCTGCCCCGGATGGCAGGCATCAAATCACGTGTTCACATAGATCCCGCCCCTTCGAGGACGCCAGCCGGAGCACTGGCCCTTTGTTACAGGCATTCACGAACACGATGTACCTACAGACCATTGCCTCGGCTTTGTCCTGAAGGCGTTGGCTCAAATACTCACACTCACTTATCCCCGGCTTATTGACAACCTGGATCCTGACACTGAAGACCGGATACAGAAGGTGCGCGGCCATGCCGGCAGATTTGCGCAGGTTGCAGCCGCCAACGCATGCCTCCTTGTGTCAACGCGCCTGGGCGCCGTGGCCTCAGGCCTGGGAGGTACCGGCGATGACAGAAATCTGCGGGCCGGATGATTACAGAAAATAAATACACCTGTGGGCTGGATGATTTCTCGTTACGGGCCGCATTCTGCCCGGGGGCCGTAGGTTGCCGACCCGTGGTTTACAGGGATATAATAATATTGGGGTTGGGGGATAAGCTCACTGTGGAACATTTACATGGGAGCACAAATAAAATCTTGAGAAGGCTATTTGTTTTTAGAATGCCTGTGCCACTACAGGTACCACTTTTTACATGGGCACCATAGAATGCAACCGATCAGAAGCATCGCAATCTAGTTTGGCAATTGCTCTGCCTAAGATCGCAAGAAACTGTGGAGGTTTCCAGAGCCAAAGACCATTCACATCCCTTTCATCCCCTCCTCTCTCCCGTCCCATTATGCAGAAGATATAAAGGCCCAAAAGCTTCTACTATCAGATTCAGCTAAATATTCATCCCTGCTATAACCAGTCTCTTGAATGGATCTCTCATAAGCTCAGTGTGTAGTCCTGATTTCCCAATCTACCTTGTTGCAGCCCTTGCACTCTCTTTTATCTGCAAGTTCTCTGTATCTGTAGCATTGTATTCTGCACTCTGTTTATTTTCTCTTGGCTCTTGGGCAGCACAATGGCACATTGGTAGTGTTGCTGCCTTACAGCTCTTACAGCGCCAGAGATCCTGGTTCGATCCCGACCACGGGTGCAGTGTGTATGGAGTTTGTACGTTCTCCTTGTGACCACGTGGGTTTTTGCGAGATATTGGGTTTCCTCCCATACTCCAAAGACGTACAGGTTTGTAGGTTAATTAGCTATGAATAAATGTAAATAGTCCCTAATGTGTGTAGGATAGTGTAAATGTGCACAGACTCGGTTGGACAAAGAGTCTGTTTCAATATTGTATCTCTAAACTAAACTAAATTAAACTCTGCCTACTGCATTTGTGAATGGTTTGACTGGGCTCATGTATGATATAATTTGCCTGGATAGCACGCTGTAAATAAGCAATTCACAAACTCTAAGAGTGTTCAACACCTTTTAATGATAGCACAGGGTATTACATACATCCTCAAGTACTGGCTACATTCTTCTACTGAACTGTACCCAGGAAGGGGAAGGCGTTATGATTGATGTTAACTAGGCGGGGTTAATGGTACTGAGGTAACTATGTTATTGGTTGCATATAAAACCATCTACATCCTTCCCCTTAGAAAATCAAAACAGACCGTTGTCACTACAACAGAATTAAACAGAAGTAAACAGAATTAAACAGAATTAAACAAAATCGCCATAACGAACAGGTGGCTTGCTGATCCGGCCCGAGCGCGTACGGATGTCTCCCCCTTCCCCTGGAGGAGCAGAAAAAACAGGAGGACCCGAGACAGCAGGGGAACCAGGGAAGGGCGGTGGGGTTGGAGGAACAGGGGAGGGAGAACCGCGACCGGCAACAGGTGACCCGCGCAGAGGGGAACCGGGCGCACGATATGGGGATCGAGGCATGCAGGGGACGCTGGCTGGGACAGCAGCTGGCTGCTGGTATGAGAGTGGCGGGGCGTAGGGCCCCGGGGGCTGCGGCTTCGGCTCATTAACCGCAAGCAGGTGTTGTCGGCTTCTACGGTAGATGGTTCCCTCATAGTCGACCAGATACGAACGAGGTGAGTCGGCCACCCCAACCACGGTAGCCAGACGGGAGTGACCACCGGCGGTCTGCAACCGAACAACCTGTCCAGGCAACAGAGGATCGAGTGGTCTGCACGACCGATCGTGGGAACGCCGCTGGCTGTCATGTTTCTCTTGAATGCGCCTCTGCACAGAGGCAGGCTCCAGCACCCGAGGTTTCAGCTGGCGCTGGGCAATCGTGATGGTAGATCTGGTTGTTCTGGACATCAGACGCTGAGCAGGGGACCCCATGGCCAGATCCCTGGAAACATTCCTGAGGTTCAGGAGATCCAAATACAAATCGGAGTTAGACAGACTCGCCTGTTCCATCAGAAGCTTGGCGCTGCGGACGGCCCGTTCAGCAAGGCCGTTGCTCTGTGGGCACTCCGGGCTGCTGGTGAAATGCACAAAATTCCATTTGTCGGCAAAACTCTTGAACTCTCGGCTGGTAAACTGCCTGCCATTGTCAGTCTGCAGCCTCACAGGGGACCCAAACGTGGAGAAGTGTTTCCGCAGCTTCCGGATCACCATCTCCGACGTGAGGGATGTCAGCAAATCCACTTCAAACCAGTTCGAGTACGAGTCGACCAGGACAAGGTAGTGGTTACCACGCCACTCGAAGATGTCGGCAGCCAGCGAGGACCAGGCCAAGGCAGGGGCGGGCTGTTGCAGCAGGGGCTGTCGCTGCTGGTGTGGAGCAAGACTGTTGCACGTGGAGCAGGCAGAAACACGGTCTCGAATATATTTGGCCATTCCAGGCCAGTAGAATTGGCACTGAGCGTGGGCGAGTGTTGCATCGACCCTGGGGTGTCCGCTGTGGGCTGCGCAGTAGTAAGAATCGAACAGGGAGGACGGGACCACCACTTTATGTCCCTTAACGATAACGCCATTCTGGAGCACCAGTTCGTCACGGACCAGGAAGAAGGGCTGTGTTTCAGGCGGCGCAGCGGAGCGCTTTGTTGGCCACCCTGATTTAATCACAGAGGCAAGCCGCTGCAAAACTGGATCGGCAGCGGTGTGCTCGGCCAAAAGCTGCAGCTGCTTGGTGGGAATAAAATTAGTGCCCAGTACAAGCAAGTCCTCTGTTTCGTAGGGGTGGCGAGCACAGGAGGTCCGCGGGGCGCGCGATAAGGTGTCCGCAATGTGCATCTCGGTGCCTTTCTTGTAGATTACGTCGAAATCAAAGCGCTGGAGCTGCAGCATCATACGCTGCAGCCTGGCAGGGGCAGCGTGAGCGTGAACACACGCAAAACAAAGTTTTTCACTGTACTTTACGACGGGAATAGACACTTACCAGTACCAATACCACTATGCAAAAAGATTATTGGTAATCTTTTACCATAGGCATTTTACTGAATTAACCACAGATGCCTTAATTCATTTAGTCTGTGACTAATAATATTTCAGTCATTTTGTAAGCACCATTCATCAGATCATAGTACAAAAGATCAATTTAGAATTAACATCTGGAACTTCCACACAATGCTGATCAATGCCTGGAAACAATTTATAGATAATGCAGTGAAGACAAAAGCTTTGAAATTGGTTAAGCAACAATTTTAACCACAATGGAGTCAGATGGGAACCCTTGGAGTGTTTCATAAGGTTTTCCACACTCACCAAAAATAGTTTCCATGTGGTCTTCAATCATCATCATAACCCCATCACCCAATTGCTCACAATTACATATCCTACATTTAAAACATCACTGAGGAAACAGGCTCAAAGGGCCTTGTAAAATCCACACTTCCTTAATATTTTGGTTGCAGTATAAAGTGACACTTACATTCTCACAAAAATACTTTCTCACTACACAGTGAGCTGTGTCTTCCAACCCATTGCAATTTTCTTCTCCAATCTTGTTTCCCTGGCAGAAATGTTCTTCACACATTCATTTCATATGCAGGTTATTGTTTGAGATCTTGATATTTTAGGCTTTAGTTTATTGATATTAAATGCAATTTCCTTGCCTTGTACTCATGGGCGACAGTTTAGATTTTGATCATGAACTTATACATAGATCTCTTGCAAAAGCAGAAACCAGTTAAATTATATGACTTATATTGATGAACAGACCTTGCACTGAATCATGCGAGTGATAATCTTACCATTATTCAGCAGAGCAGAGTGGAGGCAATCTATTTAAAAAGCAGAAATGTCTACCACTGAAAAGCATTGGTTATCAGCAATCACCTTAGTAAGACCATTCTCCCCTGAATCTCAGTTTTCTGACTTTATTTGGAAGAACTAATCTGATCCAGGTGCAGAGCTGAATTTATTTTCCTTTCCTTGATGTGTTTTCCAATGTGTGACATTTGATCCAGCCAGCCAGCCTCCAAATTAACTGATAAGTTGAAGAAAGTATCAGCTAATGCAACATGAAAATATGATAACCAGAGACTGCATATCTATTCCGGATAGCCAATAAATATTTCTGCCCAACAGTGGAATTGCAAGAAAAATCCAGACTATATTCTTAGGGCAATATGTAATACACCTACTTTATAAGATTGCACTCATAAACTTTATGATTACTCTATGTTATACTTAGCAGTGGGAAAATATTTTTGTGAGAAAATAAGTTTGTCTCAACATGCTGCAACTTAAGTATTAAGATAAAGTAAGCGTGGATTTTTTTCATCCTAATAAAACTTAATATCAGAAATTATGAAGGCAATTTTACTACTTCAGAAAGGCGTAGGTTTAAGTTTGGTGCGATATAAACATACAAAATATCTCAAACTATTTTTTTCCATATTTTGAATGTGTCCACAGCTGGTATAGTGGAGGTTGGAATGGAATGGGGATACTATAGCTAATCAACAAAACAGAAAATTGAAATATTTTAACGGTGTTGTAAGCATGAAACTTCAAATCCATTTTAGATTTAATAATGTTAAACTTCTCTTCCCATACTTTGGGAAATTTAGCTGTTAATGGGAAACAAGAACAGGTGAGTGTGTGGAAGTCATAAGTTTTCATTTAGCATTGTCCAGAGGAGAAGGAATAAAGATTCCCAATAAAATAGAACATAAAAACTTACCCCTCGCATGATTATTTGTCTGATATTGTTTGGGTGAGTTATTGAATTCTACAGCATATTTTTGTATCACTTTACTGAACACAAATCTTCTCACTTCCTGTATTGTGCATTCTTTTTAAAAATCTTTTTGAGGTTTCCTGACATCATAACATTTAATTAATTACTGGTAATCATCTTCATTTGTGGTCATTTTACTGAGTGATCTTAATAAAGTGGTGATATTGACAAAATAATTGATCTAAAGGCAAGCAAAACAACATGCTGGTGGAACATAGCAGGTTGAGTGATATGTGCAGGGAGAAGGAATTGTCAACATTTTGTTTTGCGATCTTGCATGAGAATTGAGAGTGGAGTGGGGAGATAGAATCGTTGAAATATACAACTGTCTCGGTTGCATTAGGGACATCGGACTTTTGTTTTGTAGGAAAATGGGCCCTATGGCCCACCTTGTCCATGCCAATCAGGTTGGTATTCTGGAGTAGTCCCATTTACAAGGATTTGACCCATATCCTGCTAAATCCTTCCTATCCATAAATCTTACCAAATGTGCTATGAAATTCATAATTCTGTGGCTTCCGCTGGCTCATTTTAGTTACAGATTGGGTGAAAATGTTGCTCTTGAGGCCCCTCTTAAATCTCTCCCCTCTCACCTTAAGTCTATGCCCTCTAGTTTTAAAACCATGTACCCTGGAAAAAATACTGAGCACTTACTTTATTCATGTTCCTCTTAACTCAAATGCATAAGTCCAGGTATCACCCTTGTGAAGCTCTTCTGCTCCTTTTCTAATTTAATGACATCCTTTCTATAGCTGGGTGATCTGAATTGCACAGTACTCCAAACTGCCTACATATGATCCACACCTCTCCATCTTTGTCCATCTAGGTGCCTATATACAAGCTTTTTAAATGTCAATATCGTATCTGCCTCCAGCATTACCCCTGGCAGCTCGTTCCAGGCACCCATCACCTGTCTGAAAAGCCTACCATGCACATCTCCTTTAAACATTCACCCTCTCACTTTAAAGTTATGCCTTCTAGTCTTTGACATTGTTATCCTGAGGAAGAGGCTCTGACCTTATATTTGCATCCCTTAATTTTATATACTTTTATCAGCTCCAGTGTTCTAGAGAAAACAATCCAGTTTGTCCAATGTCTCCTTGAGTTAATATCCTTTAATCCAACATTCTAGTAACCCTCCTCTTCATCCTCTGCAAAGGCTCAATATCCTTCCTGTATTGGGGCAAACAGAAATGCACGTAATACTCCAAATTCAGCTGAACCAATGTCCTATATAGCTGCATGATAACTTCCTGACTCTTAAACTCAACACCCCGACCAATGAAGGCGAGCTTACCTTATGCCTTTTTCACCACTCTTCTGATGCCACTTTCAGGAACCTGTGGACCTGGATCCTAAGATCCCTATGCACAACTATGCTGCTATGGCCATTTACTTGAACTGTGTAGGCTGGGATGGAAGTAACTTAAAGAGAAAAGAGGGAGAGTAGTTGCTGAGTGACAGGCCAATCTATAAAGCAAGTGTAAGTTGGGAAACATTAACCAAAAGGTTTTGAATAGTTTAGACTTTAGAGACACAGGCACTTCGGCCCACGGAGTCCATGCTAACCAGTGATTACCCTGTACCCTAAGACTATCCTACACTCTAGGCACAATTCTTTACAACTTGCTGAAGCCAATTAACCTACGAGCCTGCACATCTTTGGAAAGTGGGAGGAAACCAGAGCAGCCAAAGAAAACCTATGTGTTCCAAGGGAGAACGTACCAACATAGTACAGATGGCACTCATTGTCAGGATCGAACCAGGGTCTCCAGCGCTGTAAGGCAGCAGCTTTATTTGTTTCGTTTTTAATTTAGAGATATAGCGTGGAAACAGGCTCTTCGACCCACCGAGTCCACACCGACCAGCGATCCCCGCACACTTTCACTGTCTTACACACATTAGGGACAATTTACATTTTTATAACAAGCCAATTAGCTTATAAAACTGTACATCTTTGGAGTGTGAGAGGAAACTGAAGATCTCGGCGAAAACCCACACAGGTCATGGGGAGAATGTACAAACTCCATAAACACAGCACCCATAGTCAGGATCGGGTCCCTGGCGCTCTAAGGCAACAACTCTACCATTGCACCACTGTTCCATCCAAGTTTTAGAAACATAGAAAATAGGTGCAGGAGGAGGCCATTCGGCCCTTCAAGCCAGCACCACCATTCATTGTGATCATGGCTGATCACGGATTGAACACGGATTCCAGGATAAAAATAGTCAATTGAAGCATTGTCATTTGGAGTGGAATGTAAGCATATCTGACCTGAATATGTTGGAATCAATACCTGGCAGGCAAAATGTTAATTAAAGAAATGGGACGTCTCCAATGTAGAAATGTTTCATCTGCTGTTTGGGTACATTTCTGAGGTAGAGGTGTAGGAAAATTAAAACCAATAACATAGAGAGTGAAATAAATAATTCAACTGATCATTGTGGTAAACAAAAATAAAAACAAGGTTAATTACAGAATGGTCAGAAGGGAGTAGGATAATAAATAAAAGAGAGAAAGGGAGCAAATTGTCAAGGATAGGTCACAAATATCCAAGGGATCCAAAAAATATTATTTAGTCATGTGAACAAGAAAAGCATGGTAAGAAAAGAGACGGTATAAATCAGAGATAAATAAAATCTAGTGATGGAAGCAGAGGACACAGCTGAAGAGTATTTTATATCATATTTATTATATCATTATATTTTGTCATAAGTGAATTGAATTTTGTCATATCCTGTAAGTGATAGGAGCAGAATTGGGCCATTTGATCTACTCCATCATATAATCATGGCTGTGTGTGAAAGTACTGCCAATGCTGGTTTAATGCTGGTTTAAATCGAAGGTGGACACAACATGCTGGAGTAACTCAACGGGACAGCCAGCATCTCTGGAGAGAATGAATGGTCGATGTTTCAGGTTGAGAACATATAATCATGGCTGATCTAACTCTCCCTCCTAACGCCATTCTCCTGTCTTCTCCCCATAACCCATGACACTCGTACTAACCAAGAATCTATCTTCCTCTACCTTAAAAATATCGATTGACTTGGCCTCCGCAGCCTTCTGTGGCAAAGAATTACACCCTCTGACTAAATAAATTCCTTCTCAATGCTTTCCTAAAGGAACACCCTTTAGAAGGGTCTTGACCCGAAACGTCGCCTATCTCCTTCGTTCCTTAGATGCTGCTGCACCCGCTGAGTTTCTCCAGCTTTTCGTGTAACCCTCGATTCTCCAGCATCTGCAGTTCCTTCTTTAACCCTTTAGTTCTGAGGATCTTACACTCTAGTCCTAGACTCTCCCACTAGGGCAAACTTCCTCTCCACATCCACTCTATCCAAGCCTTTCACTATTCGCTATTTCACTTTCACTATTTTATGTAATATTATATATTATATCTTTATTATTATATTTTATAGCAGATTTTTTAAGCAAAGAAGAAGATGCTGCTTAAATCTCAGCAAAGGAAAAAGGCTCTAAGATTTTGAATGCGCTAAATATTTATAAAGAGAAGTATTAATAGGCTAGCTGTGGCTTAGTCATCATAGAGTCATACAGCAAGGAAACAGGTCCTTCTGCCGAACTCATCCATGCTGACGAAGATGCCCTTTCTAAGCAAGACCTAGTTGCCTGCATTTTGCCCATAACTCTCAAAACCTTTCCTATCAATGTATCTGTCCAGGTGTCTTTTAAAAGCTGTTATAGTACATGCCTCAACTACCTCCTCTTTCCATACCTCATTCCGTATGCCCAACTGAGTGAAAATGTTGGCCCTCAGGTTTGTATTAAATCTTGTTCCTCTCACATCAAACACCTTAAACATCCTTGATTACTGAGGGAAGTAGGTGGAGAGATTACTGAGGTCCCAGACAATTTATCCAAGCATCCATTAATTCAGTAGTGGTGCCTGACAAATGGTAACATGCAAATATGTGCCCCTTGTTAAAAAAAAACATTCAGGGATTAGCCCAGTAACTACAGACACATCAGTTGGTTAGTTGATGATAATTGGTTTCCAAACGAGCTTTATTGCGAAAGTGGTGAAAACAACGGTGATCATACGACAGCTAAACACAAATGCTCCTACCACAATGGCTACCCACGGGCACCAGCAGGTGCCGCTACAATATAATCAGCAGTTACTGGGACAAAAATTAGTTATGTTACAAAACTTACCTTCAGCGGCGCTGCAGTTCTGCCACTGGCCGTGTGCGCGACTTTGGCGCCGGGGGGGGGAGGGTTAAAATGCGTTTTTCTCCTGCCTGGCTGAGATATATTTTCTCAGGGTGCTAGCTAATGCTGAAGAATTGTTCGAACTGCCGTTCTGTGAATTTTTTTTTTTAAACTGTGGGACAATTTCAACGCTGGAGTAAAATAAAAATCCGCTTCTAATGCCGTCAACGCCGACAACGGGATGGATTTCATGTACGGGACAGCTAAAGGTAAGCTGTTTATTTTACATATAAACGTGCATCTTAGGATTACCTTAATCTAAATTTTACGTTGCGAAAAGGTGATTTAGGCCCCATACGAACCATGTTATATTGTGAATTCTGTGTGAATGTTATTTGGACATTTAAGCTATTTAAAAATGTTAATCTTTTCTTAAGAAATGGATAGATGTTTAGATCTAGTAATTGAATTTTGTAATTAGCTACAATTAGGTAACTAACTAATTATATGCTTTAATTTCAGGTAATTCAAGTAAGATTGTTTCACATTTGTTTCAGAATATTGTTTCAATCTATAATAACTGAAAATTTATTTCAGTTCTCTTAATTTTTAAGAAAGTGATGGGCTTTTGACTGTTCTTGATCACAGCTTTTGTGTTAAGTCAATGGAAAAGCAATAGGGAACAAGATGCTAATTTCCTAGTATGAAAATGGCATCATCTTTTTAATACTGAAGATATGAAAGTGAATTAGGTGTCAAATTAAACTTATTTTTATGATTTATCTGATGGGATAAATCAGACTTTATTTTTGAAATCTCAAAATGTTGTAACATTGCTAGAAAAATGAATTGAATATAGATAGTTGGCAACACTTATTAAAGTAAAATCATGTTTAACTAACATCAGAATTGTTTTTAATGAACTAATGAAAAGAAGCAATGAGGGAAATTCAGTTCATGCGTTGGCTACGAACTTCCAAATGGAATTTGGTAAGCTATCACATAATAGACTTGTCATAAAAATTAATGACGTTTTACAATAGTGTAAAGTTGTTTTTGGCTGCAGAGAAGTGTCCAGTAAAGCTGCCCTGGGATGGACACTGTTTTTAATTACCTTAATGATTTGGACTTGGAATACATTTGAATTTTGAATTAAAATATGTAGAAATCTCAACATTTGAAGGTATAGGGAATTATTGTAAAAGACCCCACACATCTCCATCACAGACTGTTCACTCTGCTGCCCTCGGGCAAAAGATATCGCAGCATAAGAAGCAGAACATCAAGGTTCTGCAACAGCTTCTTCCCACGAGCCATCAGACTCCTGAATGCCATGTAATGGGCTGCCACCATTGTCTATTTATTCTTTTATCCTTTCTATCCATTTTATCCATGTCTATCCTCTGTTAATTTATCGTGTTGCACAGGGAGCCAAATGCAACATAATTTCGTTTGGAACTGCATATATCATTCCTTCTTTAACACTTTGTCTACTCCACTGCGATATCTCCTCAAGGTATGCCTACTTTGAAGAAGTTCTCCTCCTCCCTACGAAGACAGTTTATATCTCTCGTTTCCCTGATCCCTGACCAGTCTGAAGAAGGGTCTCGACCCGAAACGTCGCCTATCTCCTTCACTCCTTAGATGCTGCTGCACCCGCTGAGTTTCTCCAGCTTTTTGTGTAACCCTCGATTCTCCAGCATCTGCAGTTCCTTCTTTAACACTTTGTCTACTCCACTGCGATATCTCCTCAAGGTATGCCTACTTTGAAGAAGTTCTCCTCCTCCCTACGAAGACAGTTTATATCTCTCGTTTCCCTGATCCCTGACCAGTCTGAAGAAGGGTCTCGACCCGAAACGTCGCCTATCTCCTTCACTCCTTAGATGCTGCTGCACCCGCTGAGTTTCTCCAGTTTTTTGTGTAACCCCCTGACAATAAAGTTTGTTTGACTTGTTTGACTTTGACTTATGAAGAGGAAAATAATAGAATAAGTAGATAGGCTTGTTCAATGGCTGTGTGGATGTCAGTTGAAATTTAATGATGAAAAACATGAAGAGTTACGTTGTAGTAAGAAGTATGCGAAGAGGCAACGTAAACTAAAGTGCAACATTCTAAAAACTGTGCAGAGTTCTGAGGATATAGGTACAAAATTCATTGAATGTGGCAGGGCCACATAACAAGGATGTTAGATCCCGTGCTTTATAAACAATGACAAAGCATGCAAGAACAAGGAGGTCATCATGAATCTTTCTAAAACATTGGTTTGCCCACTTGGAGTATTCTGGGCATGGCTTTGGAGGCAGACAGAGGGGATATAGTAACATGATCCTAGGAATAAGGTACTTTATTTATGTGGGTACACAAAAGGCTGGAGAAACTCAGCGGGTGCAGCAGCATCTAAGGAGCGAAGGAGATAGGCGACGTTTCAGGTCGAGACCCTTCTTCAGACGGGTGGTAGGGCAAAATTAACAGGATATTGAATCAAAGTGAACAACAAACCAGAGTGCAGGAGGAACTCAGCAGGTCAGGGCTGAGCTCCTCCAGCATTTTGTTTTTGTTCAAAATCTCAGCGTCTGTAGTTTATGTGATTCCATAGAATGAAAGTCATTGGCTCAAGAACCAAAGTTAACATGCAGACATATGTTTTTCTCATGGTGAGCGATTAGGGCCTGGGATGCTTAGCCTGGATCAGTAGTGAAGGCAGATTCAAGCGTAGCTTTTAAGAGGGAATTGAGTAAGTACCTGAAGGAATGTGCAATGCAGCAGATTAACTAGATTGTTCTCACACAGTGTCTGTATGAATTCAATGGGCTGTAAAGGGCCTGTCCTACCAGCATCCGACACCATGCGATGAGCGCGATCAAACTAGAAGCGGGGGCCGTGCGGAGGTCGGGTGATCCCCTGTACAGGGCCGCTCCCACCAGCATGCGCCTGCATGCGGCCAGCACAACCAAACTGGCAGCGAGGGCCGCGCGGAGGTCGGGTGAGTGGCGCAACGCAGCGCAAAGTGAGGCGAACTTGGAGCGAAGGCTTAAGGTAAGTTCGCCAGGACAGAGAGGGGCACACAGAGAGGGGCACAGAGACGCACACACCAAGGGCCATGGAGCCATACACATAGAGGGTCATGGAGGCACCTACAGATAGGTTCACGGAGGCATGATGTCGAGGCGGTGTGTCATGCGTCGAGGCGACTGCGAGCTGACAAACCGTTGCCGCGCGGAATTTTTGAACATAGTCAGTTTTTCGGAGCCCCGTGCGATGTCGGGACGAACTCCGCACAATTCCGCACGGCTCCGGCGTCGCGACGGCTCAAGCGACCACGTTAGGTTGCGCTCATCGCATGGAGTTGCATGCTGGTGGGACAGGCCCTTAAGGCTCTATTTATTGTGATAATTAGTTGTAGCTGTGCGGCAACCTGCTGTCAAGTGTGGTATTGCCAGTCTGCAGTGGCATCAATGCTTCGTTTAGTCACTCCAAATTTGTATCCATCAAACAAACTTATTTGGGTGTCTATCTGAAATGGTACCTGTTCCTCCAATATAAGATGTTCTCCTCTAACGTGACCTTGGATGACCTGGGGTGTTTTGTGTTGATCACTATTGCCTCTAGGCATGGCTGGTGTGGAGTGTGTATCCCTTTTGCATTTACTAATGACACGATTTTTGCACCACTACAGTAGTTATATGACTATCTTTCTTTGGTGGTCTCCACTTTGACCTCCAAAATCTTTTTTGAAGTTCCAATCATGGCAACCAACGTCTTGTTGGCAGAAGAGATCTAGTTTGTCTACACATCAGTATCCACACAAGGACTGCTTGTCATTTCTTGGTTTTGTGAAATGTGTGGGTGCTTTATTAGGGATCTGAAGTGATGATTTATCTTTCTTTAGCAGTTCATTAGTAACCTTGACACTGTTCTCTGCCCTTGAGAGAGTAAGATATAGGTCTTAAAGCTAATGTAATCAAAGGATATGGGGAGAAAGCAGGAACAAGGTACTGATTTTGGATGATCAGCCATGATCGCATTGAATGGCGGTGCTCGATTGAGCCGAATAGCAACTATCTTGCAACTATTTTCTGTGTTTCAATAGAAAATTAGGGAATATTGTTTTGTGATCACATTGTTGTATCAATGCCCTTTAACTTTCTTTAGCAGTTCAACCAGCGACCCCTGCATATTAACACTATCCAATACACACTAGGGACTATTTTTTTAAACATTTATACTAAGCCAATTAACATACAAACCTGTATGTCTTTGGAGTGTGGGAGGAAGCCGAAAATCTTGGAGAAACCCCCTGCAATCAAGGTGAGAACATACAAACTCCATATATACAGCACCCGTAGACGGGATTGAACCTGGGTCTCTGGCGCTGTAAGGCAGTAACTCTACTGCTGCACCCCCATTCTGCCCCATGTCTTATCTGAAAATGTTTAATTATGTTAATCAGTTGCCTTCTAACAAGACAGAGAAAAATATATCTACAGTCACAAGGTTTTTGTGAAAGGTGTGAGTGCTTTATTAGGGATCTGAAGTGATAATTTATCTTTCTTTAGCAGTTCATTGGTAACCTTGACACTGTTCTCTGCCCTTGAGAGAGTTAGATATAGGTCTTAAGGCTAATGGAATCAAAGGATATGGGGAGAAAGCAGGAACAAGATACTGATGATCTGCCATGATCGTATTGAATGACGGTGCTGGATTGGGCTGAATAGCAACTATCCGGCAACTATTTTTTAATGTTTCAATAAAAAAAATTACGGAATATTGTTTTGTGATCACATTGTTGTATCAATGTAAACCTCACTAAGTTGTGTGTTGTGCCCATTATATGCGATCAGCAACTCTGGAATGCCATACCTGGCAATATTTCATTTGGGTTTGTAAATCACTGTAGATGGAATTATTCACTATTTGTTGTTTTCTAGAAAAATTCTGCCTCCCAAAAATGTGAAGCTATCATCAAAAATATTTTCTGATCCAAGTGCAATGCAACCCAAGATGGAAGGTTCTTTAATTTAAATTGCAGTTTTAACAGTTCCACTTTCAAATGCTCATCCTGCTTATTAGTTTTTTGCTTTAACTCTGCCATTTCCATTAGCCTCCTTCTTGTTTCCCACGACGATAGCTTGACATTTATGGGAAGACATTAGAACTCTCATTGTTTACCCTAGTAGTAGCATATTAGACAATAGGTGCAGGAGTAGGCCATTCAGCCCTTCAAGCCAGCAGCACCATTCAATGTGATCATGTCTGATCATCCCCCATCAGTACCCCGTTCCTGCCTTCTCCCCATATCCCCTGACACCACTATCTTTAAGAACCCTATCTAGCTCTCTCTTGAAAGTATCCAGAAAACCAGCTTCCACCACCCTCTGAGCAGAGAATTCCAGACTCACAACTCTGTGAGAAAAAGTGTTTCCTCATCTCCAGTCTAAATGGCTTACCCCTCATTCTTAAACTGTGGCCCCTGGTTCTGGACTCCCCCAACATCAGGAACATGTTTCCTGCCTCAAGCATGTCCAAACCCTTAACAATCTTATATGTTTCAGTAAGATTCCCTCTCATCCTTCTAAACTCCAGAGTGTACAAGCCCAGCCGCTCTATTCTCTCAGCATATGACAGTCCTGCCATCCCAGGAATTAACCATGTAAACCTACACTGCACTCCCTCAATAGCAAGAATATTGATGTACTTGTATCTTGTAGAGTTTATTCTAAAAAACATATTCTCATTGACACAGGTTTCAACTGGTACTCTGGATATGATCCTATCCATGTCCCTATACAGACCTGTTTGCATTATTGACTATATGTGGATATGTTTTTATTCCCCAATCTACAACAAACACACTTATTCCCATAAGCAAGACAGTTACTCTTCACCCATGTGTTGCTCACAATTTTTGCTTTGTTATTCTTTCTATTTTGCCTATTCTCTCATGCTTCACAGCATGTACACCAAACTCTCCGTGGTGTATGGAATGATGCCAGGTTTGGCAGCAACCACTCCATCACCCACAATAGAGCCAATTTACATTTTATGCACAGTAATAGGAAAGTCCAGGACCATACGGGGGCACTGACCCTCATCATTAGGGCACAAGTGCAGTGATGCCAACAATCTTAGGGTTTCCCTGCAGCTCAGTCCTGGTCACAAGGGAGGAGGCATGGCATGCTCAGGCTTCTCCCTGCCTCCACCCTTGCCTCAAGAGGAGGTATTGATTATCTCAGGTTTATCCTGGCAGTTTAGTCTTGAAGAAGCAGCACTGGCAGTATCTGGCTATTGTAGCAGCTCAGCCTTTGCCTGTGTGGGGCACAGTCCCTTGTTGTCCATGGGCAGATAACAGCACTGGCATCTCAGATTTGCCCCAGCCACAAAGTAGAGGTGCTGGTTGGCTAGTGCTTCTTCCCAGTAATGACCACACAATAGCATTGGTGGTTTCAGGTTTAGCCCAGCAACTCAGTCTTCCTCAATCCAGCACAATGAAAACACAGCTAGCCAATTACTTTCCTGCCCTCCTCCCTCATGCTAGAATGCCTGGGTTTTAAAATGAGTGGGCTGCTGAGATTGAGGTAGGCCAATCCAGTCAGCTAATTGTACCCAGCTGTTACCAATAATGCTGAGGAGTGGCTTCTCCTGGCCTGTCTGCAGTGATAGAGATCCAAGCAGCATGGGGGATACTGTTACATCTACTGGCCATCCTACATTGCTAGTCTGGCTTTGGATACAATCAAAGGTTTGCAGATCTGAATATTGTTTTGTTTGTTACGTTAACTTGAGCTTATGCAATAGGTATTTCAAGGTATTATGCAATTGGTAACTCAAGTTGAATAGTTCCATCCTACAAATTATTATTTTTCCAATGAGCAAGTCTTCACATTTCTGTTAAATAGATGTTAAATGATTCTCCTTGTTTTGGTTTGTTTGTAAAGAATTAGTACTGATGAAATGTTTCATTTTAGGCAGGATACAATGTACTTTTAATGTATCTAATGGAATCTCCAGGATCCCATTTGAGTGTGTTCTGATGCTCAGTTATAATTGTAACATCAATAATGTAACTATAATAATCATCAATAATCTGAAATCATGATTAAGGACTAAATATTAGTTTGTGTATGGAGAATAACTTTGTGTTCTTTTAAATAATGGCTGGGTTATCTTAAGGGTGAACAGACCTATTTTACTCTGAGGGCCCACTATTACAGTGGTAGTGGTGTCAATTTTTTTTAACCAGGCAGTTTCAAAGGGCCAAAGATAGACACAAAAAACTGGAGTAACTCAGCGGGACAGGCAGCTTCTCTGGAGAGAATGAATGGGTGACGTTTCGGGTTGAGACCCTTCTTCCGACTGCTTAGGGATAAGGGAAACAAGAGATATAGATGATGTGGAGAGATAAATAATAATGAATAAAAGATATGCAAAAATGTAACGATGATAAAGGAAACTGGCTGTTTGTAGGGTGAAAACTTGAAGTTAGTGCGACATGGGCGGGGGGAGGGATAGAGAGTTGTACAGAACCCTAGTGAGACAACACCTGGAGTATTGTGTGCAGTTTTGGTTCCCTAATTTGAGGAAGGATGTTATTGCTATTGAGGGAGTGCAGTGTATGTTTACAAGGTTAATTCCCGGGATGGTGGGACTGTCATATGCTGAGAGAATGGAGCAGCTGGGCTTGTACACTCTGGAGTTTAGAAGGATGAGAGGGGATCTCATTGAAACATATAAGATTGTTAAGGGCTTGGACACGCTAGAGGCAGGAAACATGTTTCCGATGTTGGAGTCCAGAACCAGGAGCCACAGTTTAAGAATAAGGAATAAGCCATTTAGAACGGAGACAAGGAAACACTTTTTCTCACAGAGAGTAATGAGTCTGTGGAATTCTCTGCCTCAGAGGGCGGTGGAGGCAGTTTCTCTGGATACTTTCAAGAGAGAGCTAGATAGGGCTCTTAAAAATAGCAGTCAGGGGATATGGGGAGAAGGCAGGAACGGGGTAGTGATTGGGGATGATCAGCCATGATCACATTGAATGGCATTGCTGGCTCGAAGGGCCAAATGGCCGACTCCTGCCCCTATTGTCTATTGAGAGCGACGGTATGCCGGGGCTACCTGAAGTAAGATAAATCAATATTCATAGCATTGGGCTCTAAGCTGCCCAAGCGAAATATGAGATGCTGTTCCTCCAATTTACATTTAGCCTCACTCTGACAATGGAAGAGACCTACGACAGAAAGATCTGTGTAGGAATGGGAAGACCTAACGTTAACCCTAACCTTAACGTTAGAATCCAAGGTTGTTGACTCACCCATGACTGGCTCCAAATTTTTACATCCACCCTAGTTTTATGTTGCATAAGCAAGATAACACGTCCCACTTGCTCATTCCCGCACTGTAACATCACCCTGAAGTTTAATGCTCAAGCCTTAGAGTGGTGTAGAACAAAGTGGATTAGTTTGCAAAATGCATTCATTGGACTTGTATGTTAGCCAAGGAATTTGCAAAACACACTTAGGTTGGATTGTGTTTGTGTACCTATTGTGTTTGTCTCCCAAGAGTTTGTTTCTATATGATATGACAGGTTTCTGTGCTATTGTTTAGTTTTTCATGCTTATTGGCTGTATCTTTTGCTTAAATACTTGCTTCCCTGATTTCTAATACACTATTTTCATTCCTCATTGGAACTTAATTCCGAGGGTCTATAAAACATCTGATTCTTGCCTTCATGGTTCTAAAGCAAAAGGGAAAAATGATTTTCTTTCTGAGCAATATTCCAGAATTGTTTTAATCATAAAATATGTTACATCAATGATTTATCTAGTCTGAATGAATGTAATTTTTCAATTCAACATTTTAAAGGCTACAAATAAGTTTAATTTTATAAAATATATGAGAAAATACATTTGCCTTGCTGCGAAGTTTCAGTTTTCATATTTGTTTTTTATGATAACATTGCAAATTATTATTATTACGTGGTGGTTGTACAAGCAGTTCCCAACATCCCATCAATTACATTTTATGGTAGATATTTTGATTTTTTTTTATCAAGGTCAATTACCCATTAGCATTTAACTTGTTCTTTCACAGAACTGAATGACAAAATATTGACGAGTAAACAATAAATTAAAGTTTCAAATCCTACATCATAACGTAAGGATTCAAAATTGCCAAGGTAACTATAATTCCTTAAAATGATTACTCTTCCATCTTTTTATTTTAATCAGACTGCAGTGTCTCTAAGACTACTGTAGTGCATCATTTTTGACAGTACATCATATAGTAATGGCAGAAACTAAATTTGTTAGAACAAAGTTATTGTTTTATTAATCATTCATCAAAAGTGAGGATTGAGATTTCTTTGGAGCCGAGTAGGCTCTTTCTCTAACAACTGTATTCCTCGCATGTGAATATCAGTTCATCTACAACTGTTGCAATGCGCCAGAATAAGTCCAGGCAGTTTTTAACGTGGGGTCTTAAACTTTGAGGCAAATTCCACTAGTTCTACCAGTTTTGTTTAGATAAACAGTACATAGATGGGCCCTTCCACCCACCAAACAGCAACCCCTGCATACCCCTTGCGAGTGGTTGAAAAATTGGCGGCGACTAGAATGAAGCCGCCATGGAGAGTAGCAAGAATTCTCATGCCGTAGGTGGGATGCCAGGAGGTCCTAATGGGTTGCCAGGAGGTCAGAGGTTCTCTCAGATTGTAGCCAGTGCTGACCAGTGAATTTCATAGGCGAAAAAAAGGTAAGCAGTAGTTTTCAGAACCAAGGATAATCGACCGGTAATGTAAAATGTCCGCCGAGCTTCACAGCCGTGTATCTCTGGCTTCTTATAAGTTGTCTCCACTCCTACCCCCTTCTCCCCCCGCTTTTAAAGGACTTACCGTACACTGTGCTAGCCATCTTAATTACAGCGCCAACTTTCCTGTTCATTGCGGTGTGTGTCTGTATCACCTTGACTTTGCACCATGTGAATGTTTTAGACAGCGCTCCCCCAGCTTGCCCTGTCCCCCATCTGCATAAAAGGCTGGTGAAGGAAGTGATGTGTTTATGTGTGTTCCACTCTGACAGACGCCGTTCTAGTTGCCGGTTTTTCAGGTGACTGCCGGCAACTTGACAGTCACCAATAGTCCGCTGAAAAATCGACTAAGTAACCCATCTACATTTACTGAAGAAGGGTCTCCACCTGAAACATCACCCATTAATTCTCTCCAGAGATGCTGCTGGTCCCACATTTTGTGTCTACATTTTCGTCCAGGTCATTTATAGGCATCACGTACAAATGAGGTCCAAATCCCTTCAAAATTCTTCTTGTCACAAAATCTTCAGCACTGCAAAATAAACTAAAGAATTACCCAGACCCAGAGAAAAACCCATGTGGTTTGTGGGAGAATGTACAAACTCCATAAGGACAGCACCCATAGTCGGGATGAAACCCAGGAGGTCTCTGGCACTGTAATGCCCCTGTCCCACTTAGGAAATCTGAACGGAAACCTCTGGTGACCTTGCCCACGACCCAAGGTTTCCATGAGGTTGCCGGAGGTTTTGTTCACTCGCCTGGAAAGCCTGAATCGTGAGCTGCATCCTATAGGATCTTTGTTACCGACAGCGCGCATGCACCCACACACACCCACACCCCTTTAAAAAGGTGGGGAGAAGGAGTGGAGACAGTTTTAAGAAGTTTAATAAATTTAGTGGGCATTTTACCTACTGATGGGTCTTCTAGCAAAAGTTTTTAGCAAAAGCTTTTGCAAAAGTTTTTATAGATATGTGAAGAGAAAGAGACTAGTTAGAACAAATGTTGGTCCCTTGCAGTCAGAAGCAGGTGAATGTATCATGGGCAACAAGGACATGGCAGACCAATTGAATATCTACTTTGGTTCACTAAGGAAGACATAAATAATCTGCCGGAAATAGCAGTGGGCCGGAGGTCAAATAAGATGGCAGAACTGAGTGAAATCCCGGTTAGCCGGGAAGTGGTGATGGGTAAATTGAACTGATTAAAGGCTGATAAATCCCCAGGGCCAGATGGTCTGCATCCCAGAGTGCTCAAAGAAGTAGCCACGGAAATAGTGGATGCATTAGTGATAATTTTTCAAAGCTCCTTAGATTCTGGAGTAGTTCCTGAGGATTGGAGGATAACTAATGTGACCCCACTTTTTAAAAAAAAAGGAGGGAGAGAGAAAGCGGGGAATTACAGACCAGCTAGTCTAACATCGGTAGTGGGGAAACTGCTAGAGTCAATTATTAAAGATGGGATAGCAGCACATTTGGAAAGTGGTGAAATCATTGGACAAAGTCAGCATGGATTTACAAAAGGTAAATCATTTCTGACGAATCTTATAGAATTTTTCGAGGATGTAACTAATAGAGTGGATAAGGGAGAACCAGTGGATGTGTTATATCTGGACTTTCAGAAGGCTTTCGACAAGGTCCCACATAAGAGATTAGTATATAAACCTAAAGCACACGGTATTGGTGGTTCAATATTGATGTGGATAGAGAACTGGCTGGCAGACAGGAAGCAAAGGGTAGGAGTAAATTGGTCCTTTCAGAATGGCAGGCAGTGACTAGTGGGGTACCGCAAGGCTCAGTGCTGGGACCCCAGCTATTTACAATATACATTAATGATTTGGACGAGGGAATTGAATGCAACATCTCCAAATTTGCAGATGACACCAAGCTGGGGGGTATAGTTAGGTGTGAGGAGGATGCTAGGAGGCTGCAGGGTGATTTGGATAGGCTGAGTGAATGCATGGCAGATGCATGGCAGATGCAGTATAATGTGGATAAATGTGAGGTTATCCACTTTGGTGGCAAAAACATGAGGGTAGACTATTATCTGAATGGTGGCAGATTAGGAAAAGGGGAGATGCAACGAGACCTGGGTACACCAGTCATTGAAAGTAGGCATGCAGGTGCCTCATGGAAACCTTGGGTCACAGGCAAGGTCACCAGAGGTTTCCGTTCAGGTTTCCTAAGTGGGACTGGGGCATAAGGGAGCAACTCCACCGCTCCACCATATGGCCACTCATTTGAGTTTGTCGATGTTTTTGCAGAAAGTACTGCAGGTTCTCCTGAAATCAATACAATCATTCCCCCCTTTGGCTTTGCAATTTGCAAAGGGAAGTTTGGTCTCCACAACAGATTCAGGATCTAAGTAATCTACTTTGCTCCTCTTCTGCTAAGGCCTCTAAAGCATCATTTGAATAAAATGTAGACAAAAAAAGCTGGAGAAACTCAGCGGGTGAGGCAGCATCTGTGGAACGAAGGAAATAGGCAACTTTTCGGGTCTCGTCCCTTCTTCAGTCTGAAGAAGAGTCTCGACCCGAAATGTTACCCATTTCCTTCGCTCCATAGATCCTACCTCACCCGCTGAGTTTCTCCAGCATTTTTGTCTACTTTCGATTTTCCAGCTTCTGCAATTCCTTCTTAAACATTTGAATAAAATGGATTTCTGTCCATTATGCCACTTGGTCTTTCAGAATAAAATGAGTTCCAGAACCATTACCACCAGATGCTCAGAATATTTTATTGCCTTGTACACTAGAGTGCAATGACATTTCTTGTTTATTATGTACAGTAATAATGTAGCCATCTTCTCTGTAATGTTCACTCATGGTGAAAAGTGTTAAATGTGATCTGGTGCAGCAACAGTTCACCTCACTATAAATTATTCAGGCGAGTGTTAATTAAATGCAGATAGTAGTGGTGGTATCGAGTCAAGATGTTGACCTCTGCTGGACAAAAATGCTGTTAGATGCAACACAAGGAACTATAGATGTTGATTTATAGAAAAAAGATTCCAAGTACTGGCATAATTCAGCAGGTCAGGCAGCATTTCTGGAGACATGACTGGTGAGGTATTGGGTCAGAACTCATCTTCAGTCTGATTATTGTCAGGGGAAGAAAGCTGGTAGAGAGGGGGGAGAGAGAGGACAAAGCCTTTCACATGATATCTGGATAAAGGCTGTGAAATAAGTAGAGAAGAGATGCAAAATGTGAATATAGAAGAATGGATGTAGGTGGAAGGGAAAGAAGGAAAGGAAGTGGGCTGTAGTTAGTCATCTAAATTTGGAGAATTCAATGTTCATAATGTTGTGCTGTAAACCACCCAAGTGGAATATTAGGTGATGCTCCTTCAGTTTGCATGTGGCTGCACTCTGGTAGTGGAGAAGGCCCAGGACAGAAAGGATGGTATGGGAATGGGAAGAGTTAATATGGTTAGCAACAGGGAGATCCAGCAGGCCTTGCAAACTGTGTGCAAGTGTTTGGGAATTGGTCGTCAAATCTACACTTGGACTTGCCAATGTAAAGGAGGCCACATTGGAAATACCTGATGCAGTAGATGAGGTTAGAGGAGGTGTGTGTGTAAACCTCTGTCTCACCTGGAAGGGATGCTGGGGTCCCTAGATGCTTGTGAAAGGAGGCATAGAGACATGTGATACATCCCCAGTGATTGCAGGAAAAGGATCTGGGGAGGGGGTGGTTTGGGTGGGAACAGATCAGTGAACCAAAGAGTTGTAGAGAAAGCAGTCTCTGCGGAAGACCGAACCAGAGGAACTATCTTAGTTCCATCTTGGGGGGGGGGGGGGGGGGGGGGAAGATATGTGGGATTCAGAGGGGATGCCAGTGAGGGATCCATGTACAGGAGAAGGGAGGAAACCACATTTAATAAGAAAGGGGACATGTTGGATGTCCTCGAATGGAAAGCCTCATCTTGGGAGTAGATGCGGCAGAGACAGAACAATTGAGAGTAGGGGATGGGGTCTGATTAAGAGGCAGGGTGGCAATAGGTGTAGTCCACTGCAAGAGGTAGGGAAGGAGGATGTGGAGCCCATGCAGTTATCCTTGGTTGGATAAAGCAATGATGTGAACGAGCATGCATAACATAGAAACATAGAAACATAGAAAATAGGTGCAGGAGTAGGCCATTCGGCCCTTCGAGCCTGCACCGCCATTCAATGTGATCATGGCTGATCATCCAACTCAGTATCCCGTACCTGCCTTCTCTCCATACCCCCTGATCCCTTTAGCCACAAGTGCCACATCTAACGCCCTCTTAAATATAGCCAATGAACTGGCCTCAACTACCTTCTGTGGCAGAGAATTCCAGAGACTCACGACTCTCTGTGTAAAGAATGTTTTCCTCATTTTGGTCCTAAAGGAATTCCCCCTTATCCTTAGACTGTGACCCCTTGTTCTGGACTCCCCCAACATCGGGAACAATCTTCCAGCATCTAGCTTGTCCAACCCCTTAAGAATTTTGTAAGTTTCTATAAGATCCCCCCTCAATCTTCTAAATTCCAGCGAGTACAAGCCGAGTCTATCCAATCTTTCCTCATATGAAAGTCCTGACATCCCAGGAATCAGTCTGGTGAATCTTCTCTGTACCCCCTCTATGGCAAGGATGTCTTTCCTCAGATTTGGAGACCAAAACTGTACGCAATACTCCAGGTGTGGCCTCACCAAAACCCTGTACAACTGCAGTAGAACCTCCCTGCTCCTATACTCAAATCCTTTCGCTATGAATGCTAACATACCATTTGCTTTCTTCACTGCCTGCTGCACCTGCATGCCTACTTTCAATGACTGGTGTACCATGACACCCAGGTCTCGTTGCATCTCCCCCTTTCCTAATCTGCCACCATTCAGATAATAGTCTACCCTCATGTTTTTGCCACCAAAGTGGATAACCTCACATTTATCCACATTATACTGCATCTGCCATGCATCTGCCCATTCACTCAGCCTATCCAAATCACTCTGCAGCCTCCAAGCATCCTCCTCACACCTAACTATACCCCCCAGCTTGGTATCATCTGCAAATTTGGAGATGTTGCATTGAATTCCCTCGTCCAAATCATTAATATATATTGTATATAACAAAGTTGGTTTGTACGCAATAGAAACCTAGTATAAAAGAGAAAAGTGAGAGCAGGCCATTCAACTGCTTATACTTGCTATGCATTCAATAAATTTGTTTACATCAGAATCACTTCCTCCACAGACCCCATGGCCATTGATTTCTTGATATCTAAAATGTGAGAGTCAAAAACACAATCATACAATAATCAGATTGAAGCTTGGTTTTGTTTATTTGAATATTTGTATATTTGGTTTTGTTGGTTTTGGTTTATTAGTGTTACGTGCACTGAGATACAGTGAAACACTTGTTTTGCATGCTATCCAGGCAAATCATGTGATTCCATGCCATTGTTGGTGTTAACAACCGGAAAGCTTTTGATTCCAATTTGGAATGATATGGAATGGAATAGAATACTTTATTGAATTATTCAAGTTGAACCTGTTATCATCCATCCGTGAAATTTATTAATAAGACTCATGTTGGTCGCTTGATAGATTAGAATAAAGTATGTTTCTACTTGCAACATTGCAGACACATGATTGCAAGATCACCAATGCAATGGTTCTCGCCTTTCAACTGTCGTGACAGAGACATCTGGTAACAATCCAAACTCATTAACTATTATTCTGGAAACTTAGAGACACAAGACACTGCATATCCTGAACCACGAAGTGCTGGACAAACTCAATGGGTCAAGCAGTATCGGACGAGGGAATGGACAGACAATGTTTCATGTTGTGGACCTTCTTCAGACTTAAGAAGAATCCTGAGCTAATACATCTGTCTATTTCCTCCACAGATGGAAGAAATGTGGAGGAGTTCCTGAAACACTTTGTTTTATTTTGAAAACATAGATAGTACATATTCTTGCTGAGTATGGATATGGTAACAAAGCCAAACAGACTGTACTGTAAAATGCAATGCAATTTGTGCTCTAATACTATGAATCACATCAGGCATCCTCTGGGCACCGAAGTTGCTGATTATAAACATTTATCCACGATTTCTTATGGTGAAATATTACTGTAGTCTGAACTACTTAGTGGGTTCGTCACCAGTCTCATTCCATGGCCTCCATTCAAGGCCATGTTTGTGTCTATTTTGCAGCCAGCTCTCACATTACGTAGGATACATTTTATGATGAATTATGTTCTGATGAGCCGCTGTTTGCCATTCTGAAGTGACAAGATAGCTGATGAAAGAATCTATGATTGAGTGTGGCAGTAGGGACATTGAGCAATGAGGAGATAGCCAGAGCACTCCGCAGATATTCATCATGCAAGTGCAGGAAGGCAAACAAGGTAGCTTTTCGCATAACAAAATGTTGAATTAATGTAGCACATCGTCTCCCCTCCATAAGTTCCATTCATGTTGACAAGTGTTAAACGTGATCTGTTGTCAAATAGACCTATTTGTTTCTGACAAGATATAGTTAGCTTTCATCTAATAGAATACCTTAATATTGCTTTTTAAATACCTGTTTGCAATCCGAGTGTATCTTTACTTTCAGCATTCTGTAATGTATTCCTCAGTTGAAATGGCCACTGTAGTCACTTGGATCTTGGGTCAGGTCTTGCTGAAATGATAAACTGCATTTGAATCAACTTTCATAGGAATTAATCAGAACCTTCAACCAGCTAGTCTTGGTGGAAAATTCAGGCTTTCGAATTGAAAACCTACTAAGGTCAAACAGCCATTGATCTGATCATGATGATTGATGAGGATGAATCCAGTAACTGAATAGAACACATTTCCGCTCTGTTGTGAGATTATCCAGAAACTATATATATTGATTAACTAAATGAAAGGATGACTTATAAACTAGCAATAATTGCAAATACTAGTTTGTTCTCTCTTTGCTGTCATTTTATTTCCAATTATAGAAACCCAGTTTGTTATTGGAAATGTTTCATTCCCAGTTTGGAAGATATCAGCTTATTCAATGATATATGATTTCTGTACTTTTTCTGCATTATTTCACGTGCAAGGAAATCAGATGAAAATACCGAAAGAAACAATCTATTCCAAATTAAATAAATGAAGATAACTACTTTTCTTATGTAATCACGAATGAAAACTACAAAAAGTGTTACAGGAAAGCCTTTAACTCGGTATCATCAAGGAGAATAAATGGTATCTACGCATAGCAGAATGTTATGTTTCATTATTTAATTGTTATGTGCATATTTAAAAACTGAATGCCTAATATTTAAAAAAAATGAAGTTTTGACAAACTTTAAATTAACATGAACCATCTCTTTCAAGTGTTATTGAATTTTCTACAAACACTACTTTCACTGATTATTTTTTCTAGAAGCAGGATGAAAATGTTTACCAGACTGAATTTTACTAGATTTTGTTGGTAGCTCCCACATTACATTCTCAAACTAACTGGATGAACTCACTGGTCATTCCCTGGCTCTCATCTGTCAGCACATTCCGCATGGATATTGATTTTGTTGCAGAGTCTTGCAGGATCCCACTGACATTTACACTGGGCCATCTATTTCATCCATTCTTCACAAGGTTAAACTGGTGCAGGGTTCCAAAATTAATTGGTTTCGAATGGACACAGTAGGGCTCCAAGAAAGAAAGATAAGATAAATTACATTTATTTTACATATGTGAGCTTTGTTTCATGGTTTTGTTTATTTTAAAAGTGTTTTGAAGTGGTTTTATTTTTTGTGCAACAGTAAGGTTTATAGTGGAACAGTAAGGTTTATAGATCATAGCCGGTTTGTAATTTTGGCTAGCCTAGTCATGGTTAGAACGATATTACATTTGAACCAGAAAAATAATTTAGTAAAGCCAAAGGATTCTTTATTACTCCATGTTTAATTACTCCACCAATCATGGTTGTGCCTTCAGCTGTGCAGGCCCAGAGATGTAGAGTTCCCTTCTTGCGCCATTCCAACTCTCATAGTCATTTTCTTCTTTAAATTAGTTTAAAAATATATCTGCCTTAGTAACAATTCATATTTTTAGTTTTCATTTTAATTGTGGTTTTTAGTTTTAGAGATGCAGCGATCCATACCCACTAATACTATCCTGCACACACTAAGAACAATTTCCTTTTATTGAACCTGGGTCTCTGGCGCTCTGCAAAGGGCCTGTCCCACTTGGGAGACCTCCACCACGAGTTCTGGCGACCTTAAGGGACAAAAAAAAGAATCAAGATTGCGGGGACCTACGAGCTCCTATGACCTTCCTCAACTATGTATACGACCTCCTATGAATATGTTGAAGACCTCCCTCGACTATGAAGAAGATTTCCTTCGACCTCCTTTGACTATGTTGAAGACTGGCTTCGACCATGTACTTTTACTCGAGGATGGTCTCTGGCAAATTGGTCCGTGAATGAGCACGACCCCCTTCCACCTTGGAGGACCACACCAAAAACCAACAACGACCAGTGACGAGTGTCTACAACTCAAATGATCACCTGATAAAATGATGTCTGCATTTTTTTCGCACTTAAAAAATGCCTCCCACGTTTTTTTTAATCATCCTGAACCATGCAAGCAAGGAAGGAACTAGTTTGGAGGATGTTAGTAAAAATACTAAAACTGCTGTTTGCAATAGCCCTTTTGTTTCAGCAGCCTTTTAAGAAAGGCAGAAGGGGAAGAGTAAGGGTGAAGAGGAAGCACAAGAAGAGGTCTCAATGGGTAAATGGAGATGATGTGATGGACTGTCCCAGTACACCAGATGACTGGAAGAGAGTGGCGCTAGGCTTTGACAAAAGATGGAACTTTAAGCACACATGTGGGGCAGTGGATGGCAAGCATGCCATTCGTGTCCCTGTCCCTGTACCCCTCATTTTCCTTATTGTACAGGATGGCATTCTGCTGGAACCATTCCTCAAGGTCGCCCTCCTGCTGCTTGGTGAAGGTGTAGGGCATAACCTTCCTCCAGCTGTTCCTCACCACCAATGGGGCATCTGCCTCAGACACAGATGCCGTGTCAGACAGGAGAAAGGGCTGCTTTGCTGCCTTCAAATGAGGCAGTGAAGGATGGGGTGGTGGTGGGGACATGTACTATCACCCTGGTCTCCTTCTCCAGAGGTCTCTCACATAGGGCTACCTCCTCCTGCACTATCACCTCCTGTGGCATCACCTCCTGCCACTCCTCCTCCTCCTGGGTGGGCAAAAAGGCAGCAGCCCTCCCCCTGTGCTACTGCCTTTTTGGTGCCAAGTCTCCTCTCTAAAAAACTCTCCAGCTATGAATGAACATGCCTTGGAGTGACTGAGGTCACGTGCTGCTGTTTAAATTACCGTTTTTTTCTATGGACCTTTTTTCACCCCGGAGCTATTACCTTTGACTATCTTCGACCACCTTCGAGTAACCATGACGAGCATCATGACCTACTACAACCGACTTCGACTAGACCTACGACTAAAGAATTATGCATTTTCCCACGGCGACCTATTTTTAATCACGGTCAATTTTTAACATCTTGAAAAATACGCCGCGATCTAGCTGAAGCCTCGACTACGCGGAGACCATTCTTGACCATGAAGGAGAGTGACGAAGACCTCCTATGACCTCATGGCGATCTTCGCGAGACTATGGGTCACGGGCAAGGTAGCCAGAACTCACGGTGGAGGTCGCCCAAGTGGGACACGGGTTTAAGGCAGCCACTCTACCATTGTGTCACCGTGCAACTGTATGTTTGGTATCAAATTTTGTTTGATACAGATTAATGTTGATCAGAATCTCAGTATTAACTATGAACTTATGGTGGGCGAATAAACGGGCAACGCGTTGTGAAAACAAAGAGAACTTTATTGCTCAGGTAAAGAGATCAACACACACACGAATGGGGAGGGCTGACCATGGTCTCAATACTTATACTAGGGCACACCCCTAAACCGCGTGACATGTGCTTCCCACCATTACTCAGTCACGTAACCCAACCCCGACTGCTAAGGGCTCAAATACAGGTGGCCTAACCACCGGGTGGTGCCAAGGCAGGGCCACCAACACAGTTTGACTCTGGTCGACATGGGCAGGCTTTAATCGAGCCACCGACACAGTCTCATGTTGACCCCCCATGTCCAAAACAAAAGTCATAAGACAGCTCTGCAGCACATGGAAGGGCCCCTCATAAGGCCGCTGCAGCGCGTGCAATGCACATCTCGGCACAGGAACACAAATGCACAGTCCTGAAGAGCAGCTGGAATGTGTGAAGGCACCACACCATGGCGAGATATCGGAACCAGAGCAAGAGTGCCCACCTTCTGCCGCAAAGGAACGCACACAAAGGAAGGCGGCTCCTGCGACCCACGCGCTGCTGGAACACAAGCGGAGCACCATACACAACTCCGCCGATGAGGAAGCCAAATCCTCCTTGGGGGCAGTGCAGTTACCCAGCAACAGCCAAGGTAACTTGTCCATCCATTCTGGCCCAGTAAGCCATACTTTGAGGGCGGTATTCAAATGCCGGTGAAAACACTCCACCAACCGTTGGACTGGGGAAGGTAGGCCATAGTACAGTGGAGCCGAACCCCCAACAGGCGAGCCACATCTGACCACAACTCAGTGGTGAACTGAGGCTCCAGTCCAAGGAAATGTCCACGGGCACGTCAAAATGAGCAATCCAATGGGCAGCAAGGGCATGGGCACAGGACGCAGCAGAGGTGTCAGTCAGCAGAATAGCTTCCAGCCATCGCGTAAAATGATCCACGATGGTGAGGAGATGTGTGACGCCCTGCGGACTCACGGTATCCACATGAACATGATCAAACCGCCGATGCGGCACGGCAAACTCCTGAACAGGTGCCTGGACATGCCGCTGGACCTTGCAGGCCCCAGCGCTGGTTGTAATAACACCACTTCCCCTTACCCAGGTCATTCGGGACGGGCGGCGCAGCTGGACTCCCGGTGGGCGCAGGGCCTGGTTTCTGTTCCCTCCAAGGCACCGCCGCTGCTCGATCGATCGAGCCACCGCCCTGCTGATAGTCTTGCCACAGCTCGTCGGCTCACTCCGCTAGCTGCAGGGGTCCGACGAGCAGCAGGCAGATGTCTTCTGGCATCTGCTCCAGGAAGGCATGCTCAAAGAGCAGGCAGCATCGATGACCGTCCGACGGCTTGCGATCGCTGAGGCCGCCCATGTCTAGGTGCTGTGCTGCGCGCTCCCGGCGGCTGAGCCCTGAGGTCCGCAAATGCAGCGCTTTAAGGCAGTCATATTTGTCCTGATCTGGCGGCGCGCGGAGGAAAGGGGCCAAGCAACCGGCCATCTCCTGATCCAGCGCACCGACCATATGTCGTCGGCTGTGATGCGCTGAACATGGAACTGGGCCTTGGCTTGTTGGAATCACACCTGGGGCTGCTATGTCCATGATACAGGGCAGCTTCAGGGAGACAGCGTTCTGATGGGCTGGAATGTCGGCAACCTCAAGCTGTTGGTCGTCCACTGAGAACATGTTTGAAATCCAAAATGACCGATTTGGATCGTTGGGGTCACCAATATGGCAGGCGAATAAATGAGCCACGCGTGGTGAAAACAAAAAACTTTATTGCTCGGGTAAAGGGATCAACACACGTGAATGGGGGAGGGCTGACCATGATCTCCATACTTATACTAGGGCACGCACACCCCTAAACCTCATGACAAGTGCTTCCCACCATTACCCAATCATGTGATCCTACCCCCCCAACTGCCAAGGGTTCGAATACAGGTGGCCTAACCACCAGGTGGCGCCACAAACTGAACATAGATGGTCAACAAAAGGCCATGCAAATTGTGTTCACCCTACCGTGGGTGATGTATGTAACAATATGAATAAAGTGCACTAAATTAAAAGTAGTACAAGTAAACCAATTTTTCACCTGGACAGAATGTTTGGGGTTCAAGATAGAGAGGGCGAAGATAAAATGAAAATCTTGTAATGCCCGTGGTAGAATGCAAAAAGGCTATGTGAATAGAATGGTATGTTACTGGTGCGGTGTGTCTCTTAAAAACTGTTCCTTCCAAATTCTGAAATGTGACGGAAATATGTAGGAAGGAACTGCAGATGCAGGCTTATACCAAAAATAGACACAAAATGCTGGAGTAACTCAGTGGGACAGGCAGCATCTCTGGAGAGAAGGAATGGGTGATGTATCGGTTCAAGACCCTTTTTCAAACTGATGTCAGGGGAGAGGGAGATACATAGATAAGGATATGTAAGGTGCGAAAATAGGACAAAAGGCATGGAGATTGAGGAAAATGTAGAATAGATCATTGTTAGCTGGGAGAGGTTAACAGCAAAGCAAACAGATAAAATGTAGTCGGAGACAGTTAGAGCCAAGATCCCCCCTCGATTCCGTCCAAGGACTCCAACAGTCTTTTCATGTGAGGCAGAGGTTCACTTGCACCTCCAACCTCATCTACTGTATCGGCTGTTCCAGGTGTGAACTCCTCTTGAAGGATCAGCTATGGTTTCGCTGAACATGCCTTTTGTCCTATTTTCACACCTTACTCTTCATTTTCGATGTATCTCCGCCTCCCCTGACAACAGTCTGAAGGAGGTTCTCAACCTGAAATGTCCTCCATTCCTTCCCTCCAGAGATGCTGCTGTCCCGCTGAGTTACTCCAGAATTTTGTGCCTATCTTAGGTGGCAGAAATATATGTCTAACAGCGGCATTAAACTAACATTCTGAACTTTTATTCAGGAAGAGTATAGTATGGGAGAACCCAGATCCTATACCTCTTTACTTGAAATGAGATTGCAGTTAAACAATTTAAGGGGAGGGGACAGTTATTTTTTCTAATTATTCGGGTCTGATTTAATAGCTCAGACACAGAACTGATCTGAAAGAGAGAGGGATTTGATGGTAAGCACCTGTAGTGCCTCAGCTGTTCGGCAGAGCTGAGGATTCAGACAGCTGAAGGCACAATCACTCGTTGTGAAGTGATTCATCTGAGAATAGTTAGTAAAAAGTAAAACTGGTTGCAAACAGCTGGAGATCTTTGACAACAGTGATATGCTCGGATACAAACTAGGTTGGCAGAGTGCCTTTTGTGTGCAGAGGGTCAGCTCTTGCAGTCTTGTCCAGTCAGAAGAATTATGTGTAGGTAGAAGGGCCAGTGTGGATAGCAAATTAAAAATAAGTACTACTGGGAACACTCAGCAGGTCAGGCAGCATCTGTGGATAGAGAAACTGAGTTAAAACAGCATTTCGGGTTAAAACAGCATTTTGAGATTCTTGTATCTGATTTCAGCATTTACTGTTCTTTAGAGTTTTGTTTACCATGGGTGATGAATCCAGGGAGTGAGCAACATTCAGGATGCCCTGGCCCATTGTCTCTGAACAGCAGAGTAATTTCACGCTATTAATTTCGGAGAAAACTACCACGGGCAAAAGTTGTTAAGTGCTTTTAAGGAGGAAGGCCTTCTCAGTTTATTGCGGAGACCATTGACTATGCAGTCCAGGTAAGTTTGGAGTAGAGAGACAGTGCACAGCAATTCAAGCGGTGGAATGCGTCACTACCAAGAGTTTCAGCATAAAAGATAGAAGTAATGAAGTAATGCAAATCACTAACAGTCTGACCTGGTCAAATAACATCTCATCAACAGTTAAGAGAGCGCAGCAGCGGTTGCACTTTCTGCGCCGGATGAGAAGAGCTCATCTCCCCCATCCCATCCTCACTACTTTCTACAGGGGCACCATAGAGAGTATTCTGACCAGCTGTATCTCTGTCTGGTTTGGGGACTGTAGAGCCTCCGACTGGAAGTCTGTGCAGAGAGTGGTGAGGACAGCGGAAAAAATCATCGGGACCTCTCTCCCCTCAATCGGGGATATTGCGACCAAACGTTGCGTGTCTAAGGCCATCAGTATTATAAAAGACCCCACTCCTCTCCATCACGGTCTGTTCACTCTGCTGCCTTCGGGAAAAAGATATCGCAGCATAAGGAGCAGAACATCAAGGTTCTGCAACAGCTTCTTCCCACAAGCCATCAGACTCCTGAATGCCATGTCATGGGCTGCCACCATTGTCTATTTATCCTTTTATCCTTTTTATCCATGCCTATCCTTCTGTTAATTTATTGTGTTGCACAGGGAGCCAAATGCAACGGAATTTCGTTTGGAACTGCATATATCAATGTATTTCTAAATGACAATAAAGTTTGTTTGACTTTGACTTGAGTTGGTTGTATGTTGCCAGTAGCTAAATACTTTGAACTAAGATAAATTTATATTTTATTCACTGAGTTTCAAAGCATACTCGTACATCTGTCAGTCTAAGAAAAATGTATGAATAATTGTGTGTAACAGTTAAAGATTGACCTTGGATGATAATTAACAGCTAATTAACAGCTAGCAACTTTTCAAGTAATGCCAAAAACTGTTAAATATCAAAAATACATCGTCTTTAATGTACAATAGATTTTTTTTGCCATAACATCGCAAAGGTATAAATTTTGTGAGATAAAGGGTTTTGGGTTGCGCGTGTACAACGCAGCAATTTTTTTTTGTATTAACTTCAGCTATTCTGCATGAACAGGCAATAAATATTAAGTTATTTACCACATTCCATAGGTTGCAGCGAGCTTTATTATCAGAATGACAAATGTCCTGTCAGTTTTAATAGGATAGTCTTCTGCGAAGATATTTTGTTATGCAGGCAAGGTTCAGTAAGTCATGCAGTCATGAAAGCAATAAGACAAAAAATCTAATGAATTTCAATTACAAGTAGATTATGGTTAATGGAAATATGTGCAGAGAAGGCATGGATTTGAAGAAGTAGAGATAGCGGCAAGACCAAGTAACGATTTATGCTGCACTGATGTCATCAGTTTTAAAGAACACCACTAATATTGGCAGTGAGCAGTTGCTTCTGTGTGCTGTTGTTGAATAAACGATTTTCTTGATAACAAGCAAATTTATAAATTAATGAACAACAAGAGGCAGTGAGCTACTGGAAAAATATTGCCCATATGTCATCTACAAGACTCCATTGTTACATTGAATCCAGTGTTATTAAGGTTCTGTCCCGAAACATTGCCAATCCATTCCCTCTACAGATACTGTGTAGGAAGGAACTGCAGATGTGGTTTAAACCAAAGATATCACAAAATGCTGGCGTAACTCAGCGGGACAAGCAGCATCTTTGGAGAGAAGGAATTGGAGGACATTTCAGGTCGAGGAAGGGTCTTGACCAGAAACGTCACCCATTCCTTCTCACCAGAGATACTGCTTGTCCCGTTGCGTTATTCCAACATTTTGTGTCTATCTCCCTCTACAGATACTGCCTGACCTGCTGTGTTACTCCAGCACTTTTGTTTTGTTCCATTTTTTTTTAATTGTTGTGAAAATTAGAGCAAAGAAACAAAAGCAGAATATTGTGGATCATTGAAATGTACAACAAATATAGAAAATGCTCTCAATATTCAGCTATAAAAAAATAATATTCAATGATTTCAGGTAATTGACCTGAAATGTTTCAGTGAGATTATGAAGTGCTTTGAGAAGCTGGTCATAGCCCACATCAACTATAGCCTCCCAGACAGGAATGACCCAATGCAGTTCACCTACTGGTGCAACAGGACCATGACAAATGCCATCTCCCTGGTTCAACACACATCTCTGGAACATCTGGGCAACAAGCACATCAATATCAGACTGTTATTTACTGACCAACTCTGCCTTCAATACCATAGTTCCAACCAAAATAATTTCCAAATTCCTGGAATGAGGACTCTTCATCTGCCTCTGCAACTGGATTCTCAATTTCCTGCTTTATAGACACCAATCAGTAAAAATAGGCCACAAAACATCATCTATAATAGTTTACAACGTCGCTCAGCTACTTACTATACTCCATATACACTCACGGCTGTGTGGCCAAATTCTATTCTATTTCCATTCACATGTTTACATACAACACCATATTTGTAGGTTGGATCTTAAAGCAACAATGAAATAGAGCATAGGAAGAAGTTAGAGAGCTCAGTAACAGGAATCAAGACAACAAACACTCCTTCAAAGTCAGCAAAATGAATGAGCTGGTCATCATAGACGTCTAGGGTGAAAGATCATACTCCTGTTGTATTAATAGTGCTTAAGTGGATAGTGTTAAGATCCTGGCAACTCACTGGTACCTCCTGGCGACCCAGCTACGCTGTGAGAATTCATGCTTCTCTTCATGGTGGCTTCATTCTAATTGCCGCAATTTTTTCAACGTTGAAAGATTTGCGGCAACCATAATGAGGCAGCAACTAGTTCCCAGAATGTGGAAACTCCTCACGACCATGAAGGCGACTCCCCGGCAACTACCTGTGAACATGTGGCGACTGCATAGTCTCCGGCGGTGACCTAAAAAGTCACCTAAATGGGACAGGCCCATAAGAACAAATACCTGATCTTCAAGTCCTCCTCATTGTGACCCTTGCACTTTCCCTGTAGCTGTAATACTACATTCTGCATTCTATTTCCTTTTTTTCTCTTTTGTACTACCTAATATACAAAATTCATAGTATGATTTATCTTGACAATACCAAAGCAAAATATATTTCAGTATTCCTTTTACATGTCAATAATAAGCCACTGTCACTTCCATTACTATTGTTTCATTTGTCACAAATATCATCTGGTCCATTGCACATTTATAGGATTTCGTACTATATTCTCTCCAAAACTATTTCGAACTTCCTGGATAGAACTGGATACAGCTGGAACTGAAATTCCAGACTAAGTATATCTTCATAGTTATTATATTGCATGAGCGAGATAAATTTATAAAGGAATGCCTCGGTTACAAATTTTTTTTAACTGCTGGAGGAACATCTGTGGCAGGAAATGGACAGACAACGTTTTGGGTCGGGACCTTTCATCAGTTCATTTACTTCACAGATGCTGCCAGACCCACAGAGTTCCTCCACTTCTTCCTCCAGCATCTGCAATCTCTGTGTCTCCTTGATCCCACATGTTTTATTAAGTTGGTGACAAATCATCAAATATTGAAGAAGGATCCCAACTCAAAATGTCACCTATCCACATTCTCTAGAGATGCAGCCTGACCCGCTTAATTACCCCAGAGCTTTGTTTGTTTTTTGAAAACCAGCATCTGCAGTTCCTGGCTTCTACAAGATTATGTATCCACACCTTTTCTTTATGTATTTAATTCATAATTGAATATATTATGATGTATGCCTCAATAGAATTAAAATTCCAAGTACTTTGCATTTTATTTGGTAATTATAATACATTGATTCTTGACTTGATTTTGAAGACTCAGAAATTTGGCACTAATTCTTCGTAACATCCAAGACTGTGTCCTTACTGAAAGACTAACAGTCATAATCACTAAGTAACAAATGTCTCCCATGGATATCATTAGGCCATGCCACAAAGCAAGTACATGGAACAACAGTTTGATGCATTGTCAAAGAAAAGATCAGCAAATAAAGCTATCTTTATTTTCACCAGCAGCACTCGGAAGTGTTTGTCAAAATTATTTCAGCATGCTGAATAATTTTGCTTTTCTAAGTGGTTGTTCAGTGTACCTCATAAAATCTCATTGTGTCTTGTGATCTCAGCTTTATCAGCTGAGAAAGAGGAAGCGGCTTTATTTATGCAAATAATTCTAGTGCATAGATGGTGTGCAGTGATGTGTTAAATAAAATAGCTATGTAACAATTTACCACCCTCCAGTGGTTGGAGATAACATTGAAACAATAACTTAATCTGCCCAGCGGCCATCAAAGAGATTTATTTAAAAATGTAACATATTGTTCTGTTGTGACGATTTGTTATTGCAAACTTCTGTTGTACTTAAGGCCCAAGGCCTGGTAAAAGTCACACTGTCTCAAGAAATACAACAGAACAGATCATTGTTTTCAATGCATGGATCTCTTTACTTTGGTTTTTTTAAAGATACAACATGGAAGCAGGCCCTTCAATCCACGACAACCATCAATCACCCAGTCGCACTAGCTGAATCTTATCACACTTTCTTGTCTAGTTGCTACACCTTCGGGAGTTTTTTTTTTTTACAGAGCTAATTAACCTATAAACCCACACGTCTTTGGGATATGGAAGGAAACCGGAGCACCCTGAGGAAACCCATACAGTCACAGGGAGAACATGCAAACTCGAGAAACACCCCAGGTCTTTTTGGCACTGAAATAGCAGCTCTGCAAGTCATGCCAGTATGCCTTTGTGTAGGGCTTTGAAGAGTGATGATTTATCATTGTCAAAATTAGATAAACATAGAAAAAAGGACCAGGAATAGATGATTTGATCGTTAATCATGTCTGATCATCTGAATTCAGTGAAACTGAGTAGTCAGGCAACATCTGTGGAATGGATAGACAACATTTCAACTTGGACGGTTTATTGTGTCTAGTCCGAAGAAGAGTCCAGACTTAAAATGTTACCATTCCATTTTCTTCATTGATGTTGCCTAGCCTGCTGAGTTACTCCAGCACTTTGTGTTTTCCTCAAGATTCCAGCATCTGCAGTTCCTTGTGTTTACATTTAAATTCAGTAACCTAAACTAAAATCGGTGGAGTTTGGACTGCAAGGAAGACTGTCAAAGGATTCCTTCTCTCCAGAGATGCTGCCTGTCCCACTGAGTTACTCCAGCATTTTGGGTCTATCTTCGAAGGGCCTGTTTCCGCGCTGTACCTCTAAACTAGTGAAAAAGTGGTGAGCAAGGCATGTGGATTGCTTGACTTCATCGGTCGGGGCATTGAATGCAAGAGTCTGGACTAGGGTTGCCAACTGTCCCGTATTAGCCGGGACATCCCGTACATTGGGCTGAATTGGTTTCTCCCCGTGACCTGCGTAGGTTTTCTCCGAGATTTTCGACTTCCTCCCACACTCCAAAGACGTACAGGTTTGTCGGTTAATTGGCTTGGAGTAAATGTAAAAATTGTCCCTAGTGGTTGTCCCTAATTGTCCCTATCCTAACACTAGGATAGTGTTAGTGTGCGGGGATCGCTGGTCGGCACAGACCCGGTGGGGCGAAGGGCCTGTTTCTCTGAACTAAACTAAGACACCCGTACTAATGAAGAATCCATCTATCTCTGCCTTAGTAATCTCTGTAGCATTTGTTGTCTAATCATTGACCACTCTTGCGAAGGACTTTTTTGCGATTGAGGGAGTGCAGCATAGGTTCACCAGGTTAATTCCCGGGATGGCGGGACTGTCAAATGCTGAGAAAATGGCTTACCAATTATTCTTCAACTGTGTGACCCCTGGTTTCTGGACTCCCCCAAAATCGGGAACATATTTCCTGCCTCTAGCGTGTCCAAACCCTTAATAATCTTAGGGTTACACAAAAAGCTGGAGAAACTCAGCGGGTGCAGCAGCATCTAAGGAGCGAAGGAGATAGGCGACTTTTCGGGTCGAGACCCTTAATAATCTTATATGCTTCAATCAGATCCCCTCTCATCCTTCTAAATTCCTTCTTGGGCTTCTAAAGTGTACTAAAGGGATAGACAGAGTTAATGTGGACAAGCTTTTCCCTTTGAGAATAGGGAAGATTCAAACACGAGGACATGACTTTAGAATTAAGGGACAGAGGTTTAGGGGTAACATGAGGGGAAACTTCTTTACTCAAAGAGTGGTAGCGGTGTGGAATGAGCTTCCAGTGGAAGTGGTGGCGGCAGGTTCGTTGGTATCATTTAAAAATAAATTGGATAGGCATATGGATGAGAAGGGTATGGAGGGTTATGGTATGAGTGCAGGCAGGTGGGACTAAGAGAAAAAAGTTGTTCGGCACGGACTTGAAGGGCCGAGATGGCCTGTTTCCGTGCTGTAATTGTTATATGGTTATAACCTGCTTTCTTCCTAAATCCATTGATCCTCCAGCTCTAATAATAACATCTAACTCGATGTTGAATATATTTAATGATCTGGCTTCAAATGCTTTCTGTGGTGGAGGAGTCCATGGATTCACACCTCACGGGAGAAGAACTTTATCCTTATTTCAATTTCAAATAGTTTACTCCTTACTCTTAGACTCTGAGCATGGACCTGAACTGCCCCACCTTCCTGCATCTAGTAACTGGAATAGAAAGTCTACGTAATCTCTTTTGTTCTTTTACGTTCTTGTGAATGTAAACCCAAATAATCCCTAATTCCTCTTCATACATCTGTCCTGCCATCTGGGGAATTTTTGTTACCCCCCCCCCCCCCCCCCCCCCCGAAAAATAGCAAGAACATTTTCCCTCAGATAAGCAAAACACAACTGCACAGAATACTGGTCTCACCATAGGTCCTACACAACCAACGCAAGACATTCCTGGCCCTACACTGGATTCATCATAGTATGAAGACTAACGTACCTTGTTAATCACCTGCTGTATCTGATATGCATACTTTCAGCAACTAGTGTAAAGGATACCCAGTTTCTATTGCAACCCCATCTTTCCCAACCTGTTGCCATTCAGGTAATAACTTGCCTCCCTGTTATTGCCACAAAAGTGGATAACTTCCCATTTATCCACATTAGGTTTCATCTCCTTGTATCTGCATTCCCACTGAATCTGTCCAAATCAGTCTGCATCACAAGCTCACCTTCTCATCCAGTTTTATGTCATCCCCAGACTAGGAGATATATTTAATTCCATCCTCTAAAACATAAATTTATATAATGAAGAGTTGGAATCTTAACACTGATCCCAGTGGTATCCCACGAGTAATTGGCTACGACTCAAAGCAAAATCTCTTTATTGCTTTTCTCCAATCCCATATGCTTTAGTTTTGCATGCTATCTCTTACGTGTAAACTTATTGAAAGTTTTCTGAAAGTCCAACTGCATAACATTTATTGGTTCTCCCTCATCTACTTTGCAAGTTACTTCCTCGCCATCAAACGGGGAATAGATAGGCGTTTCTGCGGCCGCAAATGAGACTCCAGGATGGTATGTTGCCTCCCTGGGGCAAGGGTCAGGGATGTCACTGAATGGCTGCAGAACATTCTGGAGGGGGAGGGTGAACAGCCAGTTGTCATGGTGTATCTTGGCACCAACGATATAGGTAAAAAAAGGGATGAGGTCCTACAAGGTGAATTTAGGGAGCTAGGAGATAAACTTAAAAGTAGGACCTCAAAGGTAATAATCTCTGGATTATTACCAGTACCACGGGCCAGTCAGAGTAGAAATAGGATATTGCAGATTAATACGTGGCTTGAAAAATGGTGCAAGGGGGAGGGATTCAAAATTTAAGGGCACTGGAACCATTTCTGGGGGAGGTGGGACCAGTACAAATAGGATGGTCTGCACCTGGGCTGGAATGGAACCAATGTCCTTGTGGGAGTGTTTGCTAGTGCTGTCGGGGAGGATTTAAACTAATGTGGCAGGGGGATGGGTACAAGAGCAGAGAGGCAGGTGGGTGTAAAACAAGGGTAGAAGCAATAGGGAGCAAGGTGAAAAGTAAAAGTGGCAGGCAGACAAAACCAGGGCAAAAATCAAAAAGGGCCATTTCTCAGCATAATTCTATAAGGGGTAAGAGCGTTGTAAAAACAAGCCTGAAAGCTTTGTGTCTCAATGCAAGGAGTATTGATAAGGTGGATGAGTTGAACGTGCAGATAGCTATTAATTATTATGATATAGTTGGGATCACGGAGACATGGCTCCAGGGTGACCAAGGCTGGGAGCTGAGGAAGAAGATTTTTTGGAATGTATGCGGGATAGTTATCTAAATCAACATGTAGAGGAACCAACAAGAGAGCTGGTTATTGTAGACTAGGTATTCAGTAATGAGGAAGGGTTAGTTAGCAGTCTTGTTGTGCATGCTCCCTTGGGCAAGAGTGACCATAATATGGTCGAGTTCTTCATTAGGATGGAAAGTGACATTGTTAATTCAGAAACAATGGTTCTGAACTTAAAGAAAGGTAACTTTGAGGGTATGAAACGTGAATTGGCCAAGATTGACTGGCAATTCATTCTAAAGGGGTTGACGGTGGATACGCAATGGAAGACATTTAAAGACTGCATGGATGAACTACAAAAATTGTTCATCCCAGTTTGGCAAAAGAATAAATCAGGGAAGGTAGTGCATCCGTGGATAACAAGGGAAATCAGGGATAATATCAAAGCAAAGGATGATGCCTACAAAGTAGCCAGAAAAAGCAGCATACCAGAGGACTGGGAGAAATTCAGAGACCAGCAGAGGAGGACAAAGGGCTTAATTAGGAAAGGAAAAATAGATTACGAAAGAAAGCTGACAGGGAACATAAAAACTGACTCCAAAAGTTTTTATAGATATGTGAAGAGAAAGATATTAGTTAAGACAAATGTAGGTCCCTAGCAGTCAGAAACAGGTGAGTTGATCATGGGGAACAAGGATATGGTGGACCAATTGAATAACTACTTTGGCTCCGTCTTCACTAAGGAAGACATAACTAATCTGCCCGAAATAGCAGGGGACCGCGGGTCATAGGAGGAATTGAGTGAAATCCAGGTTAGTCGGGAAGTGGTGTTGGGTAAATTGAATGGATTAAAGGCCGATAAATTCCCAGGGCCAGATAGGCTGCATCCCAGAGTACTTAAGGAAGTAGCTCCAGAAATAGTGAATGCATTAGTGATAATCTTTCAAAACTCTTTAGATTCTGGAGTAGTTCCTGAGGATTGGCGGGTAGCAAACGTAACCCCTCTTTTTAAGAAGGGAGGGAGAGAGAAAACATGGAATTACAGACCAGTTAGTCTAACATCGGTAGTGGGGAAACTGCTAGAGTCAATTATTAAAGATGGGATAGCAGCACATTTGGAAAGTGGTGAAATCATTGGACAAAGTCAGCATGGATTTATGAAAGGTAAATCATGTCTGACGAATCTTGTGGAATTTTTTGAGGATGAAACTAATAGCGTGGATAGGGGAGAACCAGTGGATGTGGTGTATCTGGACTTCCAGAAGGCTTTCAACAAGGTCTCACATAAGAGATTAGTATGCAAACTTAAAGCATACGGCATTGGGGGTTCAGTATTGATGTGGATAGAGAACTGGCTGGCAAACAGGAAGCAAAGAGTAGGAGTAAATGGGTCCTTTTCACAATGGCAGGCAGTGACTAGTGGGGTACCGCAAGGCTCAGTGCTGGGACCCCAGCTATTTACAATATAAATTAATGATCTGGATGAGGGAATTGAAGGCAATATCTCCAAGTTAGCGGATGACACTAAGCTGGGGGGCAGTGTTAGCTGTGAGGAGGATGCTTGGAGACTGCAAGGTGACTTGGATAGGCTGTGTGAGTGGGCAAATGTTTGGCAGTTGCAGTATAATGTGGATAAATGTGAGGTTATCCACACTGGTGGCAAAAACAGGAAAGCAGACTATTATCTAAATGGTGCCGATTAGGAAAAGGGGAGATGCGGCGCGACCTGGGTGTCGTGGTACACCAGTCATTGAAAGTAGGGATGCAGGCGCAGCAGGCAGTGAAGAAAGTGAATGGTCTGTTAGCTTTCATAGCAAAGGGATTTGAGTATAGGAGCAGGGAGGTTCTACTTCAGTTGTATAGGGTCTTGGTGAGACCACACCTGGAGTATTGCGTACAGTTCTGGTCTCCAAATCTGAGGAAGGACATTATTGCCATAGAGGGAGTGCAGAGAAGGTTCACCAGACAGATTTCTGGGATGTTAGGACTGTCTTATGAAGAAAGACTGGATAGACTCGGTTTATACTCTCTAGATTCAGGAGATTGAGAGCGGATCTTATAGAAACTTACAAAATTCTTAAGGGGTTGGACAGGCTAGATGCAGGAAGATTGTTCCCGATGTTGGGGAGGTCCAGGACAAGGGGTCACAGCTTAAGGATAAGGGGAAATCCTTTAGGACCGAGATGAGAAGGACTTTTTTTCACACAGAGAGTGGTGGGTCTCTGGAATTCTCTGCCACAGAGGGTAGTTGAGGCCAGTTCATTGGCTATATTGAGTTAGATGTGGCCCTTGTGGTTAAGGGGATCAGAGGGTATGGAGAGAAGACAGGTCCGGGATACTGAGTTGGATGATCAGCCATGATCATATTGAATGGCGGTGAAGGGCTGAATGACCTACTCCTGAACCTCATTTCTATGTTTCTATAAGCCTGCGCTTGCAGGATACCATTCTGACCTTGCATGACAGCATATTAACCTTGTTTTGTTTTGGGACATTTCTTCTTCAGAAGCATCTGAAGAAGGGTGCTGATCCACAAGGTCATCTATCCTTTTTATCCAGAGAAACTGCTTCACCTGCTGAGTTACTCCAGTACTTAGTGTTGATCTTTTGTAAAAACCAGCATCTGCAGTTCTTTGTTTCTATAAACTCCTTACTTGAATCCTCTATAGCAGAAGTCATGTGCAACTTCAACAACTCTCTGCCTAAAAAACTCTTTTAGCCAAATATTATATCATATGCCTGATCTGATGGGCATTAAAGCCTAATCATCGGAAAATCAAAATAATTCAGATATATTCTGTTTGTTGAAGAATATGTTCTGTTTGTTGATAAACTGATTTCTGTTTTTTTCTGTTTATTAAGAATGTTGTATCTCTTCAAGGAGAACAATTAAATTGGAAATAGGAATTGAACTTTAACCATATAACCATATAACAATTACAGCACGGAAACGGGCCATCTCGGCCCTTCAAGTCCATGCCAAACAACTTTTTTCCCTTAGTCCCACCTGTCTGCACTCATACCGTAACCCTCCATACCCTTCTCATCCATATGCCTATCCAATTTATTTTTAAATGATACCAACGAACCTGCCGCCACCACTTCCACTGGAAGCTCATTCCACACCGCTACCACTCTCTGAGTAAAGAAGTTCCCCCTCATGTTACCCCTAAACCTCTGTCCCTTAATTCTAAAGTCATGTCCTCTTGTTTGAATCTTCCCTATTCTCATAGGGAAAAGCTTGTCCACATCAACTCTGTCTATCCCTCTCATCATTTTAAAGACCTCTATCAAGTCCCCCCTTAACCTTCTGCGCTCCAGAGAATAAAGACCTAACTTATTCAACTTATCTCTGTAACTTAGCTGTTGAAACCCAGGCAACATTCTAGTAAATCTCCTCTGTACCCTCTCTATTTTGTTGACATATATGTTTACCTATATATTTTCATTTCAGAGTGATAGTTTCTGCATTTAACAAGTTCACATTCCCATCATTGTCATTGTCAAGACCACAAAAGTACTTGCAATAAAGCAATATTTTAATAAAGTATGAATCATTAGAAACATAGATAGACGAGTGTAAATAGCTCATTCTAAGCTTCCCTCGAGTTTAGTTTCAGTCAATAAAATACTGAGTCAAGCACTTGCGCATCTAAACTTTATTTTGGAAAAACACAATCGCAGTTCTCCACTACTATACCCAACTACAGCGGGTTTGATCCCTGTATCTGCCTGGCCAAGCCCTCCTAGTCTCGTGGAAGCGGAGACACTCCAGAAGGTCATGCAGTCCTAAACGTTCTCCCAGAAGATTGAAGCAGGACCTTGTGGGAATGGCCTTTTATAGGTTCCCGAACCTTGAGGGGCCGAGCCAAATGGGGGTGGTCTCTATGCAGTCCAATAACAGATATCGATTAACACAGTACATGATAGACATTTCCCTAACCCAATAATACAGTGACTAATACAATGTATCTGACAAAGTTTCTAGATGCAAGTTAACAGAGATGAATTATGCAACATGTGTCTAGATATTCAAGAAACCCAGCCAAGGCTCAACACTTAACCCAATCAACATCTAGCAAAGTAAAGCTTTGCAACAATATTTACAATGTGTATGTCTGGTTTGCATTCACCCAATCTGTTTCTTGCAATTTACACTTAATTGTCAGAATCTGCAGATTTTCCATTCTCTTCCTGCAACTCTTATCTTGGCGCTAGACAAGCTGGCACTATTCTGCAACTTGTTCCATTTCTGTAGAAGGCACATTTAAATTGACCAAATTGCCCAGCAGCCCAGAAGCCTTTACTCAATATTAGTGTCCCGGCCTCTCCAATTTGACCAGAATTCACAACACCATGAATATAGATGACATTAAGATGTTCCATTTTGCAGCATTGGTCATCTTTACATAGTTTGGAAGCAACATCTACCTGATACAGACTACATGTTCCAGAGATAAACTGTCATGAACTTCAAATTCCTGGGCATGCATATTTCCGAAAATCTTTCCTGGTCCCAGCACACTGATGGAATCATAAAGAAGGCACATCAGCGCCTCTACTTCCTGAGAAGATTACGGAGAGTCAGTATATCAAGGAGGACACTCTCAAACTTCTACAGGTGCACAGTAGAGAGCATACTGACTGGTGCATCATGGCTTGGTTTGGTAACTTGAACGTCCAGGAGCAGAAAAGATTGCAGAAAGTTGTGACCACTGCCCAGTCCATCATTGGCTCTGACCTCCCCACCATCACAGTCGCTGCATCAAAAAGGCTTCCATCGTCATCAGAGACCTACACCATCCTGGCCACACACTCATATCTCCTTTGCCATCGGGTAGAAGGTACAGGAGCTTGAAATCTGGAACGTTCAGGAACAGTTCTTCCCCACAGCCATCAGGCTATTAAACTCGCCATCAATCAAACTCTGAACAATAACAGCCTATTGTACTTTATCTGTTTATTTATTGTGTATACAGTGGCTTGCAAAAGTATTCATACCCCTTGAACTTTTCCACATTTTGCCACGTTACAACCACAAACGTAGATGTATTTTATTGGGATTTTAAGTGATAGACCAACACAAAGTGGTGCATAATTGTGAAGTGGAAGGAAAATGATACATGGCTTCCAAATAGTATTGCAAATAAAAAACTGAAAAGTGTGGCATGCAAAAGTATTCAGCCCCCCTGAGTCAATACTTTGTAGAACCACCTTTTGTTGCAATTATAGCTGCAAGTCTTTTGGGGTATGTCTCTACCAGCTTTGCACATCTAGAGACTGAATTTTTTTGCCCATTCTTCTTTGCAAAATAGCTCAAGCTCAGTCAGATTGGATGGAGATCGTCTGAGAACAGCAAATTCAAGTCTTGCCAGAGATTCTCAATTGGATTTAGGTCTGGATTTTGACTGGGCCATTCTAACACATGAATATGCTTTGATCTAAACCATTCCATTGCAGCTCTGGCTGTATGTTTTGGGTTGTTGTCCTGCTGGAAGGTGAACCTCCAACCCAGTCTCAAGTCTTTTGCAGACTCTAACAGGTTTTCTTCCAAGATGGCCCTGTATTTGGCTCTATCCATCTTCCCATCAACTCTGACCAGCTTCCCTGTCCCTGCTGAAGAAAAGCATCCCCACAGCATAATGCTGCCACCACCATGTTTCACAGTGGGGATGGTGTGTTCAGGGTGATGTGCAGTGTTAGTTTTCTGCCACACATAGCGTTTTGCATTTAGGCCAAAAACTTCCATTTTGGCATCATCAGACCAGAGCACCTTCCTCCACATGTGTTCTGTGTCCCCCACATGGCTTGTGGCAAACTGCAAACGGGACTTCTTATGGTTTTGTTTCATCAATGGCTGTTTTCTTGCCACTCTTCCATAAATGCCCGATTTGTGGAGTGCACGACTAATAGTTGTCCTGTGGACAGATTCTCCCACCTGAGCTGTGGATCTCTGCAGCTCCTCCAGAATTACCATAGGCCTCTTGGCTTCTTCTCTGATCAATGCGCTCCTTGCCTGGCCTGTCAGTTTAGGTGGACAGCCATGTCTAGGTAGGTTTGCAGTTGTGCCATACTCTTTCCATTTTCGGATGATGGATTGAACAGTGATCCGTGAGATGTTCAAAGCTTGGGATATTTTTTTATAACCTAACCCTGCTTTAAACTTCTCCACAACTTTATCCCTGACCTGTCTGGTGTGTTCCTTGGACTTCATGATGCTGTTTGTTCACTAATGTTCTCGAACAAACCTCTGAGGCCTTCACAGAACAGCTGTTTTTATACTGAGATTAGATTGCACACAAGTGGACTCTCTTTACTAAATAGGTGACTTCTGAAGGCAATTGGTTGCACTGGATTTTATTTAGGGGTATCAGAGTAAAGGGGGCTGAATACTTTTGCATGCCACACTTTTCAGTTTTTTATTTGTAAAAAAAAATTGAAAACCATGTATCATTTTCCTTCCACTTCACAATTATGCACCACTTTGTGTTGGTCTATTACATAAAATGAATTAAAGATATGCAAAAAAGTTACGATGATAAAGGAAACAGGCCATTGTAAGCTGTTTTATGGTGAAAATGACAAGCTAGTGGAACTTGGGTCAGGGAAGGATAGAGAGAGAGTGAATGCCGGGGCTCCCTGAAGTGAGAGAAATCAATATTCATACCTCTGGGCTGCAAGCTGCCCAAGTAAAATATGAGATGCTGTTCCTCCAATTTGCGTTTAGCCTCACTGACAATGGAGGAGACTGAGGACAGAAAGTCTGTGTAGAATGGGAAAGAGGTTGGTTCCGGCAGACTGATTGATGGTGTTCTGCGAAACGATCGCCCAGCCTGCGTTTGATCTTGCCGAAGTATAGGAGTCCATATCTAGAACAACAAATATGATAGATGTTGGAGGAGGTGCAAGTGAACGTCTGCCGAACCTGAAATAACTGTCGGGGTCCCTGGACAGATTGGAGGGAGGAGGTACAGGTGTAGTGACAGGTGTTACATCTTCTGTGGTTGCAGGGGAAGGTACCTGGGGAGGGGGTGGTTTGAAAGGGAAGAGTTAACCAGGGGAGGGAACGATCTCTACGGAAAGAGGTGGAGATGGGAAAATGTGGCTAGTGATGGGATCCTGTTGGAGGTGGCGGAAATTTTGTAGGATTATGTGCCACACACTCATCTCTCCGCTGCCATCAGGTAGAAGGTACAAGAGCCTGAAATCTGGTACATCCAGGTTCAGGGGAAGCTTCTTCCCCACAGCCATCGGGTTTAATATAAATTAACTGTTTATTAATATGTGTGTATATATATATAGTTTATGCATTATAGACACACTGAACTGTTCTGTATTTATACTTACAATATTCTGTTGTGCTGCAACAAGGAAGAATTTAATTGTTCTCTCTGGGACACATGACAATAAACTCTCTTGACTTGACTTGTATGCGACGGCTGATGGGGTGGAAGGTAAATGACGAGGGGGACTGTTGCTACTAGGGGGAGGGGGAGCAAGGGCAGACCTGCGGGGTACCAAGGAGACACGAGTGAGGGGCTCATCTATGATGGGAGAGGGGCAGCCCCATTCCCTAAAGAATGCGGACGTCTTGGATGTTTTAGTATAGAACACCTCATCTCGGGCGCAGATGCAGCGTAGATGGAGGAATTGGTAGTAGCGGATAGAGTCTTTGCAGGAAGCAGGGGGGGAAGAAGTGAAGTCGAGATAGTGGAGGTGTGGGAGTCAGTGGGTTTCTAATAGACGTCAGCCAATAGTCTATTTCCTGTGATGGAAACTGTGAGATCAAGAAAGGGGAGGGAGGTGTCAGAGATGGGCCAAGTAAATTTGAGTGCTGGATGAAAATTGGTGGTGAAGTAGATGAATTCTTAAGATAGACACAAAATGATGGAGTAACTCAGCGGGTCAGGCAGCATATGTGGGAAAAAAGGAGACCCTACTTCAAGGGTTCCCAACCTGGGGTATATTTACCCTACCCAGGGGGTAAATTTGTTGATTCTGGATTTGTACATATTTTTTCTCATTGACTGACTGTGTTTGGTTCTGGTATACCAGTATCAGTTTATCATTAGTTCATAAATAAGTAAATGTGCTATTAATGTTGCCAGGGGTAAAATGGGACAAAAAAGGTTGGGAACCCCTGCCCTACTTCAATTAAAATTTAAACTTCAATTAAAAATCAATTTTAACTGAATGGAAAATTGAAACAACTCAGAAAGTTTTCCGTGATTTTTATTGACAGCATAACTTCAATGGAAGTCAGAGAAGCTTTAAAGTTGCTCAAATTATGTAGCTTTCAATTTTATTTCAACAACAATTTTTACCGAACTAAAAAGACTGCCTTTTGAAGAAAACAACACACTAAGTGGATGTTCAATCTGCTATTCTTGCACATATATCTATAATTTGCATGTAAAATGAAATAAAATGAAAAGTTAGAAATGACAACAATATAGACTCTATTGAAATGGATTTTAAATTATGGATGATCATCATCTGGCAGGTACAAGCATTTTAAGTGGAACAGAGATTTCCTTGTCAAATTTGCAGATGGTTTGGAAAACATGTGAACCGATGCACAAATATAACATATTCCTATCCTGAAGGCAAACATAATTTTGACATGATTATTTTAACCTGTCATTGTTTATTTGCACAAAAACGTTGTGCAATAATTTCTAAATCCTCGTCCAAATTCAATTTGTGCTTGGTTCAATTACAATGATTACAAGAGTCAATAATAAAATAGGTGCTGATGGCATTTAGTTCACCTAATGCCCATGTTGGAGGCAATCAATATTGAATTTAACAATTTACATCTCACTTTTAATTATCCATTCAGACATAACAACATGCAATTAATTAGATAATCAACTGCTTTCTGAAGAGCCCTGCCATCTCTTTCACATTCACTCTGAGGCAGTATGTTCATACATTACAAAGATCTAGGCAAGAACAGATCATTCCAATGCCAAACACGCCTCTTTTAATTTTAACAACTTATAATTTGAGATATCAAGCAAAACATATTTTAAGAAGGGGCGGCATTCTTAAAATATGTTTTGCTTGATATCTTAAATTAAAAGCTGTTAAATTAAAAGAGGTGTGTTTGGCATAGGAAGGGGCGGCATATATATAACATTATACTAAATGCAGTAATACCAACAACGGAAGGTATTAGAGTTGAGTGGGAAAACAAACTAAGCATAAAAATGTCCAATGAAAGGTGGAAAGAATTCATATTAAATGTGCACAAATGCTCAATTAATGTAAGACACACTTTAATACAATTTAAAATAATACACAGATTATACTACTCAAAAACTAAATTAAATAAATTTTTCCCTAACGTTTCACCAATTTGTGATAAATGCCAGTGTAAAGAAGCTACTATAGCGCACTCATTCATCTTTTGTACAAAAATTCAAAGGTTTTGGATTGAAATCTTTGAAATTTTCACAAAACTGTTTAAAATAAAAATGACACCAAAGCCAGAATGGATTATTTTCGGAATGACAGAAGGTAGTTCGGAATTAAATGTGTATCAAAATAATTTATTTGATTATGGCTTAATAATAGGAAAAAAAAATAATCTTAAAATTCTGGAAAAATGCTCCTATACCAACATTAAATATGCGGATTTCAACTATGTTTGAAACACTACATCTGGAAGATATGAGACTCTGCATGGAAGGAAAATCAGAACGCCTCTATCAGACGTGGTCTGCATTTATGGAATTACTACAAAGATAGAGTGCAGGAGTACCTCGGGCCTTGGTGGGGGGGGAAGAAAAACTATTGAGTTGGTGGATTCCTTTTGCGTGATGTAAATAACATAGTAACTAGCTTTTTTCTTTTTTTTCTTTTTCCTTTTTTTTTAAGGTCTATCTGTTAACCCCCTTTCTCTAATTCTTTGACCAAGGGTTTCTTCTCCCCTTTGGCACGCTCTTTCACTATCACAACTCTTTTCACTTATTTCACTCTCTTTCTATTCTTTTTCTTTAAAAGCCATAAAATGATGGGGTACAATGATTGTAACAATATATATGTGAAGTACTTTGATGTATTTACCTCTAATAAATACAATTTTAAAAAATAAAAATAAAAAAAAGAAGGGGCAGCATGGTTGCACAGCTTTAGTGTCGCTGCCTTACAGCGCCAGAGACTGGTTCGATCCTGACTGCGGGTGCTGTCTGTACGGAGTTTGTACGTTCTTGCCGTGACCTGCGTGGGTTTTCCCCGGGTGCTCCGGTTTCCTCCGACACTCCAAAAACATGCCGGTTTGTAGCCTAATTGCTTGGTAAGATTGTAAATTGCCCCAGTGTGTGTGGGATAGTGTTAGTGTGCAGAGATCGTTGGTTGGCGCTGACTTGATGGGCCAAAGGGCCTTTTTCCGTGCTATATAACTAAACTAAACTAGAAGCCAAAGCTTTTCTCTCAATTTTATAGAAAGGAAGATTCAGTATGCATTTTCTATTTTTGCTTCCCAAAATTATTTATTTTCATAAAACATTCAACAGCGATGACAGATGGGCTGATATTCCATTTCACTAAATTCTTTCTGGGATATGGGAGACATGATGCAATTGGTTGACTCAGTTCCAGGTTTTCCATTGTCACAGATGCTGGCACCAACTCATTTCCAAAGAGATTTGTTTAGAGCTAGCAGGATCACCATTAGTCACATATGGTTTTCACAATTGACAAAAGCAGGCTTCTGCCTTCACTGTCTGAAAAGCAGAGGATTCAGCACATAATGAAACTTACATCAAGTTATTCTATGTCAAATATACTTTTCCGTCATCTTCCTGACAGTCACATTGATGGAAAGCCGACTGAACATTGATTTTATCTCCTGCAGATATATGATTTCAGCAGCAATTATTTGCCTTTGCAGCCCAGTTATAATCAGTTGCTCAGTTATAATCCAGAATATCTGGTTGGAAATTTTCTCACTGCTCCTGCCAACTTGCTATGCTCTACTTCCAGGCTATCCAGCGGGAGATTTGCACACCAGATACTGAGGAAATTATTGAATAAAAATAAATAAAAACACAAATCAAGACTTCAATACTTTAGCCTCGCTGCTCCAGTCAATCTGGAATCAATCTCGCTGAATCTAAATTCAGTCCTAACTGCTGGTGCTGTGTGTGGAGTTACCATGCTTTCTCTGTGACTGCGTGGGTTTGCACTCGGTTCTCCAGTTTCCTTTCAAATTTCAAGCCAGCAAGTTAATTAACAAATAAAAATTGCCCCTAGGGTGTAGGTGAGATAGAATCCATGCTGAGTTGATAGGTATGAATAAAAAAGGATAAACACAAGTGGGTGATTGATGTTCAGCGCAGACTCAATGGGCTGAAGGACCACTCTTTTGTCTATTCTCAATTCCTAGGTCATTTAGGGCCAGATAATACTGTAAATACCATTCATTGATGTAGATGGTTTTGCATGCAACCAATAACATAGTTACCTCAGTACCATTAACCCCGCCTAGTTAACATCAATCATAACGCCCTCCCCTTCCTGGATACGGTTCACTAGAAGAATGTAGCCAGTATTTGAGGATGTATGTAATACCTTGTGCTATCATTAAAATGTGTTGAACACTTTTAGAGTTTGTAAATTGCTTATTTACATGGTGTCGGAGCTGGAAGATACTTGCGCCTACCTGTCCATCGGGTTTTATTTCTTTTATTTGATTTGTGCCTTTTGTGTTTTATCTCTCTGACCATGGCATCCTCGTGCAGAAAGCCCGCGCAGCTTGTCTTTGATGCTGATATTTCTGAGCGCTGGGCTACGTTTGAAATTGATTTCACCCACTTTGTCAACGTCGCTCACCGCAATGATCCTGACTCCCTCAAAGCCTCCCTCCTACTCAACCTTGTCGGACCTGATGCCATGAAGAGAGCCAGAACTTTCGTCTATGCTCCAGCGGTCCTGGACGACAACAACGTGGTGGTTACCCCTGCAGAATCTGCCAGTGACCCTGCTTGCCTGCTACGTAAGTTCAGGGAGATTTGTGACCTGCCCTCGAACCGCATTCTAGAGAGGGCACGGTTCTTTACAAGGAGACAGCTGCCGGAGGAACCTGTTGAATGTTTTATTGCCGATTTGCGTTATCTCGCCCAGCGGTGCCGTTTCGGTGACATGACAGACCAGCTCACTAGAGACATTTTAGTAACTGGCATGCGTGACCAGAAGCTGCGATGTGAGCTTCTTAGGGATCCAGATCTAACGTTAGCAAAAGCCATGCATGCCTGCAGATTGTCTGAGGTCGTTGTATTGCCAGATGATCACCGGGACTTGGGAGATAAGTCTGTTCACCAGGCTGGATTTAGTAGAGCCCTGCCTCAGAGGGGAAACAATGCTTTTCTGCCGCGTGCCAACCCTGGTCCTGCTGATGTGCCCCCAAAAAGGTGCCCTAACTGTAACTACATGCACCACAGACGGTCGACGTGCCCTGCCTATGGCAAGGCTTGTAATTTTTGAAACAAACTGAATCATTTCGCTTCTGCCTGCCGCTCATTCCGTTCTCGTGGGAGACAGGTACAGATTTCCAGACCCAGTCTAAACATGCTTAAACAATCTGATAGCTGTTCCAACCCACAGCCCGATGTTGCTGAATTCTATGATGCAGATCCAATTAATTCTCCCGAGGATTCGAATGTGTTTACCCTCCTCCAGGCACCTGGCCAACGTCTTGATCCCTCCATGTCTGTGACTGTCAACAATGTAACCTTCCTTGCGAAGTTAGATACTGGGGCAAAGGTCAATGTTTTGTCAATAAATCTTTTCAACAAGATAAGGACTAATGAGGCCTTGGTCGCTGACAATGCTACACTGCATGCCTATGGTGGAGAAATTCTCAGGCCTGTGGGGAGGGCCACTTTAACTTGCAGGCTACAGAAGGCCACGAGAAACTTTATTTTTTATGTTTTGAACTCTGACTGTGTTACCCTGCTGGGAAACCGTGCATGCCAAGATCTTGGCCTGGTGTCCTTCGACCACACGGTCCACAAAGTGCAACTGTCATTTAACCCGATTGCAGAATACCAGGACCTGTTCAACGATGACCTGGGAAAGTTACCACTGACATACCATATTTCCATTGACCCAAATGTACAACCCGTGGTCCGCGCACCTCACAGGGTGTCCCACGCCATGAAAGACAGGGTCGAGGCGATGCTTAACAACATGGTCGACAAGGGGGTGCTAGAAGCGGTCAGCGAGCCCACCGATTGGGTCTCCACCATGGTTGCCACGATAAAGAAAGACAAGAATGAAATACGTGTGTGTATCAACCCCAAGGACTTAAACCTTGCCATCAGGCGACCACACTACCCCATGCGGTCCGTTGAGGACGTGGCAGCTCAGGTCGGGCAAGCCACCGTCTTTTCGGTCCTAGACGCTAAGAACTCGTTCTGGCAGATCCCGTTGGACAAAGCATCTTCCGACCTGACAACCTTCGCCACACCATTCGGCAGATTCAAATTCCTGCGAATGCCATTCGGCATCAATTCCGCTAGTGAGGTGTTCCAGCGAACGATGGAGCAGATATTCTCGGGCCTGCCATGTGCCATCATCGTGGATGACATCTTAGTCTATGGGAAGGACATTGCCGAACATGACCAGAACCTCCGCCGCATCCTAGATCGGGCGCGAAAGGCCAACCTGAAGCTGAACCCAAAGAAGTCCCGGTTTCGTGTCTCAGAAGTCACGTATGTTGGACACGTTTTCACCTCTAACGGACTAAAACCCGACCCTTTGAAGGCAGCGGCCATCTCTGAGATGGCAGCCCCCACCGACGTGCCAGGTCTACAACGTTTCTTGGGCATGGTGAACTACCTTGGGAAGTTTGTACCAAATCTCAGTGAGCTGAGTGCTCCCCTGCGGCAGCTGACAAAAAAGGATATCGCCTGGGTCTGGCTCCCACAGCACCAGCAGGCGTTTGACTGTCTCAAGTCGAAACTGATTAACACTCCGACGTTGCGATTTTTTGATGCGAGTCGCCCCATCACCGTCACATGTGACGCTTCTAAGTTCGGCCTGGGCGCGGCATGCCTCCAATCTGTCGATGGATCGTTACATCCTGTCTCCTATGCCTCCCGCACCATGACGGACACCGAGCAGCGGTACGCTCAGATCGAGAAGGAGCTACTTGCGGTGGTGTTTGCCTGCTCCAAGTTCAGAGACTTCCTGTTTGGCAGCAGATTTACAGTCGAAACCGACCACCAGCCACTGGTGACAATCCTGAACAAGCCGATTCATGCTGCCCCTGCCAGGCTGCAGCGTATGATGCTGCAGCTCCAGCGCTTTGATTTCGACATCGTCTACAAGAAAGGCACCGAGATGCACATCGCGGACACGTTATCGCGCGCCCCGCGGGCCTCCTGTGCTCGCCACCCCTACGAAACAGAGGACTTGCTCGTACTGGGCGTCAATTTTATTCCCACCAAGCAGCTGCAGCTTTTGGCCGAGCACACCGCTGCCGATCCAGTTTTGCAACGGCTTGCGTCTGTGATTAAATCAGGGTGGCCAACAAAGCGCTCCGCTGCACCGCCTGAAACACAGCCCTTCTTCCTGGTCCGTGACGAACTGGTGCTCCAGAATGGCGTTATCGTTAAGGGACATAAAGTGGTGGTCCCGTCCTCCCTGTTCGATTCTTACTACTGCGCAGCCCACAGCGGACACCCCGGGGTCGATGCAACACTCGCCCACGCTCAGTGCCAATTCTACTGGCCTGGAATGGCCAAATATATTCGAGACCGTGTTTCTGCCTGCTCCACGTGCAACAGTCTTGCTCCACATCAGCAGCGACAGCCCCTGCTGCAACAGCCCGCTCCTGCCTTGGCCTGGTCCTCGCTGGCTGCCGACATCTTCGAGTGGCGTGGTAACCACTACCTTGTCCTGGTCGACTCGTACTCAAACTGGTTCGAGGTGGATTTGCTGACATCCCTCACGTCGGAGATGGTGATCCGGAAGCTGCGGAAACACTTCTCCACGTTTGGGTCCCCTGTCAGGCTGCAGACTGACAATGGCAGGCAGTTTACCAGCCGTGAGTTCAAACGTTTTGCTGACAAATGGAATTTTGTGCATTTCACCAGCAGCCCGGAGTACCCACAGAGCAACGGCCTTGCTGAACGGGCCGTCCGCAGCGCCAAGCTTCTGATGGAACAAGCGAGACTGTCTAACTCTGATTTGTATTTGGATCTCCTGAACCTCAGGAATGTTTCCAGAGATCCGGCCATGGGGTCCCCTGCTCAGCGTCTGATGTCCAGAACAACCAGATCTACCATCCCGATTGCCCAGCGCCAGCTGAAACCTCGGGTGCTGGAGCCTGCCTCTGTGCAGAGGCGCATTCAAGAGAAACATGACAGCCAGCGGCGTTCCCACGATCGGTCGTGCAGACCACTCGATCCTCTGTTGCCTGGACAGGTTGTTCGATTGCAAACCGCCAGTGGTCACTCCCGTCTGGCTACTGTGGTTGGGGTGGCCGACTCACCTCGTTCGTATCTGGTCGACTATGAGGGAACCATCTACCGTAGAAGCCGACAACACCTGCTTGCGGTTAATGAGCCGAAGCCGCAGGCCCCGGGCCCCTATGCCCCGCCGCTCTCATACCAGCAGCCGGCTCCTGTCCCAGCCAGCGTTCCCTGCATGCCTCGGTCCCCATATCGAGCGCCCGGTTCCCCTCTGCGCGGGTCGCCTGTTGGCGGTCGTGGTTCTCCCTCTCCTGTTCCTCCAACCCCACCGCCCTTCCCTGGTTCCCCTGCTGTCTCGGGTCCCCCTGTTTTTTCTGCTCCTCCGGGGGAAGGGGGAGGCATCCGTACGCGCTCGGGCCGGATCAGCAAGCCACCTGTTCGTTATGGCGATTCTGTTTAATTCTGTTTAATTCTGTTGTAGTGACAACGGTCTGTTTCTTTTAAATTTTCTAAGGGGAAGGATGTAGATGGTTTTGCATGCAACCAATAACATAGTTACCTCAGTACCATTAACCCCGCCTAGTTAACATCAATCATAACGCCCTCCCCTTCCTGGATACGGTTCACTAGAAGAATGTAGCCAGTATTTGAGGATGTATGTAATACCTTGTGCTATCATTAAAATGTGTTGAACACTTTTAGAGTTTGTAAGTTGCTTATTTACAATTGAGATAACCATTCCCCGGGCGCAAATAACAAAGTTAAATGCAACACTTTATTTCAGTAGTAAAAAGTTTGCAGTTCTACTAGATTTGCACATTGAACAAAATATAGGAAGCTCCAGATGCTTAGAGTTATAGAGTCATAAATTAATACAGTGCGGAAATAGGCCCTTTGGCCAAACTCGCCCACACCGGCCAACAATGTCTCAGCTACCCTAGTCCCACTTCCCTGAGCTTGGTCCATAACCCTCCAAACCTGTCTTATCCATGTACCTGTCCAACTGTTTCTTAAAGGATGGGATAGTCCCTGCCTCAACTACCTCCTCTGGCAGCTTGTTCCATACACCCACCACCCTCTGAGTGAAAAAGTTACCTCTGGGATTCCTATTACATTTTTTCTCCTTCACCTTGAACCTATGTCCTCTGGTCCTCGATTCCCCTACTCTGGGTAAAAGACTCTGTGCATCTACCCGATCTATTTCTCTCATGATTTTGTATACCTCTATAAGATCTTCTCTCATCCTCCTACGCTCCATGGAATAGAGACCCTGCCTACCCAATCTCTCCCTGTAGCTCACACCCTCTAGTCCAGGCAGCATCCTCGTAAATCTTTTCTGAACCCTTTCAAGCTTGACAATATTTCCCCTATAATATGGTGCCCAGAACTGAATACAATATTCTAAATGCAGTCTCACCAACGTCTTATATAACTTCAACATGACCTCCAAACTTCTGTACTCAATACTTGATGAAGGCCAGTGCCAAAAGCCTTTTTGATCATTATAACACCTGGAAAAAAATAACCAGCAACTACTTTGGTAGCAATACATTCAAATGAGGAAATACGTTTTGCAGCATATCTTGTGTTCAACCAATTCTGTTTGAGAAAGGACATTCATCAGCACTCCATAATATTATCTTAGTATTGTTTACAGTGTTCTATAACTAATGTGGTCATGATCAGATCATTCAACGTATTAACATTTGCTGTTCAGTTATATGCTAATTCAATGCCATGTGGGCATGCATTCCATACAATGGATGCAATTTTGACATCAAAAGTTTCATAGTGCACCAAAACATGGATATGATCTAATTTAGTTTAACCCCTATAAAGCTGAAGCATGAAGACATTTTCCAATTGTTTTGAATCGCATTATGTTGCATTCCTGCATATGTTGGTATTGGTTTATTGTTGTTACAAGCACCGTGATATATTGAAAAATGTTCTGCGTGGTATTCAGTCAAAGCATTCTATGCATTAGTACAAACAAGTTGCAGACAAGCACCACAGGTAGTGCAAATATATCATGCTGATAAAAAAAAGTGTAAGGGCTGCACTGAGGTAGAATAGTAAGATTAAACGAGAACTTACCAGTTTGAAGTTTGATCTTGATTTTATGAGGAGTTACGTTGGTGAATACGTGAAGAAGGTCCGCCAGGCTGCATGCGCAGCAAACTTCAAAGCAGTGGTATGAAATCACAAATAAACAACACCGAAGTAAACAGTAAGATCATTGACTCGAGAGCTACCAGATGATCTTTTATGAGAGAGGGCTGGGCGTGGTGGGCACGTAATCACCAACGTAACTCCTCATAAAATCAAGATCAAACGTCAAACTGAGAACTGGTAAGTTCTCATTTAATTTTACTATTTTACTTTGTGAGTGATTCCATGAAGAGTTCAAAGCTTTGTGATTTCATGCCGCAGATTACAATCTCGGCATCCCACTGCATTTGATTGACTCGAAAGAGAAATAAATGCATTAGTAATAACATTGTATTCAATGTAATGATAGGGTTTATTTAACAATGTAAACAAACAACAGTACCCCTAAAATTTAGGTACTTAAAACGTCATTGGCAAAGAGCCCTGGATTGACAATTGGCCGATTATAAAATTCTGAAACATCAGCTCATTTGCCCATCCGACGGCCGGTAAAATTTGGTCGAAGGACACATCCCTCCCTTTGGCTGGCAACATAGCTGCTGCCCTAGTATAATGAGATGTAAACACACTATCTAAATGATATACTGACGTTGATGCTGATCTGGTGGAATGAGACATACAATCGTCAATGTTAATACCTGTTGCAGCCACCTTGAAATAGTCTGAACCGACCTTCTCTTGTGTAATTGTTTATTAACTAATACACAGTGCTTAATCCATACTTCTAAGGTTTCTGGTGGCCTTGATAACATAAAAATGAGACCGTGGGGTATTTGAAATGATCTTAAAAATCATGTCAGCCCTGGTCTGTTCTGCTAGTGTAGACCAGAATGTAAAATGTAATGGCATGAACAGCCAATTCCATCCTGTCCAGCCACAGCGTTTGCAATGTTTTGCCGTCGTTGTGCTGATATCAGAGTCATGACTAACGATGTAGCTGGAACCCCTTGGTGAAGTAATGTTTTACATTTACAATAATCAACTGCATAATCTTGTGATGTGAGTACTTGTATCAAGATCTTTTTAACAACTTGATATCCGGGTTGGTCCCGACAATGTAGTTCCCTTATGTTACAGATGGAATTTCTCTAAAACTGAACTATTGTCAATATCACTTAAAATGAACTGGAAATGTCAGTTATTTGTATCGTATCAAATATATCATTAATATTTAACAAACATTTCTGATCTCCTCAATAGAGATGTACTGCTTTTTTGGATGCTATCCATGCATACTGCAGTAAACACCCTCATGGCTAAATGTGACAACCTGAGGCATAAGTCAATCCATTGAAAATGTGTAAGTCAATAATCGTTTTACTGTGCAAAGACCAGTCTCCTGAACCACAGTTTAAAACAGCAAGTTCTTGCTTTCTGGCATAATTGTATACCGTTGTGCCATAATGCCTGATGAAGCAGGCAACATGGACGCTTGGCCAGTCCGATAGTACGAATCCAAATGAGGTCTTGCAGACTGTTTTAAGACCCAGCTAATGAGGAAGACATAAAGTCCATTCCTCCTATTGAAGCGAGAATGTATTTCTCCACACTGTTATGTCACATATTTTTGCAAACAGTGAAACATGCATAAACATGACGAACATTTGATGAAGTATTGAATCATGCTTTCATCATATTTTGAGATCAACACTATTCTGTGTTATCATCAATCTAATCTGGACGATACACCAGTGGCAAGGAGATTAATTACAAGATATTCTTCCTAATTACCATGAGACTAACATATGTCACCATTGTAGAGTAGCAACTTAAATTTGTGCATGAAGAATATGTATATTCACTCAAAACCTTACTCAACGGTGCATTTAGTGTATATATTTAGTTGATACTAACAACTGAAGAATTGGTAACTCATGCAATCTCCACTACCTTTGAGTAGGTGACAGTATTTGGAACTTCTCATCTTAGAGTTCTAAACATCAGTTCATAATAACTGAATTCAACTGACCACACTACTGTAGCGAGTTTCAAGTTCAACGAGTTATTGTCATGTTCAGCAATGCTGAATACTGTTACTTCATCATTGTGGCTGAAGTAGCCTCAGCTGACAATAGCACAAGGTTGTTGGCAACGATCTAATTGCTACTTACACAATATCAGTTCCTTGATTTGCTCAGCTGCAACACAGCTGCTATATTGCCAATTACTCTTAATGAAAATAACTGTTTGGTAACAGATTGCTATAACCCCAATATCTTGCCACAAGGCGGAGACAAGGCTAATAATAATTAAAGGTAAATCCCAATGACCAACAAACAGTTTATCCCATACTGCAAAGCTTTACTGTTATAGTACAGTTATATTGTCTTTGATAACCTTTGTAATGGGATTTGTATAACATGTATCTCTTACCTTATGAATCTGTTGAAGTCAGGAATAAGTTTTTACATTCGGAAAGTTCATATGCCCGATACTCTCCATTCTTCATAATAACATGCCAATCCTGCCTTATTGCATGGGTGGTTTGCATGAGAACTTCTGCCCAATTTCCAAACCCTGGCCATGATCCAACTTACTTGGAATGCTCCGGCTGTGCCTCAACCAAATTTTTTTACCCTTTGTGTGTTGTACAAACAAATGTAAATATTACAACTTATGAACGGTGCACTACTCAAATTTTTGACGTAATGCTGCGCATGCAGCCTGGCGGGCCTTCTTCACGGAATCACTCACGTGACTCCGAAGTAAAATGGGGGATTAAGAATACAGTCTTATCTCATAAGTTGTCTGTTCACAAGTCTGATAGCAATGAGAAAGAAGATGTTTCTGAATCTGGCGGAACTTTGTATCTTCTGCCCGAAATGAGAGGGAAGAAGAGGAAATGACGGGTAAAAGTGGTCCTTGATTTTGTAGGCTCATTTCCTGAGGCAGGGTGCAGTGTAGATGGAGTCGATGATTGAGATGGGGGTTGGGAGGGGGGGTGGAGTGGAATCTGTATTCTTAATCCCCCAGATTCATGACGATCTGGGCTGAATGCATAATGCAAGCTGCGTTATGCACAATCTTCATTGAGATGTTCTGCTGGTTCATTATTTTCCTTTACAAAACTGATCATGATTGGAGAATTAGTTTGGATGCAGATATGATGCAGATATAAATAAATTATCAATGACTCAAAAAATCCTATGGGCCACTTTGTCCATGCTGACCATATTTGTATTTTGGGCTAGTCCCATCTGCCCACACTTGGCCAATATCCCTCTAAACCGTTTCGATCTTTGCATGTGTCTTTTGAAAGTCATAATTGTATCAACTTCAATAACGTCCTTTGTTAGCTTTTTCCAAATAGGTTTCAAATGTATTTTATTGTCACGTGTACCAATTAAGGTACAGTGATATTCGTATTACCATACAGCCATACAAAAAAAAAGCAACAGGACAAACAACTATATAAAAGTTAACATAAACATCCACCACAGCGGATTCCACATTCCTCACTGTGATGGAAGGCAATAAAGTCTAATCTTCTTCCCTCATTTTCTCCCGTGGTCGGGGCAGTCGAAGCCCACGCATCAGGGCGATCATGGCTCCCACGTCGGGACGGTCGAAGCTCCTGCGTTGGGGTGGTTGAAGCTCCCGTGTCAGTCTCTAACCAGAAACTGCGAGCTCCATGATGTTAAAGTCCACAGGCTTCCATGGTTGGAGCTCAAAGGTCGATCCCTAGCTTTGCTTGCTCCAAAGTCGGACTCCAGCAAAGGCCTCCAGCTCCCCGCAGTGCAGACGGAGATATGATACGGAAAAAAATTGCATCTACGTCGAAGTAAGAGATTAAAAACAATCTTTTTTTACCTCCCACTACCCCCTACATAAAACAAGCTAAAGAACACTAAAAACATACATTTAACACCCTCAGTACTAAAGAAACAACAGAGAATGAAGGGACAGACAGACCTTTGGTGAGGCAGCCATTGCTAGTGTCACCCGGTGGATTGTACAAACCACCTTCTGAGTGAAAAGGTTGTTTCTTAAGATTCCTCTTAAATTACTAACATCTCACCTTAACCCTGGGACTTCTAGTTTTAGTATTGTCTACCTCAGCGAAAAAAACTGCAAGTGTTCACTTTATCAATGCCCCTCATCATCTTGTAGATCTTAATAAGGTGACCCTCAACTTCTGACAAGCCAAAGAAAAATTCTCAGCCTATCCAATCTTTCTCTGTAACTCAAGTAACTCATGTCATGTACTGGTGAGTCTCTTCTACATTCTTTCTAACTTAATGACATCCTTGCCATAGTTGAGCGGTTGACTTACAGTATATCAAGTGTGGTCTCACAAATGACTTTATAGCTATTTTCTTGATGCTCCAACTTTTGTACTCGTACTCTTTTAATGAAGGCAAGCATGCCAAACACCTTCCACACAAACTTGTCCATCTAACTGGACACTTTCACATTGTTAGCAAATTTGCAGATGAAATAAAAATTGGTGGAATACTGGACAGTGCGGAAGGATATCTAACTTTACACCAGGAACCCGATCAGTTTGGAAGGAGTATCAAGGAATTTTTTTAATTGCTCTATGCAATATGAGGATCTACCACCATCAGTTGAAGGACCCAGATTTTCAGATCACTGGTTGACTATTATTTCAGTCTAATTTACCTAAATGGAAAAACAAAAACAGTTCAGAATAATACTCTTCCATAAATCTATTACAACACAGCTTCAATAGGAAAATGGAAATTGCATTACAACTATTTAGATTTTAAACTGTTATAAAATATATAGCACTTCTTGTCATTTTTGTTTGTCATTCAAATCAATTTTTATTAAAGTGCAAGCAATGCTATTTTTCTAAAAGCAATACAAACTAATTTCATTTTCACTAAATGCTGCTATCAGTCCGAAAGGCTATTATTTATTTTAATAGACAATAGGTTCAGGAGTAGGCCATTCGGCCCTTCGAGCCAGCACTGCTATTCACTGTGATCATGGCTGATCATCCACACTCAGTACCCCGTTCCTGCCTTTTCCCTATATCCCCTGAATCCGCTATCTTTAGGAGCTCTATCCAACTCTCTCTTTAAAGCATACAGAGAATTGGCCTCCACTGGCTTCTGAAGCCAGATTCACAACCCTCTGTGTGAAAAAGTTTTTCCTCATCTCTGTTCTAAGTTGGTTACCCCTTATTCTTAGACTGTGGCCCCTGGTTCCGGACTGCCCCGACATCGGGAACATGTTTCCTGCATTTAGCGCATCCAAACCTTTAATAATCTTATATGTTTCAATAAGATCCCTCTCATCCTTCTAAATTCCAAAGGTACAAGCACAGCCGCTCCATTCTATCAACATATGACAGTCCTGCCATCCCGGGAATTAACCTCGTGAACCTAAGCTGCACTCCCTCAATAGCAAGAATGTCCTTCCTCAAATTTCGAAACCAAAACTGCACACAATACTCCAGGTGTGGTCTCACTAGGGCCCTGTACAACTGCAGAAGGACCTCTTTGCTCCTATGCTCAATGCCTCTTGTTATGAAGGCCAACATGCGATTCGCTTTCTTCACTGCCTGCTGTACCTGCATGCTTACTTTTAGTGACCTTATTTCAGTTGAAATAAATAAAATAAATATATTAGAATAAATGAAACACCATACATTTCGCTAAAGCAGCACTTCAGATAATGTAAAATTATCCATAAGCTTATTTGGAGTATTGTATGCAGTTCTGGTTGCCCCATTACAGAAAGGATTTGGAGGCTTTGGAAAGTTCAGAATGATACTTGGTTTTGGGGTTATTAGCTACAAGGAGAGGTTGGACAGAATTGTATAGTTTTTCTTTCAAATTATGGAGATTGAGAACTGATGGAAGTATATAAAATTATGTGAATCATAGACAGGGTAAGACAGTCAGAACATTTTGGCCACGATTTAAATATTAAATACTAGAGGGCATAACTTTAAGCTGAGACTGGGAGTTTAAAGGAGATACACAGAGGGCAGTGAGTGCCTGGAATGCACTCATTAGGTGATGGTGGAGACAGATGCAATAGCGGTGTTTTAGACACGATAGGCACATGGATATGTAGGGAATGGAGGGATATGGATTATGTGCAGGCAGATAAAAGTTGGTCTTTTCTTAATGTTTGTCACAGACACGTTGTTCCTCTGCTCTGTTATTCTATGTTCTATGTTAAGCAAGTACATAGATTTTGTTGTGAAGAGATTGCTCCTTCAAACTTCCAGAGGGATTCACAACATCATAAATGATTGAAAAATATACCATATTTTTCTCCTAAAAGCAGATATACTTTGGTTATAGTCCTTTATCGTTGGTTATTTGCATTCCTTTCTCGTAAAGAGAAAAAAATGCAAACATTTCCAACACTTTGTCAAAATCTAAAATTGAATTATTTTATTTGAACTGCAGTCACTGAATGAGTTTAGTTGAAAATGTTCACCAATGAGTTGAACAACTTACATTTTTAAAGAATTTTATTCAGGCCTGTATGAGGTCTGTGACCAAATAATCTGCTAGATCTTGCGTGTAAAATTGAATCCAAAATGTGACCATGAACTCATAATCCTCACAGTACACTACACATTATTTGATTGGCCTTTTCCTTGAACATTAAGCACTCCACACGGAGCATGCATGATAATAGACAATAGGTGCAGGAGTAGGCCATTCGGCCCTTCGAGCCAGCCATTCAATGTGATCATGGCTGGTCATCCACAACCAGTACCCCTTTCCTGCCTTCTCCCCATATCCCCTGACTCCGGTATCTTTAAGAGCCCTATCAAGCTCTCTCTTTGAAAGTATCCAGAGAACTGGCCTCCACCGCCCTCTGAGGCAGGGAATTCCACAGACTCATAACTCTCTGTGTGAAAAAGTGTTTACTCATCACCGTGAAAAATGAAACTGCAGAAATATAATTAACACCCAGTGTGAGCTTTATGCACTGCAATTGCATTATTTTAAGTGGACCATCAGCTTCTTGGGGAGTCAGTTGGATCTGAGCTCATTTCATTCAACAAAATAGAAATATGCAGTTTAAAGTTGTGATCTGAATGAGTCAGATATCCAGGTTGCCTGTTAGTGCTAATTACTTTCAATATATTGGTAGGTCTAATTCTGTTTCGAAAATGACCAGATAAAATTGGAGGAAAGCCAAGGGTAAACTGGTAGGAGAAACCAATGCAATCCTGCTAAGAACCTAAGCTTATTCTAGGCTGATGTTTATACTGCGAAATGTTGACAGAGCAAAGCCTCCTGAGGCTGTAATTTCCTATGGTAATATTGACCAAGAGGTGAAACTTCCTGAAGATAAAATTCCAGTCATAGGTCCCCCCACATTCTTCTAAACTCCAGCGAGTACGGGCCCAGTGCTGACAAATGCTCATCATAGGTTAATCTACTAATTCCTGGGAACATTCTTGTAAACCTCCTCTGGACACTCTCCAGAGCCAACACATCCTTCCTCAGATATACTTGCCATCTTGAAATAAATGGTAGCATTGAGTTTGCTTTTTTTACTACTGATTCGACTTGCAGATTAACTTTTTGGGAGTCTTGCACCAGTATTCCCAAGTCCCTTTGCAACTCTGATTTCTGGATTCTCTCCCCATTTAGAAAAGAGTCTAAGCTTTTATTCCTACTACCAAAATGCGTGACTCCACACTATGCGTGACTACACTATATTTCATCTGCCATTTCTCTGCCCACTTTCCAAACTTGTCCAACTCCTCTGCAGAGTCCCTGCTTTCTCTGCACTACCTGCCCTTCTACCTATTTTTGTATAATTTGCAAACTTGGTCACAAGACAATTTGAGAGGGAGAAGTTAAAATCGGAAGTGTCAGTATTGCAGTTGAACAAAGTGGACCATGGAGGCATGAGGGAAGAGCTGGCCAAAGTTGACTGGAAAGGAACCTAGCTGGGATGATGGTGGAACAGCAATGGCAGGCATTTCTGGGAATAATCCAGAAGATGTAGGATCATTTCATTCCAAAGAGGAACAACGATTCAAAGGGGAGTAAGAGGCGACTGTGGCTGACAAGGGAAGTCAAGACAGTATAAAAATAAAAGGGAAGATGTATAACATAGTAAAAATGAGCGGGAAGCCAGAGGATTGGGAAACTTTTAAAGAATAACAGAAGGTAACTAAAATGGCAATACGGGGATAAAAGATGAAGTATGAAGGTAAGCTAGCCAAGAATATAAAGGAGGATAGTAAAAGCTTTTTTAAGTATGTGAAGAGGAAAAAATTAGTTAAGACAAATGTGGGTACCTTGAAGACAGAAACAGGTGAATTTATTATGGGGAACAAGGAAATGGCATACGAGTTGAACAGGTACTTTGGTTCTGTCTTAGTGAACACTCTCCCAGATGTACTAGGGGACAGAGGACCTAGGGTGATGGAGGAACTGAAGGAAATTCACAATAGTCAGGAAATGGTGTTGGTTGGACTAATAGGACAGAAGGATAATAAATCCCCAGGGCCTAATGGTAGTTAAGGAGGTGGCTCTAGAACTCATGGAAGCATTGGTGATCATTTTCCAATGTTCTATAGATTCTGGATTCTGTTCTATAGATTCTGATCTGGTGTCCTGTGGATTGGAAGGTGGCTAATGTTATCCCACTTTTCAAGAAAGGAGGGAGAGTGAAAGCAGGGAATTATAGACCAGTTAGCCTGACATCAGTGATGGGAAGATGCTGGAGTCAATTATAAAAGATGAAATAGCGGCACATTTGTATAGCAGTGACAGGATTGGTCCAAGTCAGCATGGATTTATGAAGGGGAAATCATGCCTGACAAATCTTCTGGAATCTTTTGATGATATAACAAATACAATGGACAAGGGAGAGCCAGTGGATGTCGTGTACCTGGACTTTCAGAAAGCCTTGGATAAGGTCTCACACAGGAGATTAGTGGGAAGAATTAGAGCACACGGTATTGGGTGTAGGGTATTGACATGGATAGAAAATTGGTTGGCAGACAAGAAACAAAGAATAGGGATTAATGTGTCCCTTTCAGAATAGCAGGCAGTGACTAGTGGGGTGCCACAAGGTCGGTGCTGGGACCGCAGCTATTTACAACATACATTAATAATTTAGAGTAACATTAGCAAATTTGCAGATGACACAAAGCTGGGTTGCAGTGTGAACTGTGAAGAGGATGCTATCAAAATGCTATGAGGATGATATGAAGACTTGGACAGGTTGGATGAGTGAGCAGATGCATGGCAGATGCAGTATAACGTGGATAAATGTGAGGTTATCCACTTTGGTGGCAAGAACAGGAAGGCAGATTATTATCTGAATGGTGCCAGGTTAGGAAAAGGGTAGGTACAATGAGAACTGGGTGTCCTTGTACATCAGTCACTGAAAGTATGCATGCAGGTACAACAGGCAGTGAAGATAGCTAATGGCATGTTGGTCTTCATAACAAGATGAGTTGAATATAGGAGTTGAATATAGGAATATAGGATCTTAAGGAAACATATAAAATTCTTAAGGGATTGGGCAGGCTAGATGCAGGAAAAATGTTCCCGATGTTGTGGAGTCCAGAACCAAGGGTCACAGTTTAAGGCTAAGGTGTAGGCCATGTAACACTGAGAGGAGGAAAAACATTTTCACCCAGAGAGTTGTGAATCTGTGGAATTCTCTGCCACAGAAGGCAGTGGAGGCCAATTCACCTGATATTTTCATGAGAGAGTTAAATTTAGCTCTTAAAGCTAACGGAATCAAGTGATATGAGGAAAAAGCAGGAAAGGGGTACTGATTGTGGATGATCAGCCATGATTATGTTGAATGGTGGTGCTGGCTCAATGGGCCAAATGACCTACTCCTGCACCTATTGCCTATGTTTCTATTTAACAGTATTACTCTTCCATAGCTGCACATTCTGGCTAGAAATTCCTTAGACAGTCTATTGTTCCAAAGTTGGAGGAGGCTGCAACCAGTAATCTTGTCTGTGCATTCCTTGTAATCTTTGTCTGTGAATTCCATATTCACTCATACGGAGATCTAGCTATACATAGGCTGCAGGCTCATATAAATCAAAGTCCCCAAAATCAGGAGTCACAAAACTCAAGATTCATGAATATTTATTGTTACAGTGTAAGCATCAGGACCAGAACAATAAAAAAATCTAACATGATGCAGCTTTACAGGCATATTTACGCAACGACAAATTAAATAAATATACAAAACGGCAACTCATTTCCTCAATTCACACTGTTTTAAAAATGTATTTGAAAGCTCTTTTATTCTGCAGGCCTGCTGGGATATGAGGGCTAGTCAATTTATGTCAATGCCTGTTTACTGTAAATTAACTATGTTCTTGCTGCATTTGATGAAAAAATTCTTCCTGCTTAAGTCTTGCTGAGGTTTAGCAGTCAGAATTCCCCATGTAACTGTGTGAGGATGGCATCACTGAAGAGAGAAGCAAATATCCATAGTTATTCATAGATTTTATTGGAAAAGCAAGGGACTACACATGTTGGTTTACAGAAAGAGGCACAAAGTGCTGGAATAACAGAGGGTCAGGTAGCATCTCTGGAGAACATGGATAGGTGACGTTTCAGGTTGACACTTCTGAATTATTTTATGTCTTTTTATATTAGATTTTAATGCCTCAGCAATAATAGAATAAAGAGTCCCCTTCTCTCTTCCAATAATTCTAAACGCAAGTTATAGAAAGCAATAGTCATTGCTGTACTGTAATAGGTTTAAACAGTGATATAATTTAACATGTAGAATTTATACTTCAGACTAAAACACAAACAGTAATCAAAGTCACTAGTGATAATTGAGTGTTAGTTTCAGATATACAGATATATATGCCGGCAAGGAATGCAGGACCTCGCCCATGCCGCAACCTGCTTACGAAGGCCATGCCACACGAACTTGGCCGCCACCAATGCAGAAGTCACCCGGATGGAAGGATGAGCCAGTCCATGAATAGAGTTGAAACTCACCGCTGCCAACCAACCGGAACGACAAGTCAGTGCTGGCCAGTGGAAATATCGCACAGGACTGTCACCCCTGCAGGGCCGAACGGCGGCACATCGGCTAGCACCAAAACCGATGCAGCAGTACGATATCGTGCATCTCGTCACCATCACGCTGAGCAGCAGCCAGCGCAGCGTAGTTCAACCCCGGGGGGACGGACAGCACAGCGTGGAGAGACAGAGCATCGGCTACTTGATTCATTGCCGGCCACGAGCCGAACATTGGTTGTGAAGTCAGAAACGAAAGCCAGGTGCCGTTGCTGACGAGCAGACCAGGGATCAGACACCTTCGCAAAGGCAAACATGGGAGATTTGTGGTCCGTAAACGTGGTAAATGCCCTGCCCTCCAGGAAATACCAGAAATGTCGGACCGCTAAATAAAGATCCATAAGCTCGCACTCGAATTCCGCTCAGGAGGGCATAGGTGTCGGCTGAAGAAAGCAAGTGGTTGCCAGCGACCACCGATAATCTGTTCGAGGACCCCTCCGACAGCAGCATCCATGGTAAGGGCAGTGGGGGCCACAGCCCACTGTTCAACCAGCAACGTGGCCGCAGCTATTGCCTCCTTGGCACCCTCAAAAGCGGCTTCAGACTCGGCGGTCCATACGAGTTCCCGAGGCTCACCGGGCAGGCACAGGAACAAAGGTCGCATGATCTGAGCCACCGCCGGCACAAAACGATGGTAAAAATTTACCATTCCCACAAACTCCTGCAGACCCTTGATGGTAAGCAGCTGAGGAAACCGTTGAATCACCTCGATCTTGCTGGGAAGGGGTGTAACACCCTGTGGAGTAACATGATGCCCAAGGAAGGAGATGGAGTTGAGACCGAACTGGCACTTGGCGGCGTTAATGATCAAACGATGATCCCGGAGCCACTGGAACAGCATGCGGAGGTGCTCACAGTGTTCATGATGATTACGGCTGGTGACCAGAATGTCATTGAAATAAACCAAAACAAAGTTCAAACCACGAGCAACCATGTCCATCAGGCGTTGAAAAGTCTTCACGTCGTTTTTAAGTCCAAAAGGCATCCACAGCCACTCAAACAAGCCAAACGGAGTGATGATAGCAGTCTTGGGCACGTCATCGGGGTGGACAGGAATCTGATGGTAGCCACGCACCAGATCGACCTTATATGGTAGAACAATCCAAATGAGCTGTGAAAGCCTTGATATGCGGGATCGGGTAGTGATCTGCGTTTGTGACATTATTCAGGCGGCGATAATCCCCAAATGGCCGCCACCCCCTGGGCGACTTAACATAGGAAGTGGGGAAGCCCAAGGGGTGTCGGAATGCCGCATGATCCCCATGCCCTCCATCTGTTGGAATTCCTCTCACGCTAAACATAACTTGTCGGGCGAGAGGCGGCGCGCCATAACATGCAGTGGAAGGCCAACAGTGAGGATGTGATGCACCACCCCATGACTACGGGCCGCCGAATAGAACGCGGGGTCAGGATCTCCGGGAACTCCGTCAGGATCGGGGCATAGGCTCTGCCCACACCCGACACAGACCCAAGCTGCGGATTGGGAGCAACCACGGGCCACGAGGCCACAGGCTGGGGTGGGGGGGGGGGGGGGGGGGGCCCGGAGGAATGAGGCGCTGTCCCTGGACGTCCACCATGAGGGAAAATGCCCACAGAAAGTCGGTCAACGGCTGGGAGATGTCTGCGATTGTGAAAGGCCACGAATAACGTTGCGAATCGAGGACAAATGAAACTGTCTGAGTCCTGTAGGAGCGAATAGGGCTGACATTAAGGGCGGGACCACGCTTACCAGCCTGGGTATCAAGGCCGGTCGAAGGTATGATGCTGATCTCAGCCCCAGACTCCACAAGGAAACAAAGCCCGGAATGGCGATCCCTGACATAGAGGCGATGTTTCTGGTCGACCGCGATAGCCTCTACTGGTGATCGGCCGGGGTATTTCCCGAAAACGAGCAGGGGGAGTGGCATTGGCGGGCCTCCGCACCCCAGCGTTGGTGGTAATAACACCACTGGCACTTACTGCGAACCATGGCGGTGGACGGCGAGCCAGTGAAGTCATCCCGAGGTGGAACAGCCTGGCGAGGCCACTGTGATGACGGCGCGGACACCCGCTGATGGAACCACCATCCTGCTGCTTGGAAAGCCACAGCTCATCCGCCCGTTCAGCGAGCTGCATGGGGCAGTGAAATCAGACCAAGCAAGTTGAAGGCAGATATCATCGGGCATCTGCTCCAGAAACGCCTGTTCGAACAACAGGCAAGGCTGAAGTCCATCCATGAGCACTAACCAACCCGACCTCCCGGTGGCTCAGCACTTCAACTCCCCCTCCCATTCCGTATCTGACCTCTCGGTCCTGGGCCTTCTCCACGGCCATAGTGAGCAACACCGCAAGTTGGAGGAACAGCACCTCATATTCCGCTTGGGGAGTCTGCACCCTCTGGGCTTAAACATTGAATTTTCCCAATTCTGTTAACCCAGACTGCCCCCTCCCCTCCCCACCTCTCCCTCAGCCCTCAGGCCCTGACATTCCTTCTCCATCTCCCCCCCCCCCCCCCCCCACCCCATTTGCACTAGCTTCTCATTTTCACACCACAAACAGCTTACAATGGCCTGTCTCCTTTATCATCAATACTTTTTTGCAGATCTTTCATTCATTGTTCTTTATCTCTCCACATCACTGTTTATATCTCTAGTTTCCCTGATCCCTGACCAGTCTGAAGAAGGGTCTCGACCCAAAACGTCGCCTATCTCCTTCGCTCCTTAGATGCTGCTGCACCCGCTGAGTTTCTCCAGCTTTTTGTGTAACCCCCATTTGAAATATTGCTCTATTTAAGTGAAGACTTAACAGGTACGTGTGAAATTCCCGATCAGTACATTCCATTGCTAACCATGAAAGCCATTCCATAAATAACTTTGACCTTAAAGAAATTTCACAAAGAAAAGCTTGATACTATTTTCTGAAAATGTTTCAAAATGCTATAGTTTGATGACTGTTATTTCTTATGAACAGATTAAGAAAATTAAAACAATATTTTTTAATTGGAATCAAGTGAGTTATGAAAATTCTGATATTGATAAATGATTATCATTAGATTCTGATAAATGATTATCCTTAAATTTAGGAAACACATTCTATATGTAAAGATCAATGAACATTTTGAAATTCAATTCTAAAATTGTCAAATGAGTTGCTCATTAGTGCATTATCATAAATCTGAGAATGTTTGGATTTATCTATGAACTGATACAGCATTTCCAGTTGGGTTATAGAATGTTCTAACTTTCCTATAGATGTGAGCTCAAATTAACATGCTTGACTTAATACACCTGCTGATAGCACCAACAATATTGAGTAAGAATTTATTGCTCTTTTACCAGAATGTTGCATGGACACAAGGGCCTGAGCAATATGTTAGGTTGAGGAGGCTTAGAGCATAGCAGAATGAAAGGTGATCCTATAGAGGTGTAAAAGATAATGCAGGGATTGGATAGGGTACATTGAGTCTTTTGCTCAGAATAGCAGAATCAAGAACCAGAGGACAAATGAGGGGGGGGGGGGGGGGGGGGGGGGGGGGGGAAGATTTAATAGAAACCTGAAGGGTAACTTATTTTTGCACCAAGGGTGGCAGGGATATGGAATGAGATGCCAGAGGTAGTTGAAGCGGGTGCTATCGCAGTGTTTAAAAGACATTTGGACAGGCACATGGATAGGATAGCCTTAGAAAGATATGGGCCAAACACAGCAGGTGAGACTAGGATAGTTAGTCAGCATGGGGAAGTTGGGCCAAAGGACCTGTTTCCACGCTGTATGATTCTTATGGGCCTGTCCCACTTACGCAACTTTTTTGGTGACTGCCGGCACCCATTGAACATGTGGAAAATTCTAGAACAGACAGGATCATGGCAGTCTGAAAACAATCTAATCAATAATTACACCAACAAAATTTCAAAATCGTTTTTGAAAATAAAGGGCCTGTCCCACTTGGCCATCATTTGCGTGTAATTTACGCGACATCATTAGCGCGTAATTTACGCAACATCATTTTCGCGCATGGTGTGTGATGACATAGGCAGTGATGCGCGGCCTCGCAGGATTTTGTGATGTACAAAATCTTCGCGCGCCATCTGCGTGACGCTCAAATGACGGCCAAGTGGGACAGGCCCTTTATTTTCAAAAATTCTCCCATTTTCCATTCTTGAACACTGAGGAAGGCGTAGATATTGAACGATTTGAGCCATCAAATGTGAGGTGCTAGAATTCAGAAAATGTGTGAGGAAATCTATCAGAAGCTCGCCACATTCATTTCCTTCAATGAAACACTCAGTGATATCCAATTTGGAGCAAAGTTCATAGTTCTGATATTTCAAGTCCATGATTTTGTGAACATCCGGAGAAAAGTGCTGACGACTAAAGTGGGGTCCAAATTTATTCCTGCAAATGATAAGAAAATATATTCATAAACATGAATTTTAAAAATCATGTTTGTAGCGCATGATTTATTGTTTATAATGATGAGCCTTTATATATCATTTTGTTTCCTTAAATTTGTTTGGGAGTGCAATAACATATGCTCTATCCTACAATAGAGACCACTTTTTATTTTTAAAAGATCAATGATCAATGAACAAGTTTGGGAAAGTTCTGGAAGAAAATTGACTATTTTACTTATTTAGTCTAATCACCATGGGCCAAAGGCCCTGTTTTGCGCTGTATTCTTTTATGTTCTATTATCTGCTGATAAATGTATTACTTTGTTCTATGGTTATCACCTTCTTTGATTGCACACACGAGATTAATTAAAACCAAATATCAGAGAAAGAGCAATCACAAAGATAAGAAATTAATTATCTTATTCGTGGTGAAAAAAAATCAGTTTGTGCAGGCAACTACTGCTAGAATATTAACATTTTAGATAGTACATACTCATGGCAATTGAAATGAGAATTTTTCCATTGGTTTTTAGAAGGCTGTGAAAGTGCTTGATAGCAGCATACACGTCTTTGATATAATACAAAACATGGACAAAAAAACAGAACTATCTATATTACTAAAAGTCTGACCTTGACCGCTTTTGGCTCGCTGTGCTGTGATTTCTGAGAGAACGCCGCCACCTACGGCTGTCATTGTTGGCCAGCTCGCCTTCCGGGACCAGAGGATTTTTCCCATCTATGAAAAGTCAGAGCGATATTAATGTTTTTTTTAAATTCCCCATTCTCTCTGCTGCCCCTGCTGGAGGGAGGGGAAGCAACTATAAAACCAGGAAGTGGTGTGCCTCACTCAGTCTCTGCAAGATGGAGCAAGCCAGATGGTCATGTCTCTCTGAATAGCACTGAACACATGTCTACTCAACTGTGAGTGCCCTTAATGTGGTTCTAAAATGCTTGCACAAAGTGACTATTGGTTCTAAAATGCTTGCAAAAAGTGTCTCTATTGATTCTAAATTGCTTGCAAAAAGTGTCCATATTGGTTCTAAATTGCTTGCAAAAATGTCTTTATTGGTTCTAAAATGCTTGCAAAAAGTGTCCGTTGGTTTAAAAATGCTTGCAAAAAGTGTCTCTGGTTCTAAAATGCTTGTAAAAAGTGTCTCTGTTGGTTCTAAAATGGTTGCAAAAACTGTCTCTATTGGTTCTAAAATGCTTGCAGAAAGTGTCTATTGGTTCTAAATGGTTGCAAAAAGTGTCTGTTGGTTCTAAAATGTTTGCAAAAAATATCTATTGGGTCTTAAATGCTCACAGAAAGTGTCTCTATTGTGTCCATAATGCTCGCAGAAAGTGTCTCTATTGGGTCTAAAATACTTGCAAAAAGTGTTTCTATTCGGTCTAAAATGCTTGCAAAAAGTGTCTCGATTGGGTCTAAAATGCTTGCAAAAAGTGTCTCGATTGGATCTAAAATGCCTGCAAAAAGTGTCTTGATTGGGTTTAAATTGGTTGCAAAAAGTGTCTTGATTGGGTTTAAATTGGTTGCAAAAAGTGTCTATTGGGTCTAAAATGCTTGCAAAAAAGTGTCTCTATTGAGTCTAAAATGCTGGCAGAAAGTGTCTCTATTGGGTCTAAAATGCTTGCAACAAGTGTCTATTGGTTCTAAAATGCTTGCACAAAGTGTCTATTGGTTCTAAAATGCTTACAAAGGAGTGTCTCTATTGGCCATAAAATGCTTGCAGAAAGAGTGTCTCTATTGGTTCTAAAATGCTTGCAAAAAGTGTGTCTATTGGTTCAAAAATGCTTGCAAAAAGTGTCTCTATTGGTTCTAAAATGGTTGCAAAAAGTGTCTCTATTGGTTCTAAAATGGTTGCAAAAAGTGTCTCTATTGGTTCTAAAATGGGTGCAAAAAGTGTGTCAATCGGTTCTAAAATGGTTGCAAAAAGTGTCTCTATTGGTTCTAAAATGGTTGCAAAAAGTGTCTCTATTGGTTCTAAAATGGTTGCAAAAAGTGTGTCTTTTGGTTCTAAAATGGTTGCAAAAAGTGTGTCTATTGGTTCTAAAATGCTTGCAAAATGTGTGTGTATTGGTTCTAAATTGCTTGCAGAAAGTGTCTCTATTGGTCCTAAAATGCTTGCAGAAAGTGTCTTTTTGGTTTTAAAATGCTTGCAGAAAGTGTCTTTTTGGTTTTAAAATGCTTGCAGAAAGTGTCTTTTTGGTTTTAAAATGCTTGCAAAAAGTGTATTTATGGTTTGAAAATGCTTGCAAAAAGTGTCTCTATTGGTTCTAAATTGCTTGCAAAAAGTGTCTCTTGGTTCATAAATGCTTGCAAAAAGTGTCTGTTGGTTCAAAAATGCTTGCAAAACGTGTATTTGTTGGTTCTAAAATGGTTGCAAAAAGTGTCTTTATTGGTTCTAAAATGGTTGCAAAAAAGAGTGTCTGTTTTAAAATGCTTGCAGAAAGAGTGTCTGTTGGTTTATAAAATGCTTGCAGAAAGAGTGTCTGTTGGTTTATAAAATGCTTGCAGAAAGAGTGTCTGTTGGTTCTAAAATGCTTGCAGAAAGTGTCTTTTTGGTTTTAAAATGCTTGCAGAAAGAGTCTTTTTGGTTCTAAAATGGTTGCAAAAAGTGTCTGTTGGTTCAAAAATGCTTGCAAAACGTGTATTTGTTGGTTCTAAAATGGTTGCAAAAAGTGTCTTTATTGGTTCTAAAATGGTTGCAAAAAGAGTGTCTGTTTTAAAATGCTTGCAGAAAGAGTGTCTGTTGGTTTATAAAATGCTTGCAGAAAGAGTGTCTGTTGGTTTATAAAATGCTTGCAGAAAGAGTGTCTGGTTTATAAAATGCTTGCAGAAAGAGTGTCTGGTTTTAAAATGCTTGCAGAAAGTGTCTGTTGGTTCTAAAATGCTTGCAGAAAGTGTCTTTTTGGTTTTAAAATGCTTGCAGAAAGAGTCTTTTTGGTTCTAAAATGGTTGCAAAAAGTGTCTTTTTGGTTCTAAAATGCTTGCGAAAAGTGTCTCTTGGTTCTAATTTGCTTGCAAAAAGTATCTCTATTGGTTCATAAATGCTTGCAAAAAGTGTCTGTTGGTTAAAAAATGCTTGCAAAGAGTGTATTTGTTGGTTCTAAAATGGTTGAAAAAGTGTCTCTATTGGTTCTAGAATGCTTGCAAAAAGTGTCTCGGCTGGTTTTAAAATGGTTGCAAAAAGTCTCTATCGGTTCTAAAATGGTTGCAAAAAGTGTCTCTATTGGTTCTAAAATGGTTGCAAAAAGTGTGTCTGTTGGGTCTAAAATGGTTGCAAAAAGTGTCAGTTGGTTCCAAAATGCTTGCAGAAAGAGTGTCTGGTGCTAAAATGCTTGCAGAAAGAATGTCTGTTGGTTTTAAAATGCTTGCAGAAAGAGTGTCTATTGGTTCTAAAATGCTTGCAGAAAGTGTCTGTTGGTTCTAAAATGCTTGCAGAAAGTGTCTCTATTGGGTCTAAAATGCTTGCAACAAGTATCTCTATTGGTTCTAAAATGTTTGCACAAAGTGTCTATTAGTTCTAAAATGCTTACAAAGGAGTGTCTCTATTGGTCATAAAATGCTTGCAGAAAGAGTGTCTCTATTGGTTCTAAAATGCTTGCAGAAAGAATGTCTATTGGTTCAAAAATGCTTGCAAAAAGTGTTTGTTGGTTCTAAAATGGTTGCAAAAAAGTGTCTCTATTGGTTCTAAAATGGTTGCAAAAAGTGTCTCTATTGGTTCTAAAATGGTTGCAAAAAGTGTGTCAATCGGTTCTAAAATGGTTGCAAAATGTGTCTCTATTGGTTCTAGAATGCTTGCAAAAAGTGTCTCGGCTGGTTTTAAAATGGTTGCAAAAAGTCTCTATCGGTTCTAAAATGGTTGCAAAAAGTGTCTCTATTGGTGCTAAAATGCTTGCAGAAAGAGTGTCTGTTGGTGCTAAAATGCTTGCAGAAAGAGTGTCTGTTGGTGCTAAAATGCTTGCAGAAAGAGTGTCTGTTGGTGCTAAAATGCTTGCAGAAAGAGTGTCTGTTGGTTCTAAAATGCTTGCAGAAAGAGTGTCTGTTGGTTCTAAAATGCTTGCAGAAAGAGTAGGTATGTTACAAAACTTACCTTGAGCAGCGCTGCAGTTCTGCCACTCCCTGTGTGCGTGACTTTGATGCCTTTCAGAGGGGGGCGGGCTTAAAGTGCCGTTGTTCTACAGACTGGGCAAATCGATCCAGGTCGGGCGATTTCATTGCGGAAGAAAAATCGCTCTGACATTTCATTAATGAAGGTAGTTTTAAATTACACTAGATTATTTATTATCTAGCGTAATTTAAAAATCACCTTCAAAAGCCGTGAGCGCCGACAACGGGAAGGATTTTGCTTAGGGGAGGAAAAAAGGTACAGAGTTTATTTTGATATCAAAAATTGTTTTTTTATGGAGGCTTTAATAATATTTTCATGTTGCGAAATGGGGTCCAAAAAAAATGTATGAACCAACAGTATTTTTCCTCCCGACTTCACCGCAAACCACAACATTCCAATCCACCGTATTCCACTAAAACCCACTTGCTAGTTGATTTAAATGGCCATTAATTTACAGGCATTAAACACTAAATTTCTTCCATTTGGCCCAGAAATTCATGAAAATGAGATTTAAAAATTATGTTAAATTGTGCATTGTGTGAATGTTATTTGGACACTTAGGCAATTTAAAAAAAGTTTATATTTTCTTAAGAAATGGATAGATGTTTAGATCTAATTGAATTTTGTAATTAACTACAATTAGATAACTAACTAATTATATGCTTTAATTTCAGGTGACCCTAGTAAGATTGTTTCATATTTGTTTCAGAATGCTTCAATCTATAATAACTGAAAATTTCATTGAGTTCTCTTAATTTTTAAGAAAGTTATGGGCTTTTAATGGTTCTAGATCACAGCTTTTGAGTTAAGTCAATTGAAAGGCGATGGGGAACAAGATGCTAATTTTCGAGTATGGAAATGGTCATAACTTTCTTAATACTGAAGATATGAAAGTGAATTAGGTGTCAAATTAAACTTATTTGTATGCTTTATCTGATAGGATAAATTGCAGACTTGATTTTTAAAATCTCAAAATTTTGTAACATTGCTAGAAAGAGTGTCTGTTGGTTCTAAAATGCTTGCAGAAAGAGTGTCTGTTGGTTTTAAAATGCTTGCAGAAAGAGTGTCTGTTGGTTCCAAAATGCTTGCAGAAAGAGTGTCTGTTGGTTCTAAAATGCTTGCAGAAAGAGTGTCTGTTGGTTCTAAAATGCTTGCAGAAAGAGTGTCTATTGGTTCTTAAAATGCTTGCAGAAAGTGTCTCTATTGGTTCTAAAATGCTGCCTGGCCAGAGTGACCGAGCTGCCAACACAAGAATCCATTTGGCCCACAATGTCCATACCAGCCCACTGGAAACCTGTCCCTTTGACCCACAACACACATACTAACGCTCCAGCAAGCCCCCCCCCCCCCCCCCCCCCCCCCCCAAACTGGAAGCCATTGGAATTGGTGGAGAGGTGGAATATTGCATTGGGGGACCAGCCCTCCCGTGTGAAGCTGGGACCCAACGGGTCCCACTTAGTCTAGTATCTTCATATAAGTCATAGATTTTCCTTAAAAACATGAAGATTAATGCACTATTGGATATCTATAGCCATTCCAATGTGGCTATAGATATCCATATAATATGTGTTGTGGGAGTCAAACTGGTTCTTACTTTGGCAAGGCAATTGGAAAAATGCAGAATAGGGTAGTCTTTCAGAGATAGACAATCTCTAACTACGATCTTTTTAACTGGAGCTCATCACTCCAGTTGAGGCCTCTGTTAAACTTTCATTGTGTTGGGTTTCATTTAACAAACTGTCATATCTAGACATTTAAAATATAGTGAAAAACACAATGTTAGATTAATACAAATTATATCCTTCCTTGAAAACTAATTTCTTTTTTTTGAATAAATGTGAGATATAAAATACACATTTTTTCTCTTCTTACAAATGATGTCTCACTGTGTCTGAAGACACCAGCTGTTACATCCTGATTGGTATCAAGTGGGAATCCTGGCATAAATCTGAGTCGTTGGTACAAAGTTTCGATAAAGATTTAATGGAACCTTTAGGGCAAGATTTGTAGGTGATGGATTCCTTCTGGGATTCAGTATCTTGGTCAATGTTTGTTTGTTAATTCTACAAAGGAAGCATCATTAATTCCCTGCTGTGTAGTCTAGGTGAATATTGGGTATAATTTATAAGAGTAAGAAAAAAATCACAAATATAGTTGAGGGAGTTAAAACTGAGGTCTGCAAGGAATTTCTCACAATATAAAACATGGGAAATCGGAAAAGAAACAATCCAGTGATAGTTTTGTCAAAGTCTGCCACATCAATGTACTTGTTCCTATGTGAGTTCTTAAAGGGCAATCAGTTTCACCTTTAAGGGGGCTTAAGGTATTAATTTCACTCATTTTGCACTGAAGCTGAAAACAGCTGACTCGAGTATAGATGTAAAAGCTTTTGATACAAGAATCATAAAGAACTAATAAGTCGGATTTTAAGGGGAGTGCCACGTTCATCAAGTGTTCAACAAGCAGTTTGGGAAGGTAGGTCAGCTGGAGGTCAATATTATTCTCATTACATCAATGGACAGCATCAGCTAGGCTTGGATAAAAAGTGCCCATCAGCCAATTTCAGGTCAACCCATCAGATTAACAACATGAGGGCAGCACAGTGCCGCAGTGGTAGAGTTGCTGTGTTACAGCACCAGAGATCCAGGTTCGATCCTGACTATGTGTACTGTCTGTATGGAGTTTGTACATTATCCCCATGATCAGCGTGGGTTTTCTATGGGATCTCCAGTTTCCCCCCCACAGACCAAAGACATACAGTTTTGTAGGTTAATTGGCTTGATAATGTTGTAAATTTTCCCCATAGTGTAAGTGTATGAGGATCGCTGGTCGGCGTGCACGGACTCGATGGGCGAAGGGATTGTTTCTGCACTGTATCTGTAAACTAAATTAACAACATGACTGCAGATTCCCAATAGAAAGTCAGTTTATGATCTCAATTTTGTTCAAATAGAAAGGCTGCACTGCACTGATGCAATACGCAAAGACAATTACAGGAGAGAATCTTGCTTGAGTGATCTCCAAACAGACTACACTAATTTGATAGACATGCTTTTAGGAAGGGTAAATAATTTGAGACAATAAGGTTGGAATTAATAATTACAAAATGACTAAAATACATCCAAGTACTAATATTCTGCTTACCAAATGCACACCGATGGGCATATGACATCTTAATATTGATTCGTATTCAAACTAAATTAGTGCATTGAGTACCTCCACTGCCTACAACTGATAAGGTTATTTCTAACTGCAGTTACCTGGATTATGTGAATGAAATCAAATGTTTTGCTTTCATTTAATTTCTTGAGTTGCTTCTCATATTCTTCTGACATTATCTGATTCCAAGTAGAGGAGATGTTGAAATTCCGCATCTTTTTTGTTTACAAGTGCTGGAATTTGGTAACTCATTTCATTCATTAAGGGCTTGTCCCACTGCGGCACCTAATTTGCGAGTTTAGAAGAGTTTGCTCTCAACTTAAACTCGCAGCATGGTCTGCACGTGGTCTTAGGAGGTCACTGGAACTCTCCTTCATGCTCGAGGGAAGTTCCCGCATACTCACGACCTTAGTTTGGTCGAGGAAATTTTTTTAGCATGCTGAAAATCTTTCCGCGAGTAAAAATTGGTCGGCATGGTGGAGTGGGGTCGCTAGGCAGTCAAGGTAGCCGTAGGCAATCTCCTTCGCTGACCGGGCATTTTAATTGGCTCATTGAAGTTTTCAGAACCAAGGAAAACCGACCGATAATGTTAATGTCTGGCTTCTTAAAAGTGTCTTAACTCCTTCTCCCCCCCTCCCCCTCCCCCTCCCCCTCCCCCTCCCCTCCCCCTCCCCCTCCCCCTCCCCCTCCCCCTCCCCCTCCCCCTCCCCCTCCCCCTCCCCCTCCCCCTCCCCCTCCCCCTCCCCCTCCCCCTCCCCCTCCCCCTCCCCCTCCCCCTCCCCCTCCCCCTCCCCCTCCCCCTCCCCCTCCCCCTCCCCCTTTGTATTTTCTGCCAAAGCTATCTCGGGTCTGATTTTGTCCTCCCATATTCCCTTTTCTACATTCTTTAAGGGAAATGCTTGATTCCAGCTGTCTATATCTGCCACATGCATCTTTTTTTCTTCACTCTGATGGGAACATGCTGTCCCTGAACCCTGCCAGTCTCACCTTTAAAAGCCTTCTACTTGCCAGGTGCCTTCTATGTTAACATAATGGTTGTCAGCTTGTTTACACTGTGATTGTTTTTGTGACTTTGTGATTGTTTGACCGATCTAATGGATTTTAAATATTTCCAAATCTGTGACTATCTGAAAAAAGGCGCACAAGACAATCACAATATGCCTCCAGACTTGCTGGAAGAAGTAATGAGTACAAAGGCAGGATCAGCAAACGTAATATTATATATAATATAAAGAAAAAGAATTAAGTATAAAAATTCCCAAAGAAAGGTGGGAAGAATATTTATTAAATGTGCATAAATGTTCAATCAATGTAAGACACACCTTAATACAATTTAAAGTCTTACACAGATTATACTACTAAAAAACTAAAATAAGTAAACTTTTTTAGAAGTGAGGGAACCCACCTGAACCACTTCCTATTGACAGGATATTAAGACGGTAACTTCCATTATCCATAAGGCTGAAAATTTTTAAATAGTTTTATTTTGTAATGACAGTACCTGATCTACATTAATATCTCTAACCATTCTATATATTAACAGCTGTGTAGAACTTATTATAAATATGCAAATGCCTATCATTATCATGAAATTCTACCCACCGAGGAAAATTAAAATTGCAATGCAATAGAGACAAAATCCAACTACATAGTGCGGTCTAAGGCATTATCTCTCATACATTTAATCAATTATGCTAGAAATTATGATGGGTGATACTTGAGGATTTATCAACATAACTGTACACACTATCATGAAGCTTTGATTTCCAACTATAATGGCCTTTTATACTGCTTGGAGCAGCGGTGGAGATCACCAATGGCTAAGCTTGGCCAGGCCAACCATGCAACACTGCCAGGGCAATGGATCTTCATAGTCAGGTTAAGAACTCGGCAATTACAACAACTGGGACTTCAAAATGGTGCCGTATCTGGGGACTCTTGCATATAGTCTCAGTGTGCTATTCCCATGCACTTGTACTGTATCTAAGATGTGCTGAATACTTGTACTGAACTGTATGCCAAATTGAATTCCACTGTACGGTACATGTGACAATAAAGTACTATTGAACCATTGATCTTCCCCTCCCCACCCCTTTTTTCCTTCCATAGGGACCACTCTCTCTGCATCTTTCTGATTTACTCATCCCTACCCACACACCCCTTCCAGACCAATGTAACCTTCACCTGTAACCATAGGAGGTGCAACACTTATGCCTCACTTCCTCTCTCACCTATATCCAGGGGCCTAATCAGACCTTTTCTGTCAGGAAAAGATTCATGTACACCTCCCAGACCTAATCTACTACATTTGATGTTCTCGATGTGGCTTCCTCTATGTGGGTAAGAGCAGGATAGAAAACTTGGAGCAGGCAGCTGCTTTGCCAAGCACCTACACTCTATCTGCATTGGCCATTTTGAGCTCCCAGTTGCATGCTTTTTCAACTCACCTTCCCACTTTCACATCAATCTGTTTGTGTTCACCTTCTCCACTAGCAAGATCAGGCTAAATGCAAAGTAGAAGAACAGCTTCTTTTAGTTTACCTGGGTGGTCTCCAACCCAATTTTATAAATCTCAAATTCTCTCATTTCAGGTAGCCCACACACCATGTCCTCCTTTCCCTCTCTTTCTAATCTCCCTCCCCATAACCTGATGTTGTTTCCTTCCCCAACCGTTTCCATCTGCCTATCACCCACACACTACATCTTCTAAGCTTACCTCTTCCCAGTTGGTTCCATATCTGGTCTTTCCATATCTGGCTCCACATATAATTTTTCTAATATCAGATTCCAGCATCTACAGGCTTCTGTGTTTCCACTTATCACCATCCAGCCTCTGCCCACTTTTATTTTCTCTCCCTTTATCTCTAACTATCGCCCACCAGAAATTCTACCATCGCCCTTCTGGCTCCATCTCCCCATCAAAGCTCTCCTCACCTGGTTCTGAGGCCTCCTGCCTCAGTTTTCACTCATACCTCTTAATATATGTTTTTGCTCCAGAATACTGCATCTGTAGTATCATGTGTCTCCACTCATTCCTACTTGCTATATTGATACTTAATGTACCTGTTAATAACCAAAAAATAATTGTAGTACATTTTAATTGACGCTAAAATCATTTAGCTCAGAGGAATTAATTAATTACTTATTATTTCAATCCAATATGTTAATAACCAGTTAAATCATGATTTTTTTCAAGCCACCCTATGGATATCATGGCACATTTCTCTATCCATAATAATTTATTCAAATTTGAAGTCCAATCCTTCTGGGATTACCAACCCTAGAGACGGGCATCAAGGCACAGAGTGTCATCAATTGCAATGTGTTCTCAACCATTATATTAGTATAAACATAGTAAAAGTTTATTCAAATTGTTCTAATTAATCCAATTTGTTTTATTTTAATACAAACAGAGTAAATATTAATAAACAGAGGCATAGATCGGGTAGATGCACAGTCACTTGCCCAGAGTAGGGGACACGTGAACCAGAGGACATAGATTTAAGGTGATGGGGAAAAGATTTAATAGGAACCTGAAGGGTAACTTCTTCACACAAATGTTAGTGGGTGTATGAAATGAGCTGTTGGAGGAGGAAGTTGAGGCAGCTACTATCGGACTGTTTAAGAAACATATAGACCGGTGCATGGATAGGGAAGGTTTAGAGGTATATATGTCAAATGCAGGCAAGTGGGACTGGTGTAGGTGGGAAATGTTGGTTGATATGGGCAGCATTGGCTGAAGGACCTGCTTTCATGCTCTATGACTTAATAACTCGATGGTAAAATGCTAACACTTTGTTAAAAACATTGAGAATAGTTTTTATTTAAATTCAACTTTTTTTTCCTATTGTTCACCTGGGTAGTAGAAGATTAGTGAAGAGGGCTCTGCAATTTATAATCTATCTAAAACAATAGCAGTGATAATGTGGAATGCTCTCTGCAGTAAATCCTAATCATACTTTATTAGCCAAGTATGTTTTGCAACATACGAGGAATTTGATTTTCCGTACAGTCATACCAATAGAAAACACACATAAAATACATTTTAACATAAACATCCACCACAGCGACTCCTCCACATTCCTCGCTGTGATGGAAGGCGAAAAAAAAGTTCAATCTCTTCCCTTCTTTGTTCTTCTACGGTCGGGGGCCTCGAGCCTTCTGTTGACGGGTCGACCTTCACTCCCGTAGCCGGCAGCGGGCCCTCCGTGTAGGGGCGATCAAGTTCCTGCATCGGGGGGGGGGGGGGGGGAAGAGAATGTTAGCTCCCCTGCGCCAGGCGATCTACCTTGGGTCAGGGCTGGTCGAAACCTTCTGCGACTGGAACTTCTCGACATCTATCTGAGACTGCAAGCTCCTCGATGTTGAATCCGCAGGCCGCTGTTGGAGTGTTGATCCCAAGCCCCGCGGTGGGGTTCAAAGTTGGTTTCGAGCAAGGCTACAAAGCTACATTGCAGGGTGCATTACAAAGAGAGGGAAACACATTTCGTTGCCCCCAAAAACAGACTCAAGTTTAGTTTAGTTTAGAGATACAGCATGGAAACAGGCCCTTCGGTCCACTGACTGTGCCGACCAGCGATCCTCATACAGTAACACTATCCTACATACTAGGGACAATTTACAATTTTTACCAAAGTCAAATAACCTGCAAACCTGTACATCTTTGGAATGTGGGAGGAAACCAGAGTACCCAAAAAAAACACACGTGTTCACAGGGAGAACTTACAAACTCCCTATAGTCAGCATCCGTAGTCAGGAGCAAACTCAAATCTCTGGCGCCGTAAGGCAGAAACCGCACTGCTGCACCATTGTGCTGCCCTCCTTACATCTTTCCATCCAAATGCATCCTTTATGTTGTATGTAGAAAAAAAATAATTGCACTATACAGCTGGTGTGTGTTTGCACATTTTATCAGAAAATAATTGTGAATTTGGTATCATTTAAATGATTGATGTGAAGCAAATCTATGCCTCATAGACACATTGCATAGTCCATGAAATGGAAGCTAGAATTCACTGTGGAATTCATTGTAACCCATGAAAAGGTAGTAATGAGACTGCTCTCCAGGGTTGCTGGATGTATTTGAGGAAAAGTGAAAGCAGATAAGATGAGCTCCTTTCATAGGTTTTAGAGACTCCAAGACAAATTTGCAAAAGATGCCGAGAGCAGTGCCACAAAATTCAAAAGTTAAGCCCTGTGTCGTGTAATGACCACATACCTATCCAGTGCAGTGAATGTCCATAGATGATGCATCCAATCAAGTGAACCACTAATCCCAGACATTGATCAATTCATCGTTCTGACAGTCTGTAACAATTAGATGGAGGTTCATTTATCATTCACCTATTTAGTAAATTTATGTCCCACATCCGCATCTCACAACTTACAAATACTGTCAGCCATTCAACCTGGTCAGACGCAAAGTCACATTCATAACTCTCTCTCTTTTCACAACAGCCACATTCACAACTCTCTCTATAGGGATAAGGTGCTTGACGGTCGGTGTGGACTCGGTGGGCAAAAGAGCCAGTTTTCATGCTGTATCTCTAAACTAAACCTGCACTCAATATCTAATAAAGAATTAAAGACCAGTATTCCTTATTCTGTGGGTTAATAGATATACACTTTACAAGTTTCAGTGTATATACTGATCTTAATGTTACAGCTGGCACGAAGATGGTGTTCTCTTTTTTTTCTACCTCTCTTTGCAATGAAAGGACTCCATTGTGATCACAATTGTCTCGGGGTCAAGTCATTGATGATCTTATGAGGCATGACTTCTAATATTTAACCAGATTACCCTTCCCCTAATGCAGTCTATGTTTCAGTGAATCACATGCTGACATTAAACAGGCTACCATTCCCTAAACTCATAGTCACAAGTTCACAACCCCATATATTATTAACTTTTTGTAATCTCCTCCTGCTTCCCCTTCTCAGGAACAGACCACAAGCATCGCAAATGCCATTCCATACCAAAGTGATTCATAAACATTTCATGGAAAGATGTGAGGACACCATTTTCACTATAAATATATTTATTTAGTTCTTTGATTATTTACCTAACCCAAAACAAGTTGGAACAGTAAATACCACCCTTACAGGCTCATTTCACAATTAGTCAAATGTCCTCTCACACATAGTCTGTTTCACTACCCGAAACAGACTAGTTTAGAGATGGAGCACGGAAACAAGCCTTTCGACCTTAAAAATCTGTCAACCAGCGATCCCCACAATTAACACTATCCTACCCACATTCGGGACAATTTACAATTACACCAAGCCAATTAACCTGCAAACCTGTACGTCTTTGGAGTCTGGGAGGAAACTGGAGCTCCTGGAGAAAATCCACACAGGTAACGGGGAAAATGTACAGCTCTTTCCTGACAAGCACCCATAGTCCGTATCAAACCCGGGTCTCTGGGGCTGTCAGGCAGCAACGTTACCTTTGTGCCAATGTGCCATCCCCGACTAGTCAATAGTAAGAAGATTAAACTAGTGGTAACAAAGCTACCATCCTGTGTAAGATAAGTTAAAACTCGCTGTTGTAGCTGAGCTCAGAGTTTTATTCAGTGCTAGACTCAATCATCTTATCATGAATTACATGTCCTGGATATTTGGATTGAATTTTGCCAAGTACTTCAACATTTTCCTGAATTGAGAAATAAAACAGTTACTAATATTCTTCATGCTGAATTTGTTACAGCACAGATTCAGTAGAAATATGTGAGATGCATTATAAAAGCTTACTTAATTTTCTTCCTTTATGTTATGTAATTTATGATGTTAATTTAGCTATCATTAATTTATTCTGAACTGAAAATTTATACTACCTCGTTTTGTTTAAGAAAGAACTGCAGATACTGGAAAAATCGAAGGTAGACAAAAATGCTGGAGAAACTCAGCAGGTGAGGCAGCATCTATGGAGAGAAGGTGGGCTGAGATGCTGTATGCCTTTTTAAAAAACGCCTTTTCAGCTCCTAGAATTTTGATTACCTCTTGATCCTATTTAGTTGACTAGACAGTTATCGTGTAAAAGATCTGATACTTTCTTCTATAAAACATCTTTGAGGAAACAGTGCGTTATTTTTGATGTTTCTGTGTCCAGCTAGTGTTCTCCTTTCCTTTCAGCTGTAAAAGGAAATCTATAATCTTCCTGACTATTCACGACTGAGTGGGCACACACTTGTTCCACTTTCCCCTCCCATTCATTGCCACTTGGACCTCACCATGGGACGATTCAATCTTCCCGATACATTTGGTCAACATTCAATCAGGTTTTCCATTCTTGGCTTCACAGAGAAAGTGGTAGTTAAATTGTAGCCTTCGATTCCCTTAAGTAACTATTTGTGCCCATATTAAAAGCTACCTTTCTCGCCACAATTATATCATCCTTTAATCCTGCTGTTTCTAGTCACAGCTTGAGCTTTCTCTCCTACTGTTACTTGGCATTTTGAATATCACTGTACCTTAATTTGTACAGGTAATAATAAAAGACCGTTGAAACCTTTGGTCTTAGGTGCCCCTTTCACCACTCACACTCTTCCTGTTTGGTTTCCGAACCATCCCTTTAGATTCTTGCCATGCACCAAACATGAAGAAAAAAATTTCTGAATGCTGACCATTCAACGTGATCATGGCTGATCATCCACAATCAGTACCCTCTTCCTGCCTTCTCCCCATTTCCCCTGACTCCAATATCTTTAAGAGCCCTATCTAGCTCTCTCTTGAAAGTATCCAGAGAACCGGCCTCCACCGCCGTCTGAGGCAGAGAATTCCACAGACTTATAACTCTGTTTGTGAAAAAGTGTTTCCTCATCTCCGTTCTAAAAGGCTTACCCCTTATTCTTAAACTGTGACCCCTGGTTCTGGACTTGCCCAACATCGGGAACATGTTTCCGGCCTCTAGCTTGTCCAAACCCTTAATAATCTTATGTGTTTCAATAAGATCCCCTCTTATCCTACTAAATTCCAGAGTATACAAGCCCAACCGCTCCATTCTCTCAGCATATGACAATCCTGCCATCCAAGGAATTGACCTTTCAATAGTTACAATGAGATGTTTTTAATTGGGTTTCACTTAAATGTGAAGGCACGTTTCATTGGAATTATATACTTAGATTGAGGTTAAGAGGTTCTTAGTGAAATGCGATCTTTAAAAAGTTTCCACCACCATCTCTTTTGTCGAAATAAGTGAATTGCATATCAGTATGAAATTCCAAGTATAAATAAATGTCCTTCAGACAAACATCAAGATTCCAATATAACACTTCCTTGGTTCCATAGAGAAATTACTGTTTATCGGCACAAGCATACTTTAATAAAGAAAATAGAAAGACGGAACAAAACTTGGAAAAAGAGATAAAACAATTAGATATGGAGAATACAAAACAGCCCTCTAAATTGTTAAGTAATAAAATTGCAATATTAAAATATAAACTAAATAAAATATATTCCAATCAAGTAATTAAACTTTATCAACAAACTAAACAAGTGCACTTTGAATTTGGAGATAAACCGCAAAAATTGTTGGCTCGACAACTTAGAAAGCGAGAGGACGAAAAAATGATACATAGAATTAGATCTGAGAATGGCAATATATCGACCTTACCAAAAGATATCAATGATATATTTTTACAATATTATCAAAGTCTTTATTCATCAAAAATAACAGGACAAATGGATGAAATGGATACATTTCTACAAAAATGTAATATTAACAGCTTAGATCAGGGAGGTAGAGACTTGTTAAATGCGGATATATCAATAAAAGATATTGAGGAGTCAATCGGATCATTAAATAATGGAAAAGCAGCGGGCCCGGATGGCCTGAGTACAGAATTTTGTAAGAAATTTCAAGATCTGATTTCCCCAAGATTACATGCAGTGTATAAATATACATATGAACAAGGAAAATTGCCGGAATCCCTAAATGAATCTACAATTACACTAATTCCTAAGGTTGACAAGGACTTGGAAGACCCAGGATCATATAGAGCAATTGCTCTTTTAAATACAGATCAAAAAATTTTAGCTAAAGTTTTATCACGAAGATTAAGTTTGGTGATTACTAAAATAATACATCATGATCAAACAGGTTTTATCCCAAAGCGTTACTCATCTTATAATTTGAGACGATTATTTAATATCATATATTCAAAAAGAGTTGGGGATAGGGATTTAGCTGTTATGTCCTTAGATGCAGAAAAAGTATTCGATCAGGTTGAATGGCCATATTTATTTAGAATAATGGAGAAATTCCAATTGGGGGATAGATTTTGTAAATGGATAAGAATTCTATATTCGAATCCCACTGCAAGAATATTAACTAACCAAATATTGTCAGCTAAATTTAAGCTTCATAGGGGTTGTAGACAAGGATGTCCGCTGTCGCCTTTGTTATTCGCTATGGTGATAGAGCCTTTAGCTGAAAGGATTAGATCTGAACCAGAAATATACGGATATAATACTGATACTACAACTAATAAAATATCTTTATATGCAGATGATGTATTAATTTATATTACAAAACCAGAGATCAGTATACCCAAGCTATTTAATGTTATAACTAAATTTGGCAGATTTTCTGGATATAGAATTAACTGGAATAAAAGTGAGATTATGCCTATAACCGGAATAAGATCAAATATATTGCAACAATATCCACTAAAAATAGTTACGGATAAATTTAAATATTTAGGTATTAATGTATCTAAATCCTATAACTCATTAATTAAATCTAATTATCCCCTATTATTAGATAAACTTAGAAAAAATATTTTATACTGGAAAACACTTCCTATATCTATGATTGGTAGAATAAATGCTATAAAAATGATCTTTTTACCACAACTGCTATATTTGTTTCAAGCTATTCCTTTCTTTCTCCCAAAGAGTTTTTTTTTAAAAATTGATAACATTGTCAATAGTTTTATTTGGGATTATAAAAATCATAGAATAAGTAAAAAACATTTATGTAAATCAAAAATAAATGGAGGATTAGTACTTCCAAATTTTTTGTACTATTTTTGGGCAGTCCAGATTAAGAATATGAATTTTTGGTGGGTAAATTTGGATTACGAACCAACGTGGTTAAAGATGGAAAAGGAAGATTGTTTACCTTTTAATGTAAGTTCAATTCTTTTTGCGCCAAGAGAAATACAAAATAAAATTTATAGGAACAACCCTATAATTCATAGCAATAGACGTATTTGGAAACAAATAGTTAAGACTTTATGTTTGGATAATTTGTCACTTAAACTACCAATTATGAATAACCCTTTATTTAAACCCTCTATATTAGATAGGGGGTTTAGACAATGGGAGGATTTAGGTATTTATAGGATTGAACATCTGTATAGAAAGGGAAAATTTCTTTTATTTCATGAGTTACAAGAAATTTATGGGTTACCACCACATAATTTGTTTAGGTATCTACAAATTAGAGATTATATTAAGTCTAACACACAAGATTATAAAATTAAAGAACCAGGATTATTAGATGAAGTATTTAATAAACATCCAAATTCAGAAAAATTTATAGCTTATATATATAACCTTATTTTGGATAGGGAGAATCCAACAACAGAAATATACCGTCAAGCATGGGAAAATGAAATTGGTTTATCTATAACAAAAGAATCTTGGGAAGAAAGTTTACAACGCATACATCGCTGTTCATTAAACGCGAGGCATACATTGATACAATTTAAAGTTTTATATAGGTTACATTATTCAAAAACCAAATTAAATAGAATTTTTCCTAATGTCTCTCCTATTTGTGATAAATGTCAGAATTTAGAGGCTAATTTAATACATAGTTTTGTAACGTGTTCAAAACTTAGTTATTATTGGACAGAAATCTTTAGAGTTATATCTGAAGTTCTTAGAGTTAAACTGGATCCAGAACCAAAGTTAATAATATTAGGAATTCCGGATTCACAATGCGTATTAACAGTAAATCAAAGAATTTTCTTAGATTACTGTTTGATAATAGGGAAAAAAATAATATTGAAATTTTGGAAGGGAACATTAACCCCCATAATTAAAATGTGGACAGCAGAGATGTTGGAGACTTTGTATTTGGAAAGAATCAGATTTGTCCTAATGGACAAATGTGAAATCTTTGAACAAATATGGTCTCCATATATACAATATTTGAAGGGCTAGCTGTTCTTGGCATTACTACTCAATGGGTACTAGACAGGATTTGACGAAAAAAATATGGATTTTCTAATTGGGTTTTGTGTACACGTCTCCGCAATACGACGTTATAATTACAATACATTTTGTTGTTTCTATCTTAAATATTCATATTATACCATATATTGTTCATAAAGGGGAATTATATATATATACTGAATAGATATATACTAAGTAGTGTTTGTTTTCTTTTTCTTTTTTTTTCTCTTTGACTTTTTATCTTTGTTTATTATTCAAACACAATCATTTTCTTTCTTTTTTTTTTTTTTTGATTTAAAGTCTATTCCTTTTTTCTTATTCTTTCTTTATTTCTAAAAAACAGAAGATAATAATAGCGAATATGATAGTTGTACATTTACTGAATTACGTTGGTATTTGTAAATTTGTTTTACTACTTGGAAATTACTATAACTAATAAAAATATTATTAACGAGAAATTACTGTTTAAATGTTGTTATCTTGTTATCTTAGCATTTCTAATGGTGCAAAACACACTCTTGTGTCCTCTATTCATGATCGTATCTAAAAATATTGTTCCTGGGAATAATGCAGAATAGTGCGAGTTACCGCGTTTCCCTAGTATCTGCTGTTAGCATTAAGAGCCGCTACGGGACATCCACGAGGTCCTACGTACCGGCTACAAACATACCACGATTTTGATTTTTTTTAAAACTCGGGAGAGCTCTTGTGTGAACTCGCATCGTGGGACAGGGGCTTTAGTCTGGAATTAATTTCACCCTCAGTTCTTGATGTGCAAGTCCGACATTGGGTCTGTCAGTCACCCAACAAGTGAAGGTTGATAGCAATTTTTTTAAGTCGTTATTTCGCAGAGCACAGGATATTCAGTCTGCTTCGCCCATGCTCACACTTAGGTAGAACTATTCAAATTGATCCACTCACCTTTCCACTGCCAGGCAAGTTGTATCCTTTGCAAGTATTTATCTAAATCCCCTTTGAAATTAGTCCAAACCCTGCTTTATGTAGTCCAAACCTATGCAATCATTTTGGGCTCATGATAATATTCTGAATAACAAACCCATTTTAACAATTCAATGAGCAGGCAGCATGCTTACCATCAAAATGTTTAAGAATAATTTAGACAGTCACATGGATAAGATATGTTTAGAGGGATATGTGCCAAATGCAGGCAGGTGGGACTAGTGTAGATGGGGCATGTTTTTTGGCATGTGCAGTTTATGCCAAAGGGTCTGTATTAATGCCTTATGTCTCTAAGACACTATGAATAGTTATAATATTATTTTAAAATGCAGGAAAATCCATGTAAAGGCAAGCAAAAGTTTTACAAATATCATATAGATGATCAGTCTTCTTAACAATGCCATCCACTCCTTCTATAATCAATCGAAAGGATAGCGAGTCCTCACATACATGCCCGCTACCGAAAACAGATTGGTTGCAGCAAAGCTGCTACCTTCACCTCAAATCCAATGTCAGTATGAATAAGATAAGTCCAAACCTGTCTTTGTAGCTGGAGGTTTGTTCAGAATGAGGGTCCAACAGTTCATTATGCATTGAATTCCCCAGCAGCTTGGATTGAATTCTACTCAGTATTTCAAGATCAATTTTATCTTAAAGGTAAAACAGTTTTTAAAACACCTCTCACTGAATTTCTCACAGCATAGATTCAATTACTATCACAATCACAATAATACTTTATTAGCCAAGTATGTTTTGCAACATATGAGGAATTACATTTGCCAAGTCAGTCATACAAATAAAAAGCAACGGAACACAAAAATACATTTTAACATAAACATCCACCACAGTGACTCCTCCGCATTCCTCAATGTGATGGAAGGCAAAAAAAAGTTAAATTCTCTTCCCTTAGCTCTCCCGCAGTAGGGGGCCTTGAGCCCTCCATTGACGGGACGATCTTGACTCCCGTAGCCGTCGGCATTTTGGCCCTCCGCACCGGGGTGATCAGCTCCAGCATCGGGGGGATATCAGCTCCCCCGCACCGGGTGACCAGACCTAGGTGATCAGACCCGGGTCGGGGCTGGTCGAGCCTCTGCGTCGTTGGAGCTACCCGACGAGCCTCTCCCGAGACTGCGAGCTCTTGATGTTAAGTCCGCAGGCCATGGTTGGAGCGATCCCGGGCAAGGGATCGGCTCCAATGTTAACTCCACACCCCGCGGTTGGGCTCAAGTCAGTCCGAGGAGGCCTCCAACTCCATTGATGTTAGGCCGCAGAGCGCCCGGAGATGCAATCCGAAAATTAATAGCATCTCCGGCAAGGTAAGAAACTGAAAAAAAGTTTCTCCCTCCCCCCCCCCCCCCCCCCCCCCCCACATAAAACAAACTGCAGAACATTTACACAGACTTTTAACACACACTAAAAATTAAAAAAAGACGAAAAAACAGACAGACTGTTGGCGGGGCGGCCAATCGTGCGGCGCTCCTGGTGGTTATTCAACGGGGATAAATGAGATGCTTTGGAACTGCTAGACTTCACTTGTTTTAAGTTATGTAGCTTTAATGATTTATTTTTCAAGACAATTTTCACTTAACTGAGAACAGCTTCCTTTCCAAAGGCAATATTATTCAACTGTGTTTTTTGTTTATTAATTTATTGGGATGTAAAAGTGCTCCAGGTCTGGCTGAAGTAATAATTCTAATTATAATAAATGGATATCAAATTTGTTCTTGTAAGAATCAGGTTGTTCCTTCAACCATCATGTTGTGCAAATGATGAGCAAATGAGATGTATCTCTTTTAGCAAGGGAAAGATACATTTATCATTGTTTATTTTCAATCTCCTTTCACTACTTTGGTTGAAGAGGATGAGAGAGGAATTGTGCCAGAAAATAGTAATAGTACAAAGTAATAAAGGCAATGATGTGGTACTGTTACATTTTATTATAAAATAATGTGGCACTGCATTAAATGGAATAGACAAAGGATACAGTCAAAGGAATCAAAACAATAATTTAAATTGAATGTATGAAAACACATAGGGTATTTTACTTAAGGTGGATGAAGTGCAAATGGAAAAAGCCATGTGGGATTAAGACGTGGCTACAATTGAAACATACCTCAAGAAATATATGGATTTGTGCAGAAAAAAGGAAGGTAATATTCCAAGTTGAATGGTTGTTAAGGATGAAATTATGGAGCTGGAGAGGAACATTATCTTGGAGAGGTTAATACCAGAGGTTTTCTGATTTGTGTTAAGATGCACGAATAGAGTTCTTGTGTGCTAGAGGCAACATTCTGTAGACCACCAAATGATGAGATAGGGGAATGAATCTATAGGGAGATTACAGAAATGTGTAAGAACAGCAAAATTGTATATTTGGAGTTTTCAGTTTACTCAATATGAAATGGAAGAATATTAGAGAAATGACAAGTGAAAGCATTTCTGAAATGGTTTTAATAACCAGTGATCTATTTGTTCTGGCCAAATATGGAATCATACGTTGATGGATCTAGTTCTAGGGAACCAAGTGACAGTACAAGAATGCTTTTGATCATGGCAGTGATCATCAGGCTGCAAAGTTTTGATTTATAAAGGAGAATTTGCAAGTAGAACTTCTAAAAAAAATTGACAATGTTAACATCACTGGGATGAGAATGCATCTGTGCAGAATAACTTCAAGCCAAGAATTGATTAGCTTAAACTTTGGTGGGAATATGTAAAGCATAAAATGAGATGTTTCAGGGATAGAATCGTGCTACACTCCCATAAGGGTGAAGGATGAGCTTAATCCAAATCTCCATATCTGAAGAAGGAGGAAGATGATAATAAGGGAGTATGTATGGTGCATATCAGATGAATAATTTCACGAAGATCCTGGATTAATACAATCAATTAAGAGGATAATTGAAAAGGAAAATTAAACAAGCAAACTGAAAGAATGAGAGAGAAAATGGCAATGGACTTAAAGGGTATGCAAACGTTTTGTAACCTGGCAGTAAGAGGTAGATTAGGATAAATAGCATAAATTAGGGAAGAAATAAGCTTAGAGTCAGAGGCATGGCTGGAATACCTGATGTCCATTTTGTATAATTTCGTGGAAGAGAAAACATGCCGACATATCAGTGGAGTATGAGATGGTGCATGTGTGTGGTTGCGAAATTGAAAATGGACGGGATTAAATTGGCGAGGAGGCATGTGAAAGATTGGCTATGGGTAATTGTGGTAAATAATGAGGAGGTTAATTGTATGTAGCAGGAAGACAGCAACAGGCTGCAGACAAATAGTGCATTAAATTTTAATACAGACGAGACAAGTGTTATACATTGGCAGGAAGGATGGGCTGCAGGGAATGCATGAATAGGACACCCATTTGCACATGTACATAAATACTTCCACTCCAGTTCCATAATTTCATCCCTAACAAACCTTCAACTTTTTATATTGCTTTCCCTTTTCTGCACAAATCCTGTTCTTTCTTGAGGCATGTTTTCATTTTTGTGACTAAGCACGGGTCACTGACAGCACTGAAGAAGTGTCTGGATGAGAACTTGAATTGCTTAGGCTTAAAATACCAAGTGCTAAGTGATCAGATTAATACTACAGGGTGCCCATTGGTAATATGGCATGAAGATATTGGTTTGAACGGCTTACTTCCATGCTGTATTATTCCATGATTCTATGAATCCATGACTCAAACAAGTTTTTTGCTGATTTATTTCACTCCACATGATATCACAGTGACTGAGAACACAAAGGCTACAGAACCTGACAGATTTCTGTCTACAAAGCTGATCTGGAACAAATCATACCACTAAGCAAGCTGTCACTTCACAGACAGCACACAGGCTACTAGTCAACAATACAAAACTTGCCCAGTTATGTCTTAACATAGAAACATAGAAGCATAAAAAATAGGTGCAAGAGTAGGCCAGTCGGCCCTTCGAGCCAGCATTCAACATGATTGTAACTGATCACCCTAAATCAGTACCTGCTTTCTCCACATATCCCTTGATTCCATTAGCCCGAAGAGCTAAATCAAACTCTCTCTTGAAAATGCCCAGTGAATTGGCCTCCACTGCCTTCTGTAGCAGAGAATTCCACAGATTCACAACACTCTGGGTGAAAAAGTTTTTCCTCATCTCAGTCCTAATTGGCCTACCCCTTATACTTAAACTGCAGCCCCCGGTTCTGGACTCCCCCAACATTTTTTCCTGCATCTAGCCTGTCCAATCCCTTAAGAATTTTATATGTTCCTATAAGATCCTTCTTAATTCCAGCGAATACAAGCCTAGTCGACCTATTCGTTCAACATGTGTCAGTCCCACCATCCCGGGAATTAACCTGGTGAAGCTATGCTACACTCCCTCAATGGCAATAATGTTCTTCCTCAAATTAGGAAACCAAAACTGCACACAATACTCCAGGTGCAGTCTCACCAGGGCCCTGTACAACTGCGGTAAGACAACCTTGCTCATAAACTCAAATTCTCTCGCAATGAAGGCCAACATGCCTGATGTATCTGCATGCTTACTTTCAGTGACCGATGTCCTGAACAGTCCAACAATAGTCCATGTAGTCAATTTTTAAACCCATTAAGTATGCAATTGCCTTTCTTTCAAATATTAATACAGAAAATGTATGTCTCAAAAAATAAGATTTAAAAATATTGACTTTGTTAACTTTTGGGTATAAATATTTAAAAAAATCTCTCCTATGTAATTTCTGCCCAATCAATCTATTCTCAATTGTCAGCAAACACATAGAAACTGTTATCAACAGTCCAACTTAGCACCACTACCAGGGCCATTCATCAATGCCTGTTTCATCACATCTATTCACCTATCGACACAAAAGTAGGGTCTTGACCCGAAATGTCACCCATTCCTTATTTCCTTCTCTCCAGAGATGCTGCCTGTGCGGCTGCGTTACTCCAGCATTTTGTGTCTATCACCCATCAACACAAATAGGTCATGTCAATTTTAAACATTGAACAAAGAGCTGAATTCCAGAGGTGAAGTTAGAGTGGTTTCCTTTGACATCAAGTGAGCTTTTGCGTCAATATGGCATCAAGGAACATCAAGTGTAAAACACTCTGGTCATTGAAATCATCTGACACAAAAGATCACAAAGGTCCCAGAACATCACTGCAGGAAATCCACGGCAGCGACCTAGACCCAGCTGTTTCAGCAATTACCTTCCTGCCATCAATAGGTTACCTTGCAAAATATATGCTTGCTATTTATTGTATAATGTTCAATACCATCCTCAACTCCTCAGCTAATGAAGCATTCACCAAGATCTAGACAACTTTCAAGCTTTCAATATATTTTTTGCTAGGCACACATGTAGCCTCTCAACAATTCTTCAGCAATGTCATGTTGAAATTGCCATGATGCTCACCTTAATCAGTAATGTAACTTCCCCTTCTCTTTTACCCCCATGTCTATCATGCCTGTAGCAGCTGAACCCAGGAACATAGGCTAGCGCAACTGAAGTGAGTTCCACCACTGGGGATGACCACACATTCTTGGTAATAGACAATAGATGCAGGAGTAGGCCATTCAGCCCTTCATGCCACCACCACCATTCAATATGATCATGGCTGATCATCCCCAATCAGTACCCCGTTCCTGCCCTCTCCCCATATCCCCTGACTCCGCTATTTTTAAGAGCCCTATCTAGCTCTCTCTTGAAAGCATCCAGAGAACCTACCTACACCGCCCTCTGAGGCAGAGAATTCCACAGACTCACCACTTGCTGTGAGAAAAGGTTCTCCGTTCTAAGCACAACGTGAGGAGGGCTCTGACGCGTGTGAACACAAGGAAAGCTGCAGGCTCAGATGGTATATCTGGGTGAGTACTAAAGTCTTGTGCTAATCAGCTAGCTCCAGTGTTCACCACAATATTCAACCTCTCCCTGGGCAAGTCCATGGTCCCTACCTGCTTCAAGAGATCCACTATTGTCCCAGTGCCTGAGAATGCCTCTCCAGCCTGCTTAAATGACTACCGACTAGTGGCCCTCACCTCAGTGGTCATGAAATGCTTTGAGAGGCTGATCTAGGACTACATGTGTGCCTTCATCCCTCATACCATGGATCCGCTGCAGTTCACATACTGTCCAAACAGATCCACAGATGATGCGGTCTCCCAGGTTCTGCAAACCACTCTCTCTCACATTGACAGCCAGAAGGGGGGCTATGTGAGGATGCTGTTCATTGACTTCAGTTCAGCTTTCAACACCATAGTCCCCACCAGACTTGCTGATAACCAGCTGTAACTGGGACTGAATATGCTCCTGTGTGCCTGGGTCCTGGACTTTCTGACCGCCAGGCCCCAGGTGGTCAAGATGGGTAGACATACCTCCAACCCCCTCACCCTGAACACAGGATCCCTCCAGGGTTGCGTCCTCAGTCCACTACTGTACTCTCTTTACACACATGACTGTGTGGCCAGGTTCAGCTCCAACTCCATCATTAAGTTTGCTGATGACACAGTGGTGGTGGGCCTGATCTCCCACAACAATGAGAAGGCCTACCTGGAGGAGGTGACCTGGCATTCTGGTGTCCGGTTAACAGCCTCTTCATGAATGTCGCAAAAACTAAGGAGCTGATTGTGGACTTTAGAAGGGCACAGCAAACAAGGACGTACACGCCACTGTGGATTAATGGGACTACTGTGGATACGTTTAGCAGCTTTAAATATCTGGGAGTCCACATAACAGAGGATCTGACATGGACAACACACTCTGCCACACTGGTGAGAAAGGCAAGGCAGCGCTTTTACCACCTCAGGCAGCTGAGGAAATACAGCGTCTCCCTGAGGATCCTTCAATCCTACTCTGGAGCTGTAGACAGCATCCTGACAGGAAACATCACTGCCTGGTTTGGCAACAGCTCTGCCCAGGACGGGAAGGCTCAGCCAAGAGTAGTGCGTTTGGTCGAAGTCACCACGGAAACTACACTCCCCACCCTCCTGCAGGGCCTATACACCAGGAGATGCAGAACCAGAGTCTGCAGGATCATGAAGGACCCTCACCACCCCATCAATGGACTGTTCCAGCTGGACCGGTCAGGCAAGCTCCTCTGCTGTCACGCAGCAAAAACAGAGACTGAAACAGAGTTTCTTCCCACAGGCCATCAGGATTGTAAACACTGATCTCACCAGGGCCCCCCACCATGTCCCACATGCTGCCCATCACATGCGCACACACACACACACACACACACACACACACACACACACACACACACACACACACACACACACACACACACACACACACACACACACACACACACACACACTTATAATGCATACACTTTTTTATTTATTTATATCCACTTCCACTGCAAATAGTTTTGCTCTTTTTAGTGTTAATATTGTAAACATTATTGTTTCTTTTTTTATTGTCAATACTGGCTCTGTTGTTTTGCACAAACTCTTAAGAATTGCCACTGCACATCCTGTATGTGTATGTGACAAATAAAGTTCTTGAATCTTGAATCTGGAATCATTAGCTGTTAGTACTGGCCCTCCCTTAACATGTTTCAGAGATAGCTATAACATCCCAGTTGCACAAACCTACCTATGTTTTGAGATTTTCAGCCTTACCTGTCAAGCCTCAAGTATTAAAATAAATGAAATTTAATCCAACCATCCTTTCTCACTCCCTGCTGTGATCTTGCCTATCCTGTCAACTGAACATGCTAACAGATTTCTGTACCGACATTTAAGCTCCCAGCTGCCTCACTGCTGCATTGAATCCCAAGTAGTACTAGCAAATCTGTCTACAAGTTAGCAGTCTACATCTTAACAATATCTTGCACACAATAGGGACATTTTTTTAAAAACATTTTAATAAGCCAATTTACCTACATACATACTGTATCTGTACGTCTTTGGCGTGTCAGATGAATGGGATGATCTCGGAGAAAACTCACGCAGGTCAGAGGGAGGACATACAAACTCCGTACAGACAGCACCCGTAGTCGGGATTGAACCCGGGGCTCCTGCGCTGCAAGCGTTGTAAGGCAGCAACTCTATCGCTCTGCCACCGTGCTTCCTCTCTAAGGCACAGACTCAGCGGTGATACAAAATGACACTGAGCCTTAATTCTATCTCTGAATCATCATACTGAATGTGTCATGTCAATATTCTTTTGTGTCATTGTTAATCTCACTTCTTATATTTTGCCTACATTTAATTTTGCATTTGTAGCTTAGGTGACCTGAGTACATTATCAGTTACTTTATTAGGAAACATATAAATGTGATACAGTTAACCTTCTGCCGAAATTCTAGTTTTCTGCTATCTCAAATAATGTCGCACTTTTCAGCTATTTGTGTCGCTATCGGGGATTAAAAGACAAATTCTGATTTTATTTTCTTGTGCTTCCATGGAATATAGATGTGGTTGTGCATTGAACTCTGCTTCTGACATTGGAGTCAATAATTTCTGAAAATGTTGCGTATTTATATTTGGTGCAAGTGATCAAGGACAAATTTCTGTTCCTGAAAACTCAGTGTATACAAAATTGTTGTTGGATTTTTTTTTAAATGTGACTCTAAGATTGATCACATCAATCTGCAAAGTTGCCCTCTGCATTACGTTATTGCATGGTAATTCCCCTTCATCCTATTTTTATGTCACGTTAAGCTGCCACATTACTCAAAGATTTTCTGCCCTTATAAATATATGTATCAAGAATGTTCTTGGGTCGTTCAGTAATTTAAAACGTCTTTAACTTAGATTATTGAAAGTCACAAATTCATCTAAAATCCAATTGCTTTATGCAAATAATACATTCTTTGGACTATTTCTATTTTGGAAAAAACATTTTGATGACAAACTTTAGCTGTGGTTCTTTTCTGTGAAACAATGTATTTTTTCAGTTTCTTTTCTGCAGCATCTGATCCAGTCATAACTAAGCTATGTCTGAGGAAATAGTGGTTTAATTATTCATGGTATTTTTGGAAAAAGTGAAAATTGCTTTTGTGGAATCTGAGGTTCTTTAGATTTTTGGCTTAGACTTCAGCAATCAGCCGTAACATCTTGATTCCCCCCCCCCCCTTCTTTTGACATCACATGTGCTTTGTCAAACGCTGTCAGTTTGCAATAAATGCCAAAGATATTTTTTATACCATATCACAACTTACAGTAATTCAGCACTTAATTTTTTTAATACATTCTATTTATCACATACATTCACAGCACGTTTTCAAATATCTAAGTTACTGACAGCTTTTGTAGAAATATACTACATGGAGAATTCACACGTAGTATGCTGCCAAGGGTTGGTCAATGGAGGTCAATGCTAAAGGTTGACAGGAGGAGACAAAAGGCGAAAAGACAAATCTGACTGTTTTCTATTAAGACAAAGTATCTGGGGGTCACAATTTACAGAATGTTATTTCTTAAATCATTCTTCCCGTTATTAATTTAGTATGATATGAATAAGAGGATAAATAATCAAAGGAGAAAGAATTCAAATCCTGTTATACCTATTCGCTCTAAAATGGGTTCAGTTATAAGGAGTGACCATCATTTATTTCATAGGAACACATTTGTTCCATCATTGCATTTTGGAGAAGGAGAGAATGGTTCATAGGGTTACACAAAAAGCTGGAGAAACTCAGCGGGTGCAGCAGCATCTAAGGAGCGAAGGAGATAGGCGACGTTTCGGGTCGAGACCCTTCTTCAGACTGGTCAGGGATCAGGGAAACGAGAGATATAAACAGTGATGTGGAGAGATAAGGAACAATGAGTGAAAGATATGCAAAAAAGTATTGGTGACAAAGGAAGCAGGCCATTGTTCATATATGGAGAATGGTTCATATATGGCTTCAGGCTCATATTAATTTAATTGGGTGTTAGTTTTATTCTGAGCTAAGTTGCCACGGTCTCTAATATATTTTTACAAAACATGAAAGAAAGTGTAGAACCGCACATCGCATTACATGAAGTGTAGCACTTTAAGAATGCTATCACCTTCAGCAGAAAACTAGATATGGATAGCTAGATACCAGCTTTGCGAGTAACACCTACAGTATGTCCTGAAACTGATATGATGCCTCTTGCCATCAAAATCTTGCATTCATCTGATGCCCATGTCTTATTAAAGGGTGGCAAAATATAACAGCTGGCCCATTGAGCCAGTCAGGAAACTATGCAGCACACATATCGCCCATGCAAATCTATGATATAAACTGCTGCAGACAATCAGAGAGAATATGCAAGATCAAACAGTTGAGGGAAAAATAATATGGAAATTACTAATACAACCTCATTGGGCAATTATAACTGGTCCAGAGGCAGACAGGAAACTGCCTGGCATCATAATTGATGCCAGGCAGTTATCAATGTTTAATAATGTTATCTACTTTTAAATTGGTCGCCACATCTACACATTTGTATGAGCATAGCCGTTTAACCTTTCTGAACAATTAATAATAAATAAGGGAATGGTTTTTGAAATGTATTCAGTAGTCACCAGAGAAGGGACTAAAACAATAATATTCTCAATTAATTTGAATTGAATCAAACAAACTGCTGAAGAGGTAAAGAGATAGTCAAAGTTTTGGGTTGTGATCCTGCAACGGGACTCTGATTTTGAGCCTTGGTGCAGGTGATCAACACAAAACATCGACTTTTGTTTTGCTAGTTTTGATGTCGGATCTTGACCTGAAACATCAACTGTGCCTTTGTTTCCTCAGATGCTCTCTGATCCATTGAACTTCTCCAGAAATTTGATTTTTTTCATTCTAGATTACAGTGTCTTGTGTCTCGGATTGTACTAAGCTCTGTTCTATTTATGCAGTCTAATATTAAGTTTGCTTTGGTTTCTGAGAATTGTACGGTAACATTCAAGAAGTCGTGATTAATATCGCCAAGATCCTTTTTGCAATAAATTTTAACTTCAGTACTCCACAGCTTGTAGACATAGTATTGATTCAGCCCCACCACATTCAGATCCATTGCCAAAAGCTAAACGATCCCCACTCTTGCGCTCAGCATGCAGAACATCCTTAAGATCATCACTTATAATTGTCTTAAAACAAATCCATTCCCATTAACCACAACACTCCATCTATGAATTAAAAAAAAAAATAATAATTATTGTAATAACTTCCACGTATTCATTTGTAAGTTATCAAGCCTTTTTGAACGTTCAGGTAGACATCACTTACCACAACCCTTTTAGAACATAAAACATAGAACACTACAGCACAAGAACAGGCACTTTGGCCCTCAATGGCCATGCCAAAAATGGTGCCAAGACCCTCTGTTATCTACTTGTGCATAATCCATATCCCTCCATATTCTACATATGCCTATACAAAATTCTCTTAAATACCAATCTATATTATTAAAAGTTTGATCTTGACTACTTCCTGTTCAGTATATTGATTTTGGAAAAAACACTGCCACTTATGGCTGTGATTTTTCGCCATCTTACTCAGAGCCCCCCCTCCGCTGTGCAGGACAAGAGGATTTTTCCCATCTATGAAAAATAAAAGAGTTATTAGTGTTTTAAAAATGTTGAGATTCTCACTCCTGAAGGCCACACCCCTTCCGGAGGGACTATAAAACCCGGATGTGTGAGTGCCTCAGTCAGTCTCTGCAAGATGGGGGAGCGAGAGGGTCACGTCTCTCAGTCTGAGCTGTGAATAACATTGAACACGTGTCTACTAAACTGTGAGTGGTTTTACTGACCTGTCAGTGCCCTTAATGTGGTTTGAAAATATAGTTTGGAAATGCTAAAGCTGTGTTGCCTTTGGTTTGGAAATGCTAAAGCTTTGTTGCCTTTGGCTTGGAAATACTAAAGCTTTGTTGCCTATGGTTTAGAAATGCTACAGCTGTCGCCTTTGGTTTGGAAATGCTAAAGCTGTGTTGCCTTTGGTTTGGAAATGCTAAAGCTGTGTTGCCTTTGGTTTGGAAATGCTGAAGCTGTGTTGCCCAATTAAAGTTGCCTCGCCTAATTAAAGTTGCCTTGCCCAATTAATGTTGCCTTGCCTAATTAAAGTTGCCTTGCCTTCTATATAATTAAAAGTCTAATCTTGACCACTTCCTGTATGCGCTTTATATTGATTTTTTTTTAAACGCTACCACGTACGGCTGTGATTTTTGGCCATCTTACTCAGAGTCCCCCTCCGCTCATCAGGTGCTGAGGATTTTTCCCATCTATGAAAAATAAAATAATTATTAGTGTTCAAAAGATGTTGAGATTCTCTCTCCTGTCAATCACACCATGAAGGCCACGACCCTTCTGGTGGGAGGGGGGGAGGGACTATAACACCCAGAAGTGTGGGCGTGGCTCAGTCTCTGCAAGATGGAAGAGGGAGAATTCTTTAGTAGCCTTGCACCCTGCTTGAAATGGTGTGAAACTGCACTTGAATTTGGTGGCCTTGTACCCTGCTTGAAGTGGTAAGAAACTACACTTGAATTTGGTGGCCTTGCACCCTGCTTGAAATGGAATTTCAAGGAATAGCTGTGTCAACTGCCAGCCCACCAGCCGTGAGTGAGTGAGCTGCCATCACAACAGGCTTGAGTGACTGAGCCGCCAGCCCAAGAATCCATTCGGCCCACAATGTCCATACTAGTCCTCTGGAAACCAGTCCCTTCTGCCCACAACACCCATACTAGCACTCCAGAAAGCCCTCTTCCCCCACTGACCACCATTATTGGAATTGGTGGAGACGTGGAATATTGCGTTGGGGGACGAGGCCTCCCGTGTGATGCTGGGACCCAATGGGTCCCACTTAGTCTAGTATTATATATGCCTCAACCATCAACTGGCATCATGTTCCAGGCACTCACCACCCTCTGTATCAAAAAATGTAACCCCGCACATCTCCTTTAAACTTTGCCTCTCTCACGTTGAAGCTTTTCCATCTAGTATTTTTCCATCCTGGGAAAATGTATGAGCTGTCTACCCTTTTGTTCACTTTCTTTACAACATTTAAAATAATGAAATGATAACCACTCTAATTTCTTTCACAAACAGCCATATATATCTAATTCAAACATTTTTTAAATTCAGCATTAGCATTTCATTACAATGCTTAGTATTGTAGCACAACAGCTTCATAGACAAAAGTCCAATGTCTCCAACGCGGTGGAGGAGAATCAGACAGTATCTAGCTTATGCATGGATTGTTCAGAAGCCTGGTGACAAAGGGGGATAAGCCATTCACAAGAATGATGCTGTGTTGAGGGACGTTAGTGTAGAAATAGCAGGGGCTATGACAGAAATATTTCAAATGTCATTAGAAACGGGAATGGTGCCAGAGGATTGGCGTACTGCGCATGTTGTTCCATTGTTTAAAAAGGGTTCTAAGAGCAAACTTAGCAATTATAGACCTGTTAGTTTGACGTCAGTGGTGGGCAAATTAATGGAAAGGATACTTAGAGATATATATAAGCATCTGGATAAACAGGGTCTGATTAGGAACAGTCATCATGGATTTGTGCCTGGAAGTTCATGTTTGACTAATCTTCTTGAATTTTTTGAAGAGTTTACTCGGGAAATTGATGAGGGTAAAGCGGTGGATGTGGTCTATATTGGACTTCAGTAAGGCCTTTGACTAGGTTCCACATGGAAGGTTGGTTAAGAAGGTTCAATTGTTGGGTATTAATAGTGGAGTAGCAAGATGGATTCAACTGTGGCTGAATGGGAGATGCCAGAGAGTAATGGTGGATAGCTGTTTGTCAGGTTGGAGGCCGGTGACTAGTGGGGTGCCTCGGGCATCTTTGTTGGGTCCACTGTTTGTCATATACATCAATGACTAGATGATGGTGTGGCAAATTGGATTAGTAAGTATGCAGATGATACTAAGATAGGTGGTGTTGTGGATAATGAAGTAGATTTTCAAAGTCTACAGAGAGATTTAGGCCATTTGGAAGAGTGGGCTCAAAGATGGCAGATGGAGTTTAAAGCTGATAAGTGTGAGGTGCTACATCTTGGCAGGACAAATCAAAATAGGACGTACATGGTAAATGGTAGCAAATTGAGGAATGCAGTTGAACAGAAGGATCTAGGAATAACTGCATAGTTCCCTGAAGGTGGAATCTCATGTAGATAGGGTGGTAAAGAAAGCTTTTGGTGTGCTGGCCTTTATAAATCAGAGCATTGAGTATAGAAGTTGGGATGTAATGTTAAAATTGTAGAAGGCATTGGTGAGGCCAATTCTGGAGTATGGTGTACAATTTTGTCGCCAAATTATAGGAAAGATGTCAACAAAATAGAGAGAGTACAGAGGAGATTTACTAGTATGTTGCCTGGGTTTCAGCACCTAAGTTACAGAGGTGACCTTAAGGTGAACCTAAGTTAATCTTCTTTGGAGTGCAGAAGGTTAAGGGGGGACTTGTTAGAGGTCTTTAAAATGATGAGAGGGATAGACAGAGTTGACGTGGATAAACCTTTCCCATTGAGAGTAGGGAAGATTCAAACAAGAGGACATGATTTGAGAATTAAGGGACAGAAGTTTAGGGGTAACATGAGGGAGAACTTCTAACTCAGAGAGTGGTAGCTGTGTGGAATGAACTTCCAGTGATAGTGGTGGAGGCAGGTTCAATTTTATCATTTAAAAATAAATTGGATAGGTATATGGACGGGAAAGGAATGGTGGGTTATGGTCTGAGTGCAGGTAGATAGGACTAGGTGAGGGTAAGTGTTGACACGGACTAGAAGGGCCGAGATGGCCTGTTTCCGTGCTGCAGTTGTTATATGGTATTATATGGTTATATGGTGTGCTTTCATGCCATTTAATTGCCATTCTTGCTTTTCTTTTTTTTTAATTTATTTTTTATTAGAAGCAAGTACATAATAAGAACATTTAATGATTATCAGTCATACATTGCTAATATTATCAATTATTTAATGACTACTATATATATATTTTAATAGATAGAAAATAATAATAAAGAGAAACAAAAAGCATGATAAAGAAGAATGGAAAAATTTACTAATAATACAACATTGGAGATAGGTTCGAAAATTATTAAGTATAACTTTTCATCTAATCCTGAGTTCGAGCTTCAGTCAGTTTTCCATGCCGAACCATTCTACCCCTTCAAATAGTCAAGAAATGGAGACCATATTCGGACAAAGAGTTCTTGTTTGTCCATTAAGACAAGTCTAGTTCTTTCCAAATGTAAGGTATCCGACATTTCCATAATCCACATTTTAATTGTGGGGGTTATAGGGCCTTTCCAAAAATTTAATATTAATTTTTTTCCTTTAGGCTTTGTTCTGATATTCCTAATATTATTAGTTTTGAGTCAGGATCCAATTGGGTGTTGACATCTTCCGAAATTATCTTAAACATTTCCGTCCAAATGTTTTTAGTTTTTATACAATTTACAAATGTGAGTTAAGTTATCCTCTAAATGCTGACATTTTTCGCAAATAGGAGATATGTGGGAAGATTCTATTTAATTTCGTTTTTGAGTAATGTAACTTATGTAATACTTTAAATTGTATTAAAGAATGTCTGGCATTTAACGAGCATTGATGTATATGTTGTAAACCTTTGTCCCAAATATCTTTCGTTATTGGTTGGCCTAGTTCATTTTCCCATGTTTGCCTATATAATTCCCTCGGTGGTGCCTCACTATCAAATAGGATATGATAGATAGGAGATATTAATTTTTCTGTATTAGGATGTTTATTCAAACATTCATCAATAGTTTCTGGGTCTCTAGTTCTGTAGTCCTGTGTATTTGATTTAACATAATCTCTAAGTTGTAAATATCTGAAATAGTCATTTGAGTGGAGTCCGTAAGTTTGTTGTAACTCCTGAAATGAAAGAAATGTACCTTTCCTATAGAGATGACCCACCTTTTTAATACCGTGAGTTTTCCCATAGTAAAAAACCTTTATCCAACATTGTAGGCTTAAATGCAGGGTTCTTTACAATGGGAAGAAAGAGTGATAGATTATCCAATTTTAAAGTCTTTTTTAATTGTTTCCAAATTCGTATACCACTGTATATTATAGGGTTTTCACTATAGGTTTCACTATAGCAAACAGAATCGAGCTAATTTCAAAGGGTAGGCAGTCTTCCTTTTCCATCTTTAACCAGTCTGGTTGCTGGTCCATTTCTTCCAACCAAAAGTTCATATTTTTAATGTTAACTGCCCAGAAATAACACATGAAGTTTGGTAAAGCTAAACCTCCATTTGTCTTTGATTTACATAAATGTTTTTTGTTTATTCTGTGATTCTTATAATCCCAGATAAAATTAGTGACAATGGCTTCCACCTTTTCAAAAAAAAAATTTGGAAGATATATCTGGATTGGTTGAACGAGGTACAATAATTGCGGTAGAAAAATCATTTTTATGGTATTAATTCTACCAAACATTGAGATAGGGAGTGTTTTCCAATATTGAATATTCTTATGCAATTTATTCAGTAAAGGAGGAAAGTTTAATTTAAATAAAGAAGTATATGTCTTAGTTACATAAATTCCTAGATATTTACATTTTTCATTAACTATTTAAAAGGGGGATTGTTGTAATATATGTAGATTAATTTCCATTATTGGCATGATTTCGCTTTTATTCCAATTAATTCTGTATCCTGAGAACAAACCAAATTGAGTTATTAAATGTAATAGGTTTGGAATACTAATTTCAGATTTTGTAATGTAGATTAATACATCGTCTGCATATAAAGAGATTTTATTCTCAGTGTCTTTAGTATTATACCCATGTATTTCTGGATGGGCCCTAACACTTTCTGCTGGTGGCTCAATAGCGAGTGCGAATAATAATGGGGATAATGGGCATCCTTATCTACAACCTCTAGATAAGTTAAATTAGTTGATAACATTTGGTTTGTTAATATTCTAGCTGTTGGGTTAGTATATTAAATTTTTACCCATGTACTAAACTTTTCGCCCAATTGAAATTTTTCCATCACTGAAAATAAATAGGGCCATACCACCTGATCAAATCCTTTCTCAGCATCTAACTAAATAATTGCTAAATCTGCATTAGTAATTCTCTTTGAGTATATAATATTGAATAATCGTCTCAGGTTATAAGATGAGTAACGTTTTGGGATAAATCCTGTTTGGTCAGGGTGTATTAATTTATTAATCACTGTACTTAATCTTTGTGCTAGGATTTTAGTTAATATTTTCTAATCAGTATTTAAGAGAGCAATAGCTCTATATGAACCTGGGTCTTCAGGGTCCTTATCTGTTTTTTGTATAAGTGTTATTATAGATTTGTTTAGCTTTTCTGGGAATTTCTGTTGAGTATAAATGTACTCATACAGTGTCTGTAAATGTGGGGATATCAGACCATAACATTTTTTATAAAATTCAGAGCTTATACTGTCAAGACCCGGGGCCTTGCCATTTTTTTAGAGATCTAATAGACTCTTCAATTTATTTTACTGTTATTTCAGCACCTAGTAATTCTCTCTGTTTCAAATCTAAACCTTTAAGGTTACATTTTTGTAAGAATGCTTCCATTCCTGTCGAGTGTTCTGTCGTTTTGGCTGAGTAAAGATTTTGATAATATTGCAGAAATCTCTCATTGATATCCTTGGGCTGTATTAGTAGTTCTCCCATATCTGACCTAATTTTGTGAATCGTTTTTCCCTGTCCAGCTTTCAAAGTTGGCGTGCTAATAGTTTTTGTGGTTTGTCACCGAATTCAAAATGTAATTGTTTAGTATGCTGATAAAGTTTTATAACATGGTCTAAGTATATTTTATTTAATTTATATTTCAGTACTGCAATTTTGTTGTGTTTTATCATAGTTTGCACGGCCACATTTTCTATGTCTAATTGCCTTATTTCCCTTTCCAGTATCTGTTGCTTAACCCGGTTCTCTTTATTATTAAATGCTTGGGAGGAGATCAATGCTCCTCGAGCAAATGCTTTAAATGTTTCCCAGAGAAGGGAGGCAGACGTTCCAGGGTGATCATTGGTCTCAAAAAACATATTCATCTGTTTAGTATGCTATTCCTGACATACTTTTTCATTTAAAATTTGTGGGTTGAGTCTCCATTGTGTTTGTTTCTCGGTCCTTCCATTTAGTTTAATCATGAATGTTAAGGGTGCATGGTCCGAGATTATGATGTTATGATATTTTGAGTTGTACGTAAATGGGATGAGCTTGGAGTCTACTAAAAAATAGTCTATTCTTGAATAGGTTTTATGTACCAATGAGTAAAATTTGTATTCTCGTCTGGTTGGGTTTTCGATTCTCCAGACGTCCTTAATATTAGTAGTATCAATATATGCATTTAGAAATTCACTTGACTGCGATTTTACTTATCGTTGTCTTGATGATCTGTCTAAATAGGGGTCTAGCATACAATTTAAGTCTCCTCCAATTATTAAATTGTGTTATGTAAGTTCCGAATTATCTTGAATATTTTCTTGAAAAACAAGGGACTATCAAAATTTGGTCCATAAACATTAAGAAGAATCACTCTTTTTTGCATATATTAATACAATATATCTACCATAAATGTCCGTTATAGTTAATGTATGTTTAAAAGGTATCCCTTTACGGATTAATATTGCAACTCCTCTGGATTTATGTGAAAATGAGGAATGATACGTTTTAGCAATCCATTTTGCTTTCAATCTATGCTGTGCTTCCTTTTTCAGGTGGATTTCCTGAAGGAATATTATATCTGTTTTAAGTGATTTTAAATGTGCTAATACTTTACCTCTCTTGATTGGTTCATTAATTCCTGTAACATTCCAGCTACAAAATGTGATTCCTTCACCCCCAATCTTCATATTCACATCTTGCATCTTATGTTTAGGGTGGTTCTAAGAGAGCAGATGGCTCAGCACAATAAGCCCGACATTACACCCAAACATCAGATAGATTAATTTAAAATCTCGTAGATCTTTCTCCCGTACATATCTCCTTTGGTAAAACTTACAATTTTAAGTTTGAATGGAATTATAATAAGATGTTAAGTAAAAAAAGTGATAGGGTAGGTGGTTAGTAAAGTGCAAAAAAAGGAAAAAACTACATCTATAATTAGTGCAGTTAGTGATAGCCACACTAACGTGGCTAGCCATCTACAGACTTGCGTAGCCTTTGAAAAAAAAATTTACTAGCTCCATGCTTTCCTTAAAATAAAAATTCAAAAACAACATTTTACAGGGGAAGAGGAAAACATTTTAAGTTCCAAAGTATTCATCATCCGTTATTAAAAATAACTGTTTTTCTCAAGATACAGTATTAATCTCATGTATATCTGAGTGAGAAAAGAAGTTTTTTTAAATATATTTAATCGAAAATTTAAAAAAAAAGAAAACCCCAAACCCTTATTGATAAATTGCCTAAATCAAACCTTAAATCAAACCCTACATAATTCATATTTTAACTAATTCTAAATAATCCAATTAAAAGTCCAATTAAACAGTGACCCCTTGTTCTGGAGTTCCCCAACATCGGGAACAATCTTCCTGCATCTAGCCTGTCCAACCCCTTAAGAATTTTGTAAGCCTCTATAAGATCCCCCCTCAATCTCCTAAATTCCAGCGAGTACAAGCCGAGTCTATCCAGTCTTTCTTCATATGCAAATCCTGCCATCCCAGGAATCATTCTGGTGAACCTTCTCTGTACTCCCTCTATGGCAAGAATGTCTTTCCTCAGATTAGGAGAACAAAACTGTATGCAATACTCCAGGTGTGGCCTCACCAAGACCCTGTACAACTGCAGTAGAACCTCCCTGCTCTTGTACTCAAATCCTTTTGCTATGAATGCCAACATACCATTCGCTTTCTTCACAGCCTGCTGCACCTGCATGCCTACTTTTAATGACTGGTGTACCATGACACCCAGGTCTCGTTGCAACTCCCCTTTTCCTAATCGGCCACCATTCAGGTAATAATCTACCCTCCTGTTTTTGCCACCAAAGTGGATAACCTCACATTTCTCCACATTATACTGCATCTGCCATGCATTTGCCCACTCACCCAACCTATCCAAGTCACCTTGCAGCCTCCTAGAATCCTCCTCACAGCTAACACTGCCCCCAGCTTCGTGTTACCCACAAACTTGGAGATGTTGCATTTAATTCCCTCATTAATATATATAGTAAATAGCTGGGGTCCCAGCACTGAGCCTTGCGGTACCCCACTAGTCACTGCCTGCCATTCTGAAAAGGACCCATTTACTCCTACTCTTTGCTTCCTGTCTGTCAGCCAGTTCTCTATCCACATCAATACTGAACCCCCAATACCGTGTGCTTTAGGTTTGTATGCTAATCTCTTATGTGGGACCTTGTCGAAAGCCTTCTGAAAGTCCAGACATAACACATCCACAGGTTCTCCCTTATCCACTCTACTAGTTGCATCCTCAAAAAATTATATAAGGTTCGTCAGACATGATTTACATTTCATAAATCCATGCTGACTTTGTCCAACGATTTCACCACTTTCCAAATGTGCTGCTATCCCATCTTTAATAACTGACTCTAGCATTTTCCCCACTACTGATGTTAGACTAATTGGTCTGTAATTCCCTGTTTTCTCTCTCCCTCCCTTTTTAAAAAGTGGGGTTACATTAGCTACCCTCCAATCCACAGGAACTACTCCAGAATCTAAAAAGTTTTGAAAAATTATCACTAATGCATCCACTATTACAGGGGCTACTTCCTTAAGTACTCTGGGATGCAGCCTATCTGGCCCTGGGGATTTATCGGCCTTTAATCCATCCAATTTACCTAACACCACTTCCCGGCTAACCTGGATTTCACTCAGTTCCTCCATCTCATTTGACCCCCGGTCCCCTGCTATTTCCGGCAGATTATTTATGTCTTCCTTTGTGAAGACAGAACCAAAATAGTTATTCAATTGGTCTGCCATGTCCTTGTTCCCCATGATCAATTCACCAGTTTCTGACTGCAAGGGACCTACATTTGTTTTAACTAACCTTTTTCTCTTCACATATCTATAAAAACTTTTGCAGTCCGTTTTTATGTTCCGTGTCAGTTTTCTTTCATAATCTATTTTCCCTTTCCTAATTAAGCACTTTGTCCTCCTCTGCTGGACTCTGAATTTCTCCCAGTCCACTGGTAGGCTGCTTTTTCTGGCTAATTTGTATGCTTCATCTTTAGTTTTGATACTATCCCTGATTTCCCTTGTTATCCATGGATGTACTACCTTCCCTGATTTATTCTTTTGGCAAACTGGGATGAACAATTGTTGTAGTCCATCCATGCAGTCTTTAAATGCCTTCCATTGCATATCCACCGTCAACCTTTTATGAATCACTTGCCAGTCTGTCTTGGCCAATTCACGTCTCATACCCTCAAAGTTACCTTTCTTTAAGTTCAGAACCCTTGTATCCGAATTAACAATGTCACTCTCCATCCTAATGAAGAACTCAACCATATTATGGTCACTCTTGCCCAAGGGGCCACGCACAACAAGACTGCTAACTAACCCTTCCTCATTACTCAGTACCCAGTCTAGAATAGCCTGCTCTCTCGTTGGTTCCTCTACATGTTGGTTTAGAAAACTATCCCACATACATTCCAAGAAATCCTCTTCCTCAGCACCCCTGCCAATTTGATTCACCCAATCTAGATGTAGATTGAAGTCACCCATTATAACTGTTTTACCCTTGTTGCAAGCATTTCTAATTTCCTGTTTGATACAATCCCCAACTCCACTACTACTGTTAGGTGGCCTGTACACAACTCCCACTAGCATTTTCTGCCCCTTAGTGTTTTGCAGCTCTACCCATATCGATTCCACATCCTCCAAGCTAATGTTCTTCCTTTCTATTGCGTTAATCTCCTCTCTAACCAGCAATGCTACTCTACTTTCTTTTCCTTTCTGTCTATCCCTCCTGAATATTGAAATTCCCTGGATGTTCAGCTCCCAGCCTTGGTCATCCTGGAGCCATGTCTCCGTGATCCCAACTATATCATATTCATTAATAACTATCTGCACATTCAACTCATCCACCTTATTACGAATGCTCCTTGGATTGAGACACAAAGCCTTCAGCCTTATTTTTACAACACTCTTACCACTTATACAATTATGTTGAAAAGTGGCACTTTTTGATTTTTGCCCTGGATTTTTCTGCCTGCCACTTTTACTTTTCACCTTGCTACCTATTGCTTCTACCCTCATCTTACATCCCTCTGTCTCTCTGCTCATGCTCCCATCCCCCTTCCACATTAGTTTAAATCCTCCCTGACAGCACTAGCAAATCCCTTAGTGTTTCGCAGCTCTACCCATGGTATGTTGGTATGTTGGATATTTATTCCCTTCAAGCCCAGGTGCAGACCGTCCTGTTGGTACTGGTCCCACCTCCCCCAGAATTGGTTCCAATGCCCGAGAAATTTGAATCAACTTCCCCTTGCACCATTTTTCAAGCCACGTATTCATCTGCAATATCCTCCTATTTCTACTCTGACTAGCACGTGGCACCGGTAGGAGTCCAGAGATTATTACCTTTGAGGTCCTACTTTTAAGTTTATCTCCTAGCTCCCTAAATTTGCCTTGTAGGACCTCATCCCATTTTTTACCTATATTGTTGGTGCCAATGTGCACCACCACAGCTGGCTGTTCACCTTCCCTCTCCAGAATGTTCTGAAGCCATTGAGTGACATCCCTGACCCTTGCACCAGGGAGGCAACATACCATCCTGGAGTCTCATTTGCGGCCGCAGAAACGTCTATTTATTCCCCTTACTATTGAATCCCCTATTACAATAGCTCTTCCACTCTTCTTTCTCCCCTCCTGTGCCGCAGAGTCACCAATGGTGCCATGAACTTGGCAGCTGCTGCCTTCCCCTGATGAGCCATCTCCCCCAACAGTATCCAAAATGGTATATCTTTTTAGGAAGGAGATGACCGCAGGGGACTCCTGCACCACCTGCCTACTGCTACGCTGGCTAATGGCCACCCATTCCCTTTCTGGCCGCTTAACCTGCGGTGTGATCAACTCACTGTATGTGCTATTCACGAGCTTCTCAGCATCGTGGATGCTCCAGTATGAATCCAACCGCAGCTCCAATTGTTCAATGCGGTCTGCCAGGAGCTGCAGCTGGACACACTTCCTGCAAATTTAGTCGCCAGGGACACTGACAATATCCCTGATCTGCCACATGTTGCAGGATGAGCAAACCATGGGGCCGATCTCAAATGACATGGCTTGCCCCCCAATTAAATCAACTCGCACTATAAAAATCTTAATCCTTTAAACTAACCTTTACTAAAAAGCACTGTACCCTTTAGCTCACTGTACCCTTTAGCTCACTGTACCCTTTAGCTCACTGTACCCTTTAGCTCACTGTACCCTTTAGCTCACTGTACCCTTTAGCTCACTGTACCCTTTAGCTCACTGTACCCTTTAGCTCACTGTACCCTTTAGCTCACTGTACCTTTAACTCACTTTACCTTTAACTCACTGAACCCTTTCGCTCACTTTACCTTTAACTCACTGAACCCTTTAGCTCGCTTTACCTTTAACTCCCTTTACCTTTAATGCAAACCAGGGGTTTCACCCAATCAGCTGCTTCCACCAATCAGCGGCTTCCACCAGAACATTTGTGTGGAATGTTACAGATTTAGGTACTCCTCCTCTTGCTCCAACGTCTCCTGGGCCTCTGTTAAAACAAAGCCCCGCGCTCGATTTTTAAACTCACCACCCGGAGACTCCTCCTCTTGCTCCAACATCTCCTGGGCCCCTCTGGGCATTAATGAGTAACGATCAGTCATCGGTCATATTCTCGATGTTCTGGGCAAAATCAAGTGCTTCATTATGGTTAGTGAAGAGACATTCCTTCTTCTTGTAGGTGACTCTTAATGTTGCGGGGTACATCAGGCCATATCTCAGACCTGGTATGTTCTTAAGTCTTCTTGTCTCTGTAAACAGTGCTCTCTTCCTGGAGACCTATAAATGCTGATCTTGTCTCCTTCAAATATGAGATCTCTGGTATGAAAAACCATTTGAGGATAAGATGTAGGAAACAAATGGTAGATAGTAGCAGTGACTGATGAATGTTATTGTCAAATAAGAACTGAGAGCATATGGCAAAGAATAATTGTGAGGCTGGAGGTGATGTTGTTAAGTGTTGATGTATGCTATGTATTATGTAGTGATGTTACAAAACCTACCATCAGCGGTGCTGTAGATCTGCCACTGCCTGTGCGGGCAATTCCGGGAGCTTTGGGGGGGGGGGGGGGGGGGGGTTGAGAGGGATTGTTGGAGAGGGATTTCCTCGGGCTGCTAGCTGATGAAGAAAAATCATTTGCGCTTCCGTACGCGGTTTTTAAATTAAAAAAAATTGCTGGAAGTTTGAGTTGCTGGATTAAATTCAAACGCGACTAAAAAAGCCTTCAACGCCTTCAACATCATGGATCGCAATATCAGGACAAAACAAAAGGTATGTCGTTTATTTAACATATTATTTTGCTTTATGGTGTGCCTTTATTTTAAACTTATGATGCGAAAAATGTTATTTAGGCCCACATACGAATCGGCCATGTCTTGCCTGCCGATATGGGCTTAAATTTACGGTCAATCGATCATATACCAGAAACATCCACTCTCAAGATAATTAAATTCATTATTTTTTTGGACAATCATGTCATAAGAGCATCTAAATCATCTATATTTTGTGTTATTGGCTATTCATGATCAATATTTTCACACTAAATATCCAGAGTACAGTTTTAGTCAGATGTATTGTGTAAAAAATAATTATTTTGATCAAAGATCGATTATATTGAGAGTGGATGGTTCTGGATTGATTTATGGGAATTAAACATTAAATTCCTTCCATTTGGCATATAAATTCATGACCAAGTGAGTTTTACAAAACATGTTATATTTTGAATTTGTGTGTGAATAGGATCAATTTGTTATTTGGATACAGTCTATTTAAACATTTTAGCCTTTTCTTAAGAAATGGATAGATGTTTAAATCTAGTAATTGAATTTAGATGAATTTAATTGATTAGATGAATTTAATTGATTTGATGAAACTGATGTATATGAATTTTGTGTTAGGTATTTACTGTTTTAGCGTTTAACTTTATCATTTCTGCCTTTTTTCTAAAACTGCAAATAATAACTTGTTTCTGTTAATGCTGTTTAATGTTTTTTTTTCCTTTACATTTTAAACACATGTCTCCAAATGCGCAGCAAAAGAGACTGATTTAGACAGCATTCGCATAGATTATACGAATTTGGACTACTCCAAATATAATCATCTACAGGACATTCTTAATGGGAAAGTAGTGGGCAGAAAGGCATGTCATGCATGGTTTGAAGAGCAAAAACTTGAAATTTACAATGCCAAAATTGACAAGCTAAGGAAAAACAAGGTGTACTGAGTTGCTTATTGGTTACAGTCTGAGGAGTATGATGATGCTACTGATTATGATATGCCAATGTACTAGCTAGCAACTGATCTTCTCTATAAAGACTTGGTCTATTGCTAGAAATTGTAATTTATTAACCTATCTGTTATGAACTTACAGCATATAATATTAAATAATATTAAAGTTCTGATCTTGAGAATATCACATTTTTGAATTTTCAAGGCAGTCTGGGTGTTTATTACTGTTTCCGTCACAACGGTCAATTTTGTAATTAGGTACAATTAGGTAACTAACTAATAATATGCTTTAATTTCAGGTCATCCAAGTAAGATATTTTATATTTGTTTCAGAATGCTTTAATCTATAATAACTGAAAATGTCATTCAGTTCTCTTAATTTTTAAGAAAGCTATGGGCTTTTGACTGTCCTCGATCACAGCTTTTGTGTTAAGTCAATGGAAAAGCAATAGGGAACAAGATGCTAATTTCCGAGTATGAAAATGGCCATAACTGTTTTAATACTGAAGATATGAAAGTGAATTAAGTATCAAATTAAAGTTATTTTTATGTTTTATCTGATGGGATAAATTACAGGCTTGATTTTAAATATCTCAACATTTTGTAACATTCCTATATTATGTAAATGTCTACTAATCTCTTCGCCAACCTGCACCCATTCTGAAGTCAGTAAACCTTCCCTGCACGATAAACACATCCTCGATTACCTAGTTCAAGAACTAACCTTCTTGGACATGTGCCTCCATTGATGCATCAGTGCAAGTACATAGTTGTGAAGGACTCCTCTACTTTCAAACTAATCCACTCTTCTGTACCTGTCTTCCTAGTTTTCCTATTACGTTGTATATCGAGCTTAAGTTATGCATTTCCAACTCTGGTCACAATTGCAAACAATGAACAACTAAAAAACCCAAAGAACAAAGTTCTGAAGGAACTCAACATGTCAGGCATCATCTGTGGAGGGAAATGGACAGACGACAACCCGGGACAGGTCCTTTCTTCAGACTGAGGGAGCAGTTTGGAGAAGGCTGCATAAGAGTAGTGAGGGTGGGACAAAGCCTTGTTGTTGTTGATGGATATTGATGAGAGAGGGAGGGGTTAATTGACATATGGCTCTAGTAAGTGACAAAGGCTAGAGGTGAAAAGGAAACGAATGGGTATTAGAAAAGAAGAGAAGAGAAGCAGTGAAATATAAACCCAGAGGGATATAGGAATGGAAGGCAACAGGGGAGAGGAAAGAGAAGGGATAAAAGGGAAATTAGGGATTTTGGGATGGGAAATTAATGTATGAAGGAGGGCAAGGAACAGGGTAAATGGGTGGAGCCAGATAATGGGAGAAATGCATATGTGCAAGGCTGGAAGAAAGGGAAGGGGGTGGGCTACTTGAAATTGGAGAATTCAACCTTCATGCCATTGGGTTGCAAACTACCCAAGCAGAATTTAAGGTACCATTCCACTCGCACAAAGAGAGGACTAAGTAGACAGACTGACAAAAAAGAGAAAAGTGGAATGAAAATAAGCACACTTTTTTTAAAAGCCAATAACAATTAAACATTGAGAGTTTGAGAATTCACACTGTTAATTCTGAGCGTCAGAGAGATGGTTTGAAACTTATTACGCTATTAAAATTCATTTTTACTATAGTGTGTTTTTCTGTAATATGAACTATCTTTGAAAATAAAAGCAGCAAAGCTTACAATTCTCACACAACATGAATAATCTGTGCAATTGAACTTGCTCTGCACAAACTGGCTGCTGCCACTTGAAATATTTACATGTTCGGCGCAAACTTTGTGGGTCAGCACCCATTCCTGCACTCCTCTAAATAATGTGTTCTAAATGTACTTCAAAGACTAAGACTGTGTGACCATGAAATCTGCAATAAAAATGCTCAGCTTACTTTTTGCTGGAGCATTGATTTTATTATCAATTTATTCAATAATTAATATCTTATTTAGTAATTCACTGTTTTACTATATTGAATTACAATGTTGAAATACCTTAACAATTGTTTGGACACAATATAAATCATTCCTTTTATATCCCATCCAATTTACATTCATATTTAGCACTAAGCCCTCGTTCATAAATTATTCTTACATATGCAATTGACGGATATTTATTTATAATGGCAATTATAATGGCACATGTTTTTTTCATTTAGACATTTCTTTACAGATGTGAAAGGTTTTGCAAATAAATCAATATAATGATTTCCAACAAGACATTTTGCAGGAATAATATTTCAGGTTTGATTCCCATCATAATGGCTGACTAATTCCAAGCCTGTATATGTTAAACAGAATAACATTTTGCTCATCTAAAACTACTTATATGTATAAAATATGTATAAAATTAAAAGTTTTTCATCTAACATTTTAGCACGGTTTGCCAACCTTGACAAAATGTTCATTACACTTTAATATGTCAGCAACAAAGTGTCTGAGACACCTCTATCTGATTACCCGAGGGATATTAATGAACAAAAGCAAATTGTAAATGCTAAAAGTATAACCCTGTGCTACAACAGATATATGATAATATATAAATAATGTAGATGAAATGGTCGAAAAATTGGGTTTTGAATAATGCTGCTGAAGTCAAATCTAAAGCATTTGCAACCATGTGCAGATGATGTTTCACCTTAGCTTCCTCCTAAGATTCCAACAACATAAATCCCTATTCAGCCAATTCTGTGCACTCCATGCAGGACAGTGGCACAGGGTGGAAAATTTCAACCTTCACGTGGTCTGCCCTGTTTCGACTAATGCAATCAACTCGACGTGAACAAACAGAAGATCAAATAGAACAAGTTGTCCTGCAACTTTAGGCTGTGCACGCCACACAAAAGAAGAAGAAGAAGAAAGACAGTGGCACAACGGTTCATGGTACTATTGCACAGTTCATCAACCCATGTTCAATCCTGACCTCAGGTGCTGAATACACAGAGTTTGGACATTCACCCTGTGGCTGTTTTCCAGACTCCCTAACTAATACCTAAATGTTTAAGAGTGAGATTGTCCGATATAAGAAATCCAACTAGTATGCATTCAGGACCACTGAGCTTCTGTAAATTCAATGTGATAACTGCCTAAAAAGCAGCTGTTGGTCAGCAAGATAGTAACTGTTGCTGGCACAGCGGGAGTTCAACCCCACAAGTGTGTCCAAACAAACACAAACATTCCAATGGGAGGGAATCACCACGTTTGCCTGAGGTGAAGAATAAAACCATTAAAAACATTTTTTTTCATCAATTTGCTGCAATAGTTGCAAATTCACACAGCCATATTTGTTACTCTAAGCTGTTTCATTGTCAGCTATCCAAAAAGGTAATTAACAGCTTTGTCCCGGGGGGGATAATGGGGAAGAATGGATGGAAAAAATTCAATGATGAGCAAGCTTTTCACTCTCCCACTATACCCTGAGGCACTGAACTTGATAATTGCTTGGAAGAAAGCAAACCACAAACTGAAGAAGGGTCTCGACCCGAAACGTCGCCTATCTCCTTCACTCCTTAGATGCTGCTGCACCCGCTGAGTTTCTCCAGCTTTTTGTGTAACCCACAAACTAAACATGTTAATTGTATATCAATCTGGGAAATACCGTATAACTTTAATCCACATTGTGGAGCCGAGATGATCTTTAGACTGAAAATCAAGGAAGCGCACATACTAAAAATCTGAAGCGTAAATATAAATTGCTGGCAAGACTCAACGGGCTAGGGAGCACCCATGGCAGGAGAAAAAGTTGACACTTCAGGTGCTGAACTGCTTATAAGAATACCATTAGCCTGCTTTTGGATCCAGGGTTTACTTATTCACTATCTAACTGAAAGTCTCAAAGAAACTTCTCATATTAATATGCATTTATAAAAATTATGTATGCCAAAAAATCTTAGTTCATTGTTATGCTATCTGATTTTTTTTTTTTTAATTTACTTTCCTTAGCTTAGATTGCCTGACTCATTCTAATCACATATAGAGTATCTTAAGAGGAAGCAGATGTTTGTGTGATCATGGGCATTTTGTGGTACTGTGAACTAAATTTTACTTCGGAGTCACGTGAGTGATTCCGTGAAGAAGCCCCGTCAGTCCGCATGCGCGTCATATCGTCGTTCGCTTCACGAAGCACCGGACTGGCAGGGCATCGCTCCTGCCAGCAGTAAGTTTAAACCTAGAAGGTAAGTTTGTTTTACTTACCAGAGTTTATTGTTCAAGCAGGAACCTCTCTTCACAGAGGTTTCCTGCTACGTATCGCGAAGTCCAGTGAGTGAAGCCGGCTGCGGGGAGACCCCAGTTCTGGCCGTGGAAGCGGATAGCCGGTAAATGTCGGGCTCGCGATTCCAGCCACTGACCAGGCGTCAGTGGCTTCCAGCCTGCTGAGGGTATAGCTGTGGAGCATACCCCAAGGGAAGAAAGGCACGTGCCAGGGTACCATTCCTGACAACAACATTTGCCAGCCCAACAAAATGTTCCATCCAGTTATATGTCCATTGGGGGCCGTATCGTCGCAGGTATCCTGAGGGACCTGCGGCAGCACCTGTTTAGGGCTGCCTATGAATCACCCTCTATGAGGAGAGGAGTGCGAAAGGTCAGATGTAACTGACTCCAGCTTCTAACGATGTCGGTGGAACATACTGGTGCACATGCGTGCCGGCAGTGAACAGCGCTAGCAGGGGGATATGAGAGCCTGCCGCCGAATCTTCTATTCAGGTAAGGCCTATTCAACAGGAAAAACCTGGCTGTCTGAGCAATCAAGGCCAACGGCCGGCAAAGATTCATTGTTTCAGAACGCACCCCAGGCGCTCATTGGCAGTAAGCGGTTCACTGAAGCTGGTGGAAGCATGACAGCTGGGCAGACGTTCCACGCACCCTACCAGTCCTACTCAACAAGGTGGGTCTAGCACTTCCAAAACATGGGTAAGTGGCCACTCAAAAGTTTGTAATATTTACACTTGTTTGTACAACACACAAACGATAAAAGCATCTGCTTAGAGGCATTTAACCATGTAAAACTGCACAATACTAGCATTCCAAGCAAGTTTGGGATTATGGCCAGGATTTTCTTTTGAGACGGGCTCGGAAATCAGGCCAGAGTTATCATGGGAAGCACCCATGGAATGATGGCAGGAGTGGCCTGTTCATTGTGAAAAATGGTTAACTCGCATATGAACTTTCCGAATAGGTAACTTCTTTACTAACTAACAACGGATTCATAAGGATGCATTCTATGCAGTTCCCATTACAAAGGTTATCAAAGGGCAATGATAACTGTACTAATAACAGTGGAACATTGCTGAAAGGGATGAACTATTTGCCCAGGTTATTTGGCTAATTGATGGAGTCGGTGTTTGGACTCAGAGTTTGAGGGCACTTGTTGTGTCTTGTCTGGATGATAGTCTGACACTGTATTTTTTGTTGGGGTCATCTGTTTCAGCCTCAAACTGTGTTTGGGAGGTTGGGTTCATCCACCCAGTTAACTTAAGTTGTTACCAAATAGACTTGTTGGTCATTGGGAATTACCCTTAACTATTAATTAGCCTATGACTCCGTCCTGTGGCAAGGGATTGGAGTTAATAGCAACCTGTTATAAAACTGACTTCTATTCATCAAGAGTAATTAGCAATGGAGTAGCTGTGAAAGTCTAGGACCTGACATGGTGCAAGGTAGCAACCTCTCAAAGGTCATGTAGATCATTGTTAACAACCTTATGTTATTGCCAGCTGAAGCTACCTAAGTCACAATGATGAACAAACAGTATTCAACACTGCTGCAGTAGTTTGGTCAGTCAAATTTCAGTTATTTACAAACTGATGCTAAGAGCTTTAAGGTGGGAAATTGTGAATATCATCTCTAGTTGGAGGTGGAGGAGATTTGCATGAGTTATCAATTCTTCAGTTGTTGGTATCAACTAAATATATACACTAGATGCACCCCATGGATAAAGGGCTATTGAGCAAATATACATAATATACATGCTCAACTTCAAGTTGCTACACTACAGTGGTGGCATATGTTAGTCACATGGCAATCAAGTAAAAGTATCCTGTAATAATTTACCTAATCTCCTTTGCCACTGGTGTACCATCAAGTTCAAATCGATGACAACACAGAATAGGTATTGGATCTCAAAGTATTATGAAAGTATGGTTCAATGGTACATCGAATATCGACATGTTGGTTTCATGTTTATTCACTGATTGCAAAAATATGTGGCAGAACAGTGCAGAGAGATATATACTCGCTACAAGAAGGAGGAATGTTCTTTTATGTTTTCCTCCATTTTGCCTCATTAGTCGGGTCTTGAAATAAGTCAGCAAAATCTCGCTTTAGGTTTTTGTACTGTCTGACTGGCTATGCAGCCATGTTTCCTGCTTTCGTCAGGCATATTAATACAACGGTATAAGGTTATTCTAAAAAACGAAAACTTTGCTGGTTCAAACTGTGGTTCAGGAAACCGGCCTCTGCATAATAAAACAATTATTGACACACATTCTGAATGGACTGCCTTATGGCTGAGGTTGTCACATCAATCCATGGATGTGCGCACTGCAGAGTGCAGGGATAGCACCAAAAAAACAGTACATTTCCTATTGAGGGGATCAGAAGCGGTTTGTTTAATGTTAATGTTACATTTAATATGGTACAGATTACTGATGTCCTCCAGTTAATTATTAAATAGTCTTTGACAATAATTCAGTTGTAGAGCCACTAAAGCTGCAGCAAACGGGAACCACTCTCTCGGGTTTGAACCCCAGATATCGAGTTGTAAAAGAGATCTTGACACAAGTTCTCCCACTACAAGTATATGCAGTTTTGGATATTGAAAATGTGTTAATAATACTTCACCAGGGGGTTCCAGCTACATCCTTAGTCATAACACTTGTACCAGCACAACGAGGGCAAACATTGCAAACACTGTGGCTAGATAGGATGGAAATGGCTGCAGATGTCATTACGTTTTACATTTCTTATCTACACAAGCAGAGCAGACTAGGGGTGGCAGGATTTGAGATCATATTTCGGCATACCCCACGGACTCACGTCTATGTGTGAGGGAATCAGCATTGTTTAATATGCGACAAACAACCACACGAGGAAAGGTCAGTTCAGACTATTTCAAGGTGGCTGCAGCAGGTTCTGGTTTAAGCAGGTATTAACACTGACAATTTTACATCTCATTCCACCAGGGCGGCATCAACATCAGCAGCCAGGGCAATGGACGTTCCCATCGACCATATCCTCGTGACCGCAGGATGGTCAACTGAATTGATTTTTAATTTTTTTTTTTTACCATAGGCCGGTTACTGACCCGGGCTATTTGCCCATTCTGTTTTGCGTCCACTTTAGCCTCCCCTGAGATAAAGGGGTTGCTATTGATTTCTTTATTAACGTAAACCATTAATACATTTGAATCAATGTCATGGTTAATGCATTGTTGATTATTCAGTCATCCTGAGTCAATCGATGCAGTGAGACGTCGGGATTTGAATCTGTGACATGGCTTTGAACCCTTAGCGGAATCACTCACGTGACTTCGAAGTAAAATAGTAAGATTAAATGAGAACTTACCAGTTTGAAGTTTGATCTTTATTTTATGAGGAGTTGCGTTGGTGATTACGTGCCCTCCACTCCCAACCCTCTCTCACAAAGGTCACCTGGTAGTTCTCAAGTTGCTGATCTTATTATGTTACTTCAATTACTGTTACCTGTGATTTCACACCGTTGCTTTGAAGATTGATGCGCATGCGGACTAGTGGGGCTTCTTCACGTAATCACCAACTCCTCATAAAATAAAGATCAAACTTCAAACTGGTAAGTTCTCATTTAATCTTACTATTTTAGGCATCAAATAAATTCTTGATGTGGACAATAAATGTCTAATCATTTGTTTGAAGATTCAACATGATTAGACATTCACCTAGTAACGTTTGATTAATATTGCTTATAAAACTACGGATGCTGTAGATCGGAAACAAAACAGCTGGAAAGCTCAGCAGGTGAAGCAGGATTATTGATCTGAAATTATAGCTCTTCTTTCAAAACAAAAATGCCACCTGAGCTACAGCATTTCCAGTCCTTTTGTGTTTTTCTTTTATGGGTTTTTCCCTAAAACAACTTCCCTAAAATTCAGTAGTGCCCTGGTTTATTGTTATCAGTATGATGCAGTACAGAACACCACAGGAAGTCCTTCTTCCTTGTGGCTATCAAACTGTACAACCCCTCCCCCTTTTGTCATGGGGTAGACTGACTTATCAAAACTTATCAAAAGCCTTGCTGAAATCCATATAGACCACATCTATGGTTTAGCTCTCCTTTTAGAATCTGAAGATGGGTCACAACTTGACATATCATCTGGCTCAATGGATTAGTCCAAGTCAACATGGATTTATAAAAGGGAAATCATGCTTGACTAATCTTCTGGAATTTTTTGAGGATGTGACAAGTAAAATAGATGAAGGGGTGCCAGTATCAGAAAGCCTTTGATAAGGTCCCGCATGGGAGACTGGTGACTAAAATTAGAGCACATGGTATTGGAGGTAGGGTGTTGACATGGATAGAAAATTGGTTGGCAGACCGGAAGCAAAGAGTAGGAGTGAACGGGTCCTTTTCAGAATGGCAGGGAGTGGCGAGTGGAGTGCCGCAAGGCTCGGTGTTGGGGCGGCAACTGTTTACCATATATATTAATGATTTGTAAGAAGGAATTAGGAGCAACACTAGCAAGTTTGCGGATGACACAAAGCTGGGTGGCAGTGTGAACTGTGAAGAGGATGTTAGGAGGTTGCAGGGTGACCTGGACAGGTTGAGTGAGTGGGCAGATGCGTGGGAGATGCAGTATAATATAGATAAATGTGAGGTTATCCACTTTGGCGGGAAAAACAAGGTGACAGATTATTATATCAATGGGGTTAGGTTAGGTAAGGGGGAGGTGCAGCGAGACCTGCGCGTCCTTGTACACTGGTCACTGAAAGTTGCCTTACAAGTACAGCAGGCTGTGAAGAAAGCTAATGGAATGTTGGCCTTCATAACAAGAGGATTTCAGTACAGGAGTAAAGAGGTTCTTCTGCAGTTGTATGGGGCTCTGGTGAGATCGCATCTGGAGTATTGTGTACAGTTTTGGTCTCATAATTTGAGGAAGGACATCCTTGTGATTGAGACAGTGCAGCTTAGGTTCACGAGATTGATCCCTGAGATGGCGGGACTGTCATATGAGGAAAGATTTAAAAGACTAGGCTTGTATTCACTGGAGTTTAGAAGGATGAGGGGGGAACTTATAGAACCATATAAAATTATAAAAGGACTGGACAAGCTAGATGCAGGAAAAAATTTCCCAATGTCGGGCGAGTCCAGAACCAGGGGCCACAATAAAGGGGAGGTCATTTAAGACTGATAAAGGGGAGGTCATTTAAGACTGAGCTGAGAAAAAAAACTTTTTAACCCATAGAGTTGTGAATTTATGGAATTCCCTGCCACAGAGGCCAGTGGAGGCCAAGTCACTGGATGGATTTAAGAGAGTTAGATAGAGCTCTAGGGGCTAGTGGAGTCAAGGGATATGGGAAGAAGGCAAGCATGGGTTATTGATGGGGGATGATCAGCCATGTTCAAAATGAATTGCGGTGCTGGCTCGAAGGGCCGAATGGCCTCCTCCTGCACCTATTTTCTATGTTTCTATATTTATATTCAGCTGCCTTTTGAAGCTGCTTCCGCTTTCTGAAATAGAATGTGCCTCCACTACCTTCGTCAGTGTATTCCAGACCCCAATTGTTTGTCATGCAGTTTTTATCTCCTCTGCTGAACATCTTCATCCTGGAAATCACCTTGGTAAATCTAAGAAAATAAAATCTACGTCTTAGGGAGAGTTAAAATCAGCCACTGCATGTTCTTTATTCTCTCTAAATTAGATTAGTTCTTTCAATCCCCATACCACCTACCTTCATTATCCTTAAAATGAGCGGTTTCAGAGTAAATTCCCCTGCCAACCCAACTGTGTGTGAAAGAAAGAAGTGGAAATTAACTTTGCACTTTCTTCAATGGTGTTAAGTCCAGAGCACCTGTGCAAAGTTGACATATCTTTCCAATCAACACGGGTTTTAATGAGTGGATAATCCACACTAATTAGTCAAGACTTGAAAAGTTTAAACACATGAGAATATTTGATGTCAAATTGCAGAGGATTCTCGTTGTGCTGGTCATTCCCAGTGTAGAGTGGAAGCAGAGGAAATAAAATACTCACTAGCTCAAAAGTGTTTCACAATCATATCAATTTTATGTCAAAAAAAGTTGTTCATTTTGAGGTTAGATCTAACTTGTTTTAAAAACAGCTACCAAAGTTAATTGGATAACTTTTGAAGTGTATGAAACACAAGGTTTTGTCAAGGTTTGGGTCACACATTTATAGTTACCATTCAGAAAACAAGTTGTTCTATTTAAAGGTCAAGTAGCACTGTTTTCATTCAATTTCATGAAATTTTAATGTATGTCTAAATGAAGGTACTTCATTTATTGAACAATTGAAGTTATTGCTGCATGTTTATAACAAAACTAGCCACACTGAAAGCAGCTGATCAACTCACATTGGGACTTCTGGAGCTGATGAGGACTTGTTTCTTTGGAGAATCTAATAATATAAACCATTTATTTTATATTCTTGAATCAGGTTTTGGGAACACTACAGAGCACTGCACATTCCAAGGCTCTTTTTAAAAAAAAGTAAATACCCGATTGGACGTATGATGCCATAGGAGCAGAATTAAGCCATTCAGCCCATCGACTCTAGTCCGCCATTCAATCCACACCCATTCTATCTAGGCCTTTCACTATTCTGCAAGTTTCAATGAGGTCCCTCCTCATCCTTCAGTGGGTACAGGCCCAGTGCCATCAAACACTCATCATATTATCCCCAGGATCATTCTTGTAAACCTGCTCTGGATCCTCTCCAATGCCAGCACATCCCTCCTCAGATATGCAGCCGAAAACTATTCACAATACACCAAATACGGTTTGACCAGTGCCTTATAAACCCTCAGCATTTCATCCCTTTTTTTTTAATGTCCTAGTCCACTTGAAATATGCAAGTGGGTACAAGGCTTGTTCTTTGCAGCAGACACAAAAAGGAAACAGGAGTAGGAAGGAGGAGTTCCATGTTTGGAATGCAAGGATAAATAATGATGAAGATTGACCTAAGCTAGGATGGTCTAGAGACCAAAAAAAACAAAGGACAATCAAGTGGGCTTTGAACTAGAAAACACGAAAGAGCAATCAGATGATCAGGTTTGTGTAAATAATACACCAAAATGAACTGTTAGTACTTAGCTGCTTGTGGCCACTGTTCTACTTTGAAAATCCATAATAAGCAGAGCATCAATCTGCAATTTCCTGAATAAACATTATCCTGGTCAAAGATTCTCATTATAATTGGCATCACATGGTGGGGCATGGAAAGATCATGTTAATAGAAATTATTGCACAACTGGCTGATCCATAATGTCAACCAGGTTATTCGTAGCTGGCACAGAAGAAGAGTTGAGGTTCACGTAGATCAGCCATGGCCATATTGAATGCTAGACAGGGTTGAAAGGCCTGGTGGTGCTCTTGATGTCAAAAGATATAGGAGAGAGAATTAACAGGTGGAATTTATTGCAAATTTCAATTGAATTGTTCAAGTTCACCCAATGAAGCTCAGCAGCACTTAATATTTCAGTTAGATTTATTGCAATCTTCAAGATTCAACACTTGATTCAATAATTTGGACAATTATTATTTTTCCATTTGAACCCAGCCATTTTTTGTTTCATTGCCTTAATAACTCACCTCAACATGCCATTCATCACTTAATCCTTAAGGGCCTGTCCCACTTACACGATTTTTTTGTCGACTGCCGCATTCCGTCATAATCGCAGCATGTCGCCGAAAATCCAGCGGCGACCAGAAAAATGTACAACCATACAGGCATCACCCCACGACATGTTGCCGAAAAAATCGTGTAAGTGGGACAGGCCCTTAACTGCTTTCCACCAAACTCTTCTGTTGTTTCCTTCCTTCCTGTCTTTGTCTACATATTAAAACTAACCAGTTCCAGTTCTGATCCAAAGTCATTAATTTGAACCAACAAATGTTATGCTCTCCACAAATGTTGCCTGATCTATTGTATATTTCAAATATTCGTTTTTAATTAGTTGTAAATCTATATTTGCATATAATTTACAATTCTTTATCAGTATTCTGCAATGCAATTTTAAAGCAAGTGGCCAGTTTTGCATGTACTGAAAATTAATGTCTTGTATATAGCTACTGTTTGCAGCTCCAAGCCCAAAAATAGCGACCGTGGTTTTAAGTGGTTGAATATTTTGTAATTTTTGTAGACCTAAGTGGTTAAATGCTAATCTTGAGTAACCATTTATATATTATTTCTGAAATGCACATATCTATTTATCGCTTAATTTACAGAGTTTGTTATCCCATTGTGTACTGTTCCTCTCACTGAGTTCATAGAAGTCATGAAATAAAAGTCATGTATAAAATCATGAGAGGAATAGATCGGGTAGATGTGCAGAATCTCTTGCCCAGAATAGGGGAATCGAGAACCAGAGGGTTCAAGGTGAAGGGGAAAAGATTTAATAGGAATCTGAGGGGTAAAATTTTCACATAAAAGGTGGTGGGTGTATGGAACAATATGCCAGAGGAGGTAGTCGAGGCTGGGACTATACCAACATTTAGGAAACAGTTAGACAGGTACATGGATAGGACAGGTTTGGAGGGATATGGACCAGGCGCAAGCAGGTTGGACTAGTGTAGCTAGGACATCTTGGTGTGCAAGTTGGGCCGAAGGGCCAGTTTCCACACTGTATCACTCTATGACTATGACTATGACTGAGTATAATATATTTTCCAGCAATCACTTAGACAACTCAGTTGGCCTCATAAAATGTAATCTGAACAAGTGTGATGTGTTGCACTTTGGGAGGTCCAAAGTTAAGGCAAAAATATATAATTAATGGCATGACTTAAAAGCATTGATGTACAGAGGGATCTTGTGGTTCAAGTCCATAACTCCTCAGAGTGGCAACGCAAGTAGATAGAGTGGTAAAGAATGCATATGGTATACTTGCTTTCATAGGCCGGGGCATTGAATATAAGAGTTAGGAACTCACAATGCAGCTTTATAGGACTTTAGTTGGGCCGCATTTGGAATATTGCATAAGGTTATGGTTGCCCCATTACAAGAAGAATGTAGAGGCTTTGGAAAGGACGCAGACAAGATTTGCCAGAATGATGCCTGGATTGGAGGTATTAAATACATGGAGAGGTTGGACAGACTTGGATTGTTTTCTCTGGAACACTAGAGTTGGTTGGTTTAGTGTATTGTGACGTATACCACGGTGTAATGAAAAGCTCTTTTTATATAAATTTATGAGAGGCATAGATAGGTAAACAGTCAAAACCTTTTTCCCCCAATGGGAAAATCAAATTTGAAAGGATATCACTTTATAATGAGAGGGACAAAGTTGAAAGGAGATGTGCATGACATGATTTTTTTTGACGGGAGATGGCGAGTCCTGAAAGGCTCTGTCATGGGTAGAAACAATAGTGACATTGAGGCTGAAACAATAGAGGCATTTAGAAGACTTTTGTATTGGCATATGGATAAGCAGGGAATGGAGGGATATGGATCATTTTCAGGCGGTTAAGAGCTGTTCTTGGACTCGTGTTTGAGCTAGACATTGTGGGCCAAAGCGCCTCGGCTGTTGCTGTACTGTTCCATGTTCTGTGTACTTAGCAAATAAACAGCCACTTTAGTAACTAGATCTGTCACCTCTGTTGCCTGAATTTTCTTTTTATTTAAACTCTTTCTAATATTCTTCTTCTTGATTAATACCTTCCTTTCTGGAACCCAGAGCATGCCAACAATTGAAATGACTCGCAGTAATAATAGATGAATTAGACTGCAAATTGAATTAATTATCCAACATTCGTGGATATATGAAAATAAGAATAATATCTACAATAAACGTATGTAGATATAATTAAATATGGCAGAAAACTGGCATCACACAAATGAATACGGCTGTGCAACTGACAGCTTCCATTTCATATTTGTTTAATTTCAGAAACAGCACTGCAATCTTATCGTAAATTATCAGAGTGGATGAATTACACGTGACATTCTTCTTGATTTTTGTTCATCCCAAAATGAGCATCTTGCATTCCATGTACTGAATGTTATTTAATCGTAAAAGGCCAAATAATTGAATCTACTTATCCTATAATTGTTTTGTTCCAGAATCAATGATGAACACGGTAACAACTATTTCTTTACACATAAAAGCAATCTAGTTAGATTTTGAGGTATCACACATGACAACTTCTTAAAGTTAATTTTAAACACAAGACAATTTATGGAAGTCAATTTCAGACAGTTTTCTTGCGCATCACCAGACCAATTAATTTGTCAGATCATTACAGATTAAAGGTTTGACTTCAAAAGGCCCAGTAGTACTTGTGACTTGGTAAACCAGCAGAACTAATAAATTGACTGCAATCTAAAACTGTTTCAAACATGCAGATAAGTAGGAGAAATATTGCTGCACAAACTAGGATAAGAGAATATCAGGGGACAAAATTTCTTATTACTGATGAAAACATGTTTTCTTCTTATTACTATGTAATAAATATATTAATTAATATGCTTAGGATCTGAACTCATGAATGCTGATGGAGATTACAAATTATACAGGAATAGCTTGAATTTTAAGAAGGAAGGGTCTAGTGCTTAAGATATATGCTCAACTGTTGCATAAAAACTATTATGTTTTCAATATTTTTGTTCAACGGCTGAAGGGTGCAGCAAGGTGCATGATTGCCTTCTCATGACTGATTCATGAAAAAACATTATTAATGTGCGCTCACAGTTTGGTTATCTGTCCTGCCAGCTGGGTGCAGAGGTGAATTGCTGCTGGAAGCAAATGTGAATAAAGCCCTCGTGAAAGATTAATTCTGCTCTTTGCATTATTCCACTCTATAAAATTTCAAGGTTTCCTGAAGTAATCTCCAGAAAAATACTGTCCTTCATAGTGATAGCTGATTTCCAAGAACTCATTTCCAGGGTACCAATGCAAAAAGTAATTTTGTTGGTTAGCTATATATTATAATCAAATCCAGTATTCCACTCGTGATTACAAAACTAGACCAAACAATGGAATCTAATCATTGAACTCCCATTTTGTTTATGAAGGGCTTGAATTATTTGGATTTTTAAAAAAATATTAAGATTTTCTTTTAGTTATTGTCATTGCTTTGAAAAATTGGTTACAAAAGCTATTAAAATAATATTTAGGCAAAAGCATTAACAATTTGATTTTAGAATACATTACTATTAAACTGATAAACACAATAATAATATCTGCCCATTCAATAATGTCCATTGCAATTCAAATATTTACCAGCCTGGGATTTTTCCTCACTGATTTATCATTCACATAATTAACGAACAGATTCTAGTGTATGTCAACAAATATATTATGCTCATTGGACCAAATAGCACTTGGCCGAGCCAGCATCTTGTGTTTGCCTCTAATGGGATGCCAACTGTAGCAATAACCTTTGCATATTGCCAGCCTCAGTGACATATCTGATGAAAGTCACAAAGAACTGCAGACCATAAGGTTATAAGGTCATTAGTGATAGGAGCAGAATTAGGCCATTCGGCCCATTAAATCTACTCATCGCTGATCTATCTCTCCCTCTTAAGTTAATTCTCCTGCCTTCTCACCATAACCCGTGACACCCCGGAAGTGCATTCAGATGCTGGAAATCTGAATACAGACATAAAATTCTGGGAACAATATGAATGTCGGGCAGTATCTATGGAATGAGAAACAGAGTTAATGTTTTGGGACGAACAGCTTCGCCAGAAGGGTTCTGACAAGAGGTCTTGGACATGAAACATTTTTCTATTTTTACATACTCTATTTTTCTTTTTGATGCAACCTAAGGTGCTGAATGTCTCCTGTATTTTTGTATTTATCACTGATGTAGTCATTCAGCAAGGCTGTTCCGAAGCATTCAGAAATAAATGAAAAGCAGGCAAATAATTATTTTTAAGTAAACCAAAATTTGAAAATTGTACAATAATTTAAAAAGTAAATTAACTGAAGGGGCTAGTATTAATTCAAATAAAGAAGTGCATTCAGCCAAGGACACAATGTGCTGGAGTAACTCAGCAGGTCAGGCTTCTTCAGATGTGTCCTGACCTGGAATGTCATTTATCCATGTTCTCCAGACATGTTGCCTGACTTGCTGAGTTACTCCAGCACTTTGTGTTCTTTTTTGTAAACCGGCATCTGCAGTTCTTGCTTTTACAAGTGTATTCAGTCACTCCATTTAGTGAGGAACTGCTCCTAGACTCTCAAAGTTTAGTTGAACAATTGTAATGAAGGGAAATCCCAGCCAACACACACTCTCCCATTGGATTCCATGGCAGTTTAGTTAAGTCGAGATACAATACGGAAAGAAGTCCTTTGATTCACCTAGTCCAAAATGACCATTGATCACCCGTTCACATTTGTTCTATGTTATCCCATTTTCTTATCCAATCCCTACACACGTGCCAATTTACAGAATCCAATTAACTCATAAACCTGCACGTCTTTGGGGTGTGGGAGGAGATTGCTGGTGCTGGAGGAAATCCACCTGGTCACAAGGAGAATGTGCAAACCTCATACAGGCAGCATGTTAGGTCAGGATCAACCCGTCTGGTACTAAAAGGCAACAGCTATCTCTACCAGCTGCACCACGTTGCTGCACCAACTATACAGGAAGATAAACGGGAAGATAAAGATAAGGCACATAAAGAGAATGCAAAGAACTGTGCAAGCCTAGGACATACTTACCTGTGGCCCCATTCCAAACTATTGGGTGCTGCCGATGTGGTTCATTGTTGTTTTCCTAATGGAAGTGCTATCCAAGTCATCAGTCACCAATGTGCACCTTTTCTGAGTTAACTCCATGATGGGTAACCTATCAAGGTATATCTGCATGCATGTAATAATGGTGTAAAACACACTGGCACCAACACCTACTCCACATTGTTCCTGTCACGTAGGCTTGGAATACGCAACCACTTTGAACCAAACGGCCTGGGTTTGAACATGTAGATAAGTAGGGCCGGAAACAGAAATGCTAAACAATCTCAGCCACTCGGGCAGCATCTGTGGAAACAAAAACAAATTAACATTTCAGGTTGAAGATTGTTCATCAGTACTGGGAAAGAGAAAACACAAGTGCATCAAGTAACCGAAACAGTGGGAGAGGGCCACTGTGGAACAAAGGGAAAGTCATGGAAATGATGGACAACCATTGAATAGCCATTTAAGCTCATTTGTCAATGCAACGTGTTTCTAATGTTGAAAATTCTGATTGATGTTGGAAAGTCTGAACCACTGCGGCCTTGCTGATAAAGCCAGAATATACAAATAGAAAAAGAAGAATGGCATTTACACATGGCCAGTTGTGATACCAACAGAAAGAAAGAACAGGTTATCTGAAGTGGGCGAATTTGATATTCAGTCCTGTAAGCTGCAGTGTGCTCAGATGAAAAATGAAGTGTGGTTCCTTGATCTTACATTGTAACAATGAAGGAGGCCACAAATAGAGAGGTTAGAGGTCTAATGGGATGGTGAATTAAAACGGCAGAGAAGTGGAAACTCGGGTAACTCCTATGGTCGGGGCACAAGCGTACTGTAAAGCAACCACCTAATCCATGTTTGATTTCTCCAAGACAGAGGAGGCTGCATTGTGAAGACTGAATACTGTAGACTAAGTTGGAAGAAGTGCAAGTAAATCACTGCTTCACCTGGAATAATTGTTTGAGTCGAGGTAATGAAAAGGGAAGAGGTGAATAAACAGGTGTTGGAGTTCCTCCAGTTTCATGGGAAGGTATCATGGGATGAGAAGTAGTAGATGGAGATGGAACAGCAGACAAGGTAGACGTATATTGAGTAGTTTGTGTGAGACACTGACACGGGAGGAAGGGGAAAGATATGTCTGGAGCTGAGTTCACATTGGAGTTGTTCGAAATTGCCGACAATAATGCATTAAATACAAAGACTGGTGGGTTGGATGTATTAATGAATGAATGAATAAGTTTAGTGGCCAAGTATTCACATACAAGGAATTTGCCTTGGTGCTCCACCTGCAAGTGACAATATGGCAAACAGTGACAGTTAGGAATGACACATAAAACATTAAACATTAATTATAAAACATTATTGATAGAACGAGAATTAAATAAAATTCCAGAGCAAAAGGATTTGTGGTTATTGAGTAGAGCTACTACTCGTGGAAAAAAGCTGTTTTTTACCATAGTGATCACAAGGCGAATTCTGATCACTGTTCTGCCTTGGGCAAGAGGAGGTGATAGCAGACTTGCAAGGGCGGCAGAGTGTGCTGCTGTAGAGTTATTGTTTTACAGCTCTTCCAGCTTCGGAGTCCCGGATTCCATCCCGGCTACAGATGCTGTGTGTACAGAGTTTGTACATTCCCCCAGTGACTGCGTGGGTTTTCCTCAAGATCTTTGGTTTCCTCCCATGCTGCATAGAGGTACAGGTTTGTGGATTCATTGGCTTGGTATAAGTGTAAATTGTCCCTCGTGTGTGTGTAGTATCGTGTTAACGTGCTAGTATTGCTGGTCGGTGTGGGCTGAAGGGCCTGTTTCCACGTTGTATCTCAAAACTAAACTCAACTAAATGTGGAAAATAATATGTGCAATTGAGAGCTCCATCGACTGTGGCAGCCCACAAACCGTGTTTTAGGAAGTATAAGAACATTTCCGAGGTAGCAGAGAGAAAAGGAACGGGGAAGAAACAGCTGGGGAAATTGAATGATGTCCTTACAAAAGGTGGGGGAAGAGTATGTATGGTCAATCCAACCACTGTCAATTCTAATACATATTAGGCAAGAGATCGTACACTGCTATTAGCCCAGGGTTTGTAGTTAGCAGTGAGCCAATATTGTTCATCACTAATCTGATAAAATACTCCCCACGAAACTGCTCTTTTTAGAGGCCTGCTACATTTTTGACATCAAGTTGGTGGGATAGCAAACATTGTTGTTCACAGTGGTGCAATGGTGACACAGTGGTAGAGTTGCTGCCTTACCGTGCCAGAGCCCGGGTTCAATCTTGACTCTGGGTGCTGTCTGTACAGAGTTTATACATTCTCCCTGTGACCGCGTGGGTTTTTATCAGGTGCTCCGGTTTCCTTCCACATTCCCAAGACGTGCAGGTTTATAGGTTTATTTGTTTCTGTAAATTGTCCCTTGTGTGTAGGGCTGAACTAGTGTATGGGTAATCGTTGGTTGCTGCCACGTATTGTTGCGGTATCTCTAAACGAATCTAAACTAATACCATCAGTTTTGCCGGGGAATAAAATACATTGAAGAATTATGACAGACATAATGCAGGGAAGCAATTTTTAATTAACATTACCCAAACCTTAAAATTGAAAAATAAACATTATTATGGGTAGCACAGTGACACAGCTGGTAGACATGGGACTAATCCTGGCATTGGGTGCTGTCTGAGTTCAGTTTGCACGTTTTCCCTGTGACTGCGTGGATTTCCTTTGGTTTACTTGCACATCCCAAAGAAGTGCAGGTTAATTGTCTTCTGTAAATCGCCCATAGCGTGGAACAAATGGATGAGTAAGTGGGATAACATATAAATAGTATGAATGTATTAGATGGTCAGCGTGGACTCGGTGGGCTGAAGGATCTGTTCCCATGCTGTACCTCTAAACTAAACCAAACCATCTGATTAACATAGAAGCAAAAAGTATACAATTAAATGTTTTTTTTTTAAATTCTGTTTTAATTTAGAATATTTATTTAGAATAAGCAGCTGCATTTAATTAGTTTTTGGGATGTGAATACTTTGCCTAGCATTAATTGCATTATGGAATGCCATTAAAAATGTATTTATTCCTCGCATAACAAAGCATACGATTTCCTGGGTACTTTAGACTAAAACGAGTTTGCAAATAGTTTAAATTCCCATCAGTTCAAGTTATTAACTTTGATTGCATGAAGAGGCCAGCAATCAGTGGGGTCTGCAGAGATGCACTACATCACAAATAGAAGCTTGGGGATTTCATGTTAAAGCACAGATACACAGAAATCCCAAGTTGTGAGCATCAGAGATTAATGAATGCTAATGAGAAATGAATGCTAATAGATTCCCTTGATTATTATCATAAAACCTGGGCAATTGCAAACACATTCATGAAGATTTCTTCCAATTGGTATATCTCTGAAGATTATAAAGGATCCAAAGTAACGCATTTGTAATTCCACCTAGAGGATAATTCCATGAACTATGGATATAACAAAAATATAATCTTTCGCCTAATCACATGATTTTACCAGCTGATAATTTCCCAGGATAGGTGTAAAACAAACATATAAGGTTGTCTAAAGTGGATGCATAATTTAAATTGCACATCCCATTTAACTATAAATCCAATAATTCTATCCTTGATTATTTTGGGAATGAAACAGAATTACACTAGAAAAGGAACAGCAAATACTGGTTTACAATAATAGGTAAAAAGTGTTGGAGTAACAGTGAGCCAACCCCCCCCCCCCCCCACCCTCTCTCTTTCATCACCCCTCTCCTTTCTCCCCTCTTTCTTTGCAGTGCCCCCACTTAGACGTACATCCATTTCCCCCTCCCCCCTTCTACCTACATTTATTTTTCTAGCTTCACAATTCCCAACTCTTCCATCCTTTTGATCACACCTTCTATCTTTTCATCTTTAGCCATTGTGCATCCATCTGCCTAAAAACCCACCACATCTATATCCACTGATTACCTGCCTATGTTCTCCTAGTCCTCCAAAATCAGTCTGGAGAAGGGTCCTAATCCAAACCATCACCTATCCATGTTCTCCAGAGATGCTGCCTGACCCGCTGAGTTACTCCAACACTATGTGTTTTTATTAGAATTAATACACTGGCTATTTCTTTATTTGGCCTCCTGCATTCTGATTTGGTAATTATAGTGAAAAGATTATATGCTACCCATTCATTTAAACCAACATTACTCTAGGACAGCAACTGTTCCAATGGGTACCTTTAAAGGCTGGGAGCTGAACATCCAGGGATATTTAATATTCGGGAGGGATAGACAGAAAGGAAAAGGAGGTGCAGTAGCGTTGCTGGTTAGAGAGGTGATTAACGCACTAGAAAGGAAGGACATTAGCTTGGAGGATGTGCAATCGATATGGGTAGAGCTGCGAAACACTAAGGGGCAGAAAACGCTAATGGGAGTTGTGTACAGGCCACCTAACAGAAGTTGGGGATGGCAGCAAACAGGAAATTAGAAATGCGTGCAACAAAGGTAAAACAGTTATAATGGGTGACTTCAATCTACATATAGATTGGGTGAATCAAATTGGCAGGGGTGCTGAGGAAGATGATTTCTTGGAATGTATGTGGGATAGTTTTCTAAACCAACATGTAGAGGAACCAACGAGAGAGCAGGCTATTTTAGACTGGTTATTGAGTAATGAGGTAGGGTTAGTTAGCAGTCTTGTTGTGCGTGGCCCCTTGGGCAAGAGTGATCATAATATGGTTGAGTTCTTCACTAGGATAGAGAGTGACATTGTTAATTCAGAAACAAGGGTTCCGAACTTAAAGAAAGGTAACTTTGAGGGTATGAGAGGTGAATTGGCCAAGATAGACTGGCAAGTGATTCTTAAAGGGTTGACGGTGGATATGCAATGAAAGGCATTAAAAGACTGCATGGATGAACGACAACAATTGTTCATCCCAGTTTGGCAAAAGAATAAATCAGGGAAGGTAGTGGATCCTTGGATAACAAGAGAAATCAGGGATAGTATCAAAACAAAAGGTGAAGCATACAAATTAGCCAGAAAAAGCAGCCTATCAGAGGATTGGGAGAAATTCAGAGTCCAGCAGAGGAGGACAAAGGGCTTAATTAGGAAAGGGATAATAGATTATGAAAGAAAACTGGCAGGGAACATAAAAACTGACTGCAAAAGTTTTTATAGATATGTGAAAAGAAAAAGATTAGTTAAAGCAAATGTAGGTCCCTTGCAGTCAGAAACTGGTGAATTGATGATGGGGAACAAGGACAGGGCAGACCAATTGAATAACTACTTTGGCTCAGTCTTCACTAAGGAAGACATCAATAATCTGCCGGAAATAGCAGGGGACCGGGGGTCAAATGAGATGAGGAACTGAATGAAATCCAGGTTAGCCAGGAAGTAATGTTAGGTAAATTGAATGGATTAAAGGCCGATAAATCCCCAGGGCCAGATAAGCTACAACCCAGAGTACTTAAGGAAGATAGCCCCAGAAATAGTGGATGCATTAGTGATAATCTTTCAAAACTCTTTAGATTCTGGATAGTTCCTGAGGATTGGAGGGTAGCTAATGTAACCCCACTTTTTAAAAAGGGAGGGTGAGAGAAAACAGGGAATTACAGAACAGTTAGTATAACACCGGTAGTGGGGAAAATGCTAGAGTCAGTTATTAAAGATGGGATAGCAGCACATTTGGAAAGTGGTGTAATCATTGGACGAAGTCAGCATGGATTTATGAAAGGTAACTCATGTCTGACGAATCTTATAGAATTTTTCAAGGATGTAACTAGTAGAGTGGATAAGGGAGAACCAGTGGATGTGATATATCTGGACTTTCAGATGGCTTTTGACAAGGTCCCACATAAGAGATTAGTATACAAACTTAAAACACACGGTATTGGGGGTTCAGTATTGATGTAGATAGAGAACTGTCTGGCAGACAGGAAGCAAAGGGTAGGAGTAAAAGGGTCCTTTTCAGAATGGCAGGCAGTGAGTAGTGGGGTACCGCAAGGCTCATTGCTGGGAACCGAGCTATTTACAATATATATTAATGATCTGGAGGAGGAAATTGCATGCAACATCTCCAAGTTTGCGGATGACATGAAGCTGGGGGCAGTGTTAACTGTGAGGAGGATGCTAGGAGGCTGCAAGGTGACGTGGATAGGTTGGGTGAGTGGGCAAATGCATGGCAGATGCAGTATAATGTGGATAAATGTGAGGTTATCCACTTTGGTGGCAAAAACAGGTATGTAGACCATTATCTGAATGGTGGCCGATTAGGAAAAGGGGAGATGCAACAAGACCTGGGTGTCATGGTACACCAGTCATTGAAAGTAGGCATGTAGGTGCAGCAGGCAGTGAAGAAAGCGAAAGGTATGTTGCCATTCATAGCAAAAGGATTTGAGTACAAGAGCAGGGAGGTTCTACCGCAGTTGTACAGGAACTTGATGAGGCCACACCTGGAGTATTGCATACAGTTTTCGTCTCCAAATCTGAGGAAAGACATTCTTGCCATAGAGGGAGGACAGAGAAGGTTCACCAGACTGATTCCTGGGATGGCAGGAATTCCATATGAAGAAAGGCTGGATAGACTCGGCTTGTACTCACTGGAATTTAGAAGGTTGAGGGGAAATCTTATAGAGACTTACAACATTCTTAAGGGGTTGGACTGGCTAGATGCAGGAATATTATTCCCGATGTTGGGGAAGTCCAGAACAAGGGGTCACAGTTTAAGGATAAGGGGGAAGTCTTTTAGGGCTGTGATGAGAAAATCACTTTTCACACAGTGAGTGGCGAGTCTCTGGAATTCTCTGCTACAGAAGGTAGTTGAGGCCAGTTCATTAGCTACATTTAAGAGGGAGTTAGATGTGGCCCTTGTGGCTAAAGGGATCAGGGGGTGTGGAGAGAAGGCAGGTACAGGATACTGAGTTGGATGATCAGCCATGATCGTATTGAATGGCAGTGCAGGCTCGAAGGGCCGAATGGCCTACTCCTGCACCTATTTTCTATGTTTCTATGTAAAGACATTGCTGAAATTAGTATGAAGAAAGTGACACGTCATCCTGTTGTCTTAATTCATCCCAAATGCAGATGAAATGTGGTTGTTTATTATTGTCAAAAACAAGAAATCTTGCTGCATACCTTGTCAATCCCCAGTTCAATGCAAACAAACTCCAACATTAGGATACCTCAGCTATATTTCTAGTAGTAGTAAAGAATCAATAATGAATGTGGATCCAGCCATTCTAAAGTCATCAAATCCTATCAATTCAAACCTGATTTGTCATATCCTCTCCAACATCTATTGGCACAGATGATTTAAAAAAAACTTGAATTAATGAAGAGCAGACTTTCAAATGCATACCATTCAAAAAATGCTTGATTAAAAACATGATTGACGCAAATATGAGCTGTATCAAATAATTCTGTAGGTGTCATCTCTTGGTTTGTTGTATTGGAGGACTGATAGCATCAGTGATTTTTGGAACTTGCTCAGTAAATGACTCTCTATCGTATGAAGTGCAATTTTTTTAATCTGAAGATAGGCCATTGGCCTGAAAGATTATCTTTTATTTCTCTTCACAGGTATTGCTGGTGCTGAGGATTTCAACAACTCATGAGGGCCTGTTTTTAAACTGATGCCTAACTCCCTAAATTCTCTTTGCAGAGACTCATCTCCCTTTGCCATTGCTCCCAGTTTAGACCATCACCTGTGGCTGCTCACCCTCCCCTCTCAGAATCTTATGCTCATTCTGACCCTGACACGAGGGGGGCAACAGACTATTCTGAAGTCTCACTTACAGCCACAGGAATGCCTGCGTGCATCTCTGACGTTGAAATCCCCAATCACTGTGGCTCGCTTGGGCTCTGCCCAATTCTTCTGATCAACAGAGCCAGGCCTGGAACCACTGTGCTGTTTGCTGCAATTATTTCCCCCTGAAAGGCTATCACCACCCAACCAGTATCCAAAATGGCATACCTGTTTGAGAGGAAGATGGCCTTAGGAGAATCCTGCACGACCCGATCGCTCTCCTAGCAGTCACCCATCCATCTGGCTGAACCTTTGGTGTGAGCACCTCCCTGAACCAACTGCCTATAACTTTCTCTGCCTCCTAGACATGTCTGAAGAAAGGTCTCGACCCGAAACATCACATATTCCTTCTCTCTGTTGCCTGTCCGACTGAGTTACTCCAGCATTTTGTGTCTTTCTTCGGTTTAAACTAGCATTTGCAGTTCCTTCCTACACACTCCTATCCATGCTACATGTGTTCAGCTGCCACTCCGACCGATACATGCAGTCGGAGGAGTGTGAAAGACCTACTTCCTGCTGATATAGTCGTCAGGCACACATGAGTGTCATCAGGGGATGTCCAGGAGCAAAGAAGACTGCAAATAGTTGTGAGCACTGCCCAGTCCATCATGGGTTCTGACCTCACCACCATCAAAAGTAATCTAAAAGGCACTCAGCATCATCAGAGACCCACACCACCCTGGCCATACACTCATTTCACCTACGCCTTTGGGAAGAAGGTACTGGAACCTGAAAACCGTAAAGTCCAGGTTCAGGAACAGCTTCTTCCCTACAGCCATCAGACTATTAAACACGACAACCTTCAATAAGCTCAAAACTACATACACTATTAGTGTTATTATTGCACTATTATTGTTTGTCTGTTTTTTATTTGCACGTGTGTGTTCATGTATGTTTATATGTACATATATACACATGTATGTACGTGTTTATATGTATATGTGAGTATGTGTATATATACACAAACTGAACTTTTTTTCCCTCTCATTTACTATATCATTTACAGTGTACTATGTTTATATATTCTGTTGTGCTGCTGCAAGTAATAATTTCATTGTTCCATCTGGAACATGTGACAATAAAACACTCTTGTCTCTCTTGACTCTTGATATCCCACAACTGGCAGGCGGACCATTGATTGACCATCAATCCACTGATTGCCATCACTGCCCCCTTAATGCACACATAAAAATAAGTCCTTTGGATTTATGGAGAAGTAAATTTTAAACATCTTATCTTGTCCTTGCCTAGTTTCTGCACACCCTCCTCACTGAAGCGCAGAATTCACCAAAGCCCTTGTTTTGTCTCACTTAAATCATGCCCGGTAAATGACAAAAATACTTTCATGATACATAAAAAGTGGACCATATGATTTGATATCCACAGTTTCAGGTTTTGGACACTAATTATTTGCTGAATGGGTGATGATTTAACTCAAGGTCTCGACATTTGTATATCCAAAAAGGCAATATATTTCACAGAGAATAGTGGGGGGAAACAAAATCGAATTTTCTCACATGGAGGAAATCCCGCTAATAGGTTGGTCACAGGGTCCTGACTGTTCAGAAACCCAGGCTCTGATAATACCAGATTTTGATATGAAAAACCTAATCTAACATGTGTCGACTTAAAACCAATCTCACATTAATGTGGCAAAAGCAAATCTTCAGAAAATTACATGACATATTACTTCAAAAGTTGCAACTTATTTGAAGCGCAACACAGACTCGGATGCTGCTTTATACAGAAAGCAGCAGATTAACATAGCTGCGGACATGAATTCCTCCACAGCTCTGCTTTAATTGGATCCATCCATGAATAATTGTCATTTGAACATGTTAGGCTATCTTTAACTGTCAAATGTAGATTTAAGTTACCTCACCTTCCATTTCAATGCTCCTTAAAACCCCCTAACCGGTGCTGATTAAGAAAACAAACACTGTTAGTTTCTCTGTACAAAGTGTCGATAAAATTAAAAATATTATCTCGCTCTCCTGAGACAAATAAACCCTTCTGCTCATTGTGCTGTTTTCAGGTAACTGGCATATCTTAGATGCATTATTCAATACAAATTCACCATGCATTTCCACTTAGTTACCTTATACATAACCAGTCATATTCGTGGGAACACAGGTGTACTGCGGCAGACAAATCACCTTATTTTTCAGGAACCTTCATCTTTATCGGTTTGAATATTGAACAAAGAACTGTGCAGCACAGAAACATGCCCTTTGGCCCACGATGTCTATGCCAATCATGAGCCCAGGTTAAACTAACCCCCATCTGCCTGCACATGATCCATATCCCTTCATTGTTCATGTGCCTGTCTAAATGGCTCCTAAAATGACACCATCATGTCTGCTTCCACCATACTACCAGCTTCACGCTCCAGCCATCTACCACCTTCTGTGTAAATAACTTTACCTTGCACACTCCTTCAAACTTAATGCTATGCACTCTTGTCATTTGCCATTTCTACTCTAAAAGGCTCTATCTACCCTATGTGTATCTGACATAATTTTATACACTTCTATCACGCTGCCCCTGAGCCTCCAACACTCTAGAGAAAACAATCCAAGTTTTTCCAATCTCTCCTCATGGTTAATGCTCCCTAATCCAGGCAGCATCCTTGTTAAACTCTTTTGTACCCTCCCCAAAGTCTGTGCATCCTTCCTGTAATGTGGCAGATGGACCTGTATACAATCGTCCTGCAGTAATGCAGTCTAACCAACGGTCTATACATCCTAAGATAGGCACAAAATACTGGAGTAACTCAGTGGGTCAGGCAGCATCACTGGTACCTTAAATTGGAGGAGCAGCACCTCATATTTCACTTAGGCAGTTTGCACCCCAGCGGTATGAACATTGACTTCTCTAATTTCAGGTAGTCCTTATATTCTCCTCCCCTTCTCAGCTCTCCCTCAGCCCACTGACTCCTCCTCTTCCTTCCTTCTTCCCACCCCCCACCCCCACCCCCACCCTCACATCAGTCTGAAGAAGGGTTTTGGCCCGAAACGTTGCCCATTTCCTTCGCTCCATAGATGCTGCCTCACCTGCTGAATTTCTCCAGCATATTTGTCCACCTTCAATTTTCCAGCATCTGCAGTTCCTTCTTAAACAGGAGATCTGTGAGGACTGGCTCTCCACTGTCCTACCTTCAATCAAGTTTGTAAAACATGACCTTCTCCATACAAACCCATGCCTGCACCCTACATGCCTATACTTTTCCAAATGCAAATAAATCAGTGAAGATTTCATTATTTTTTCATGTTTATATTTTCTGATCTACCGAAATTATTTCTCATGACAATTTGAACAACATTAATTATGCTCCTGATGTGGCAGCAATTATCAACTTATATTATTTCATTGTACTTTTAAAATTAAATTATCTTTGGTTAGAACTATGCTGTACTCAGTTTTATTTTACCTTGATAACTATTCTGTACTTCTTTATAAACTAGTGTGTATTTGTTATTGTGTGTATATCGTTCTTGTAAGGTGCACTGCATGACAGAGTAAGAGAGCCACCAAGTGGAAGTGATGACAATTTCAGTTTTATTCAGCAAAGCACTAGCATTGGAGAATATTGTCCATCCCTACCTTAATAAGTACTCTCTTTATCGGCAATCCCTCAGTCAAGGATGACTTGCTTCCGCTCCTGTTCAATGAGATCAGAATATCTACATTAGTAGATAGAGTGGTAAAGAAATCCTATGATATAAGGCAAGGGAGGTGCCGTTGTTGACTGATTATAGTCTTACACCATATGTTTCTTTACCACAATATCTACTAGTGTTGCCACTTTCAGGGAACTAGGTACTTGGTTTCCCCTGATTCCTCTATACACCAATGCTGTTAGGAATCTTGCCATTAACTGTATACTTTCTCCTTGGTTTCAACCTCTACCATGCTGAGGGCAGGTGCCAGTTCTCAGACATTCATTATACCTACCCCTTGACCATGACTTCGCAGAAAAACACCAGGCCATCATCTCTCAGACTGTTTCTGATTTCACCACCTCTGGCGATCTGCCCTCCCACAGCCTCCAACCTCATCATTCCCCAAGCCCTGCATGGCCTACTTCCACCTCCACCCCAAAATCTACAAACAGAACTGCCCTGACTGAAGTCCGACAGAGGTTCACCTGCACCTCCTCCAACCTCGTCTACTGCATCCGTTGCTCCAGATGCCAGCTAATCTACATCGGTGAGACCAAGCGGAGGCTAGGCGATCGTTTCGCCGAACACCTCCGCTCGGTCCGCAATAACCAACCCGACCTCCCGGTGGCTCAGCACTTCAACTCCCCCTCCCACTCCGTATCCGACCTCTCGGTCCTGGGCCTCCTCCATGGCCAGAGTGAACAACACCGCAAGTTTGAGGAACAACATCTCATATTCCGCTTGGGGAGTCTGCATCCTCTGGGCTTAAACATTGAATTTTCTCAATTCTGTTAACCCAGACTGCTCCTTTCCCCCCACCCCCCCACCTCTCCCTCAGCCCTCGGGCCCTGACATTCCTTCTCCATCTCCCCCCCCCCCCCCAAGTCGCACTAGCTTCTCATTTTCACACCAGAAACAGCTTACAATGGCCTGCTTTCCTTATCACCAATACTTTTTTGCATATCTTTCACTCATTGTTCTTGCTTTATCTCTCCATATCACTGTTTATATCTCTCGTTTCCCTGATCCCTGACCAGTCTGAAGAAGGGTCTCGACCCGAAACGTCGCCTATCTCCTTCACTCCTTAGATGCTGCTGCACCCGCTGAGTTTCTCTAGCTTTTTGTGTTGCCCTGACTGATATATTGTTTCTGCCTTTTCCTGTCCCACTAAACGCATCTCCACATACATTTGTATACATTGGATATGCAAGCAAAGAATTTCACTGTGCCTAGTCACATGTGACAATAAAGTATTCCTATTCCTATTCCTATTTCTACCTTGACGCTATCCTAATTCCCACTTGTCCATTTCCCTTCCAACATACATCTGACCCACCTCACACGCTCTTCAACTATTTAATAACTTTAAGTTTTTATGCCCCCATTCATTCATCTTTACCATGGATACCCAGTCCCTCTACACATCCACCCCACCAGGAAGGTCTCAAGGCTGTCCGTTTCCTCCTTAACCAGAGACTCAATCCGATTTCCTCCACTAAACGCTCTTCAATCTGGCAGAACTTGTCCAAAAACTTCTCTTTTGACTCCTCTCACTTTGTCCATGTTAAAGATGTAGCCATGGGAACTCACATAGGCTCTAGCAATGCCTGCCTTTTTGTTGGTTATGCTGAACAGTTCTTGTTCCCAGCATATCCCCCAACTCACTCTTCAATGAGGACTGCATTGGAGCTGCCTCCTGCACCTGTGCAGAACTCATGGACTTTATTAACCACCACTAATTTCCACCCTGCCCTCGAATTCACCTGGATTATCTCTGACACCTCTCTCCCCTTCTTGATCTCCCTGTCTCCATCGCAGAGGACAAACTATCTACTGCAAACTTACCACTTCACATGGTTATCTGGACTATACTTTCTCCCACTTGCCTCTTGCAAAGAAGCTACCGCCTACTCTAAATTCCTCTATCTCCACCGAATCTGCTTCCACGTCAAGGCTTTTCATATGAGGACATCAGAAATGTCCATATTTTTAGTCAATGTAGTTTCCCCCCAGCTGTGGAATGGATCCCTCACCCGCATCCCTTCTGTGTCCCACGGTTCTGCTCTTGCTCCCTATGCCCTCAGATGGAACAGGATACTGTTCCCCTGGTCCTCACCTTTCACCACCACGAGCCTCTGCATCCAACACATCATCCTCAGACATTTGCATCACCTCTAATGTGAATCCACTACTAGTTACATCTTCCCATCTCCACCCCTTTTTTGTCGTCTGGGGAAACTGCTCCTTCTCCTTTCTGACTAGTGTTGCTGGGACATGTTGGCCGGTGTGGGCAAGTTGAGCCGAAGGGCCTGTTTCCACATTGCATCACTCTATGACTCTACCCAGATTTCCCTTAAGGGCAACAACACAATCTGAATATTGTGCTTCAGAAATACCCATTAAATCACTGGATTTAACTTTATATATATATATAATATATACATATATAATAGGAAATAACTTAGTTATAGATATAATTACATAATATATAGTCATTTAATGTGTTCATGTCAAAAATGATTCCAGTTATTTCTTTAATAAACATTAAACTATTTAATAGAAATGGTTAGGTTATTGTCACGTGTACCAAGGTATAATGAATAACGTATTTGTTGCAAGCTATCCACTCAGCGAAACTACCATACTGATTACATTCAAGCTGTCCAGTGTATAGATACTGGATAAAGGGAATAGTGCCATAGGTAGCTTGCAGTAAATTTAAAATGTAGAGATTTTATTATTTCAAATTCAGGGATTTTATTAAATCCCTCGCAAAATGATAATGATAAAAAGAACAGGCACCACAGAGAATAAAGAAATTCCTACGTCATTGGATTAGCATCCACAGGATAGGTGTTAAAAGCCAGGTCAGACTGATAAGATGAAGCTTTACTTTTGATGCTGTCTGGGATGTTCCTTTCTGTTGAACAAACGCCTTTTTGAAATGGAAACGATTTGATTTAACAGATATATTTATTTAGAGTTCAACGTCTATTTATTCCATAATCCACCCCATTCAAAATATAGTAAGTGGCTACTTAGACACATCTACTTGATTCTTTTCATCAGTCTTTCCCAGGAACATATTATACAAATCTTTCAAACATTGATAAATAAGTAAGATGCTTTGCAACTACCTGGTTTACTCCCATCATCTAGTTTTAATATTGACGGACCTTTGTTTCAGAACATTTTATCACATTGAACAGTGGAACTGAATTAAATTGTAATTTATTTTGATTTAATCCTCAAGTACGCTTTGAGATATCTTCTATTCTAATCACACCACATGTAAAGTTGTGCTCTTTCCATCATTACTTGGCTGCAATGAGTTTATGAGGATTTAAATGCATCCTTTCCCTGGGTACACTTTTCTGCCCTGAATTGCTCTTAACACCAGAGGTTTAGCTGGTAGAGCTGCTGCCTCGCAGTCTCACCAGAGACCCAGGTATGATTCAGACCTCGGGTGCTGTCTATATGGAGTTTGCATGTTCTTCCTGTGATGTCGTAGGTTTTCTCCAGTTTCCTCTAATATTCCAAAGACGTAGGTTTGTAGCTTAATTGGTCCCTGTGAGTTTCCCCTATATTTTTGGAAGGGGATGCAAAAGTGGGATAGCATGGAACTAGAGATTGAACAAGTGATCGATGGTCGGCATGGGCTAGGTGGGCCAAAGGGCCTGTTTCCATGCTGTTCACTCAACTGGACAATATTAGAGCAATTCAGTATTGATTGCATTAACAGGGTGCTTCTAGCGACTATCAGGTGTAGGTAGAACAAACAGGTCATCAGTCGGTTTGCAATTTATTTTGATGACAGTGCATTTTTTTGGATTTAAATACTTAGGCTGGTCTTCCCTATAGCTTCAAAGTGAGAACTTAGAGTAGGCATTACTCCACTCCTCCCTCGAATGCCATTTAAAGGGATCATTAGATATTGATATATAAGTTGCGTGCATATCAGGAACTGACAATCCTCTTGAAGATATGTGACAGAGGTATACAGAATTATGAGAAGCATAGATAGGATAGACAGAGCTTTATCCCAGGGTGGAGATGTCAAAGACAAGATGGCATAGGTTTAAGATAAGAAGGGCAAAGTTTAAAAGAGATGTGCATGGCAAGTTTTGTTTTGCACAGAGGATGATGAGTGCATGGAGCATGCTGCCAGGAATGGTGGTGGAGGCAGTTGCAATAGCAGGGGCATTTGGATAGGCACATGGATATGCAAGGATTGGAGAGATATAGATCAAATGCAGGCAAATGAGATTACTTTATCTTGGCATCCTATTCAGCACAGACATTATGGGCTGAAGGGCCTGTTCCTGTGATGTACTTTTGGTTGTTCTATGTTCAATGTATATGTGAGATTTTCTTTTCTGGCTTTTGATACAATTCCCAAGTCTTTGGTTCTTTTCAGAGTTGTTGCAAATTTTCCAATGAGCGAAATACTTGCTGACTTCCAGGATTCAGTACAAACCAATGTTTTCCACACATTGGTGCATTATAGATATTTATCTTGGAGCAAAGCACAGCAATGAAAATGAGCCAAGGATGCATCCTGTTGCTGTGAGGGAGAGGAAGAAGGGATTAATTTTTGTAATCATCTAATCGTCCAATCTCCCACTTGCTCCATTCAAAACTGCAGCCAAATATTTGGACAAGTATTACCTTGCTGATGGCTGTTAAAGTAGATGCCAGGCTAGAACTGGAGATATAATTACTCGATTTACTGCACATCAGTTTACTAGGCTGTTTTGCAGAAAGTAGGTCACTGAGTGCCTTTATTCTTGGAGACTAGCTCGATGTCAATCTGCCTTGCTAGAGACGAGGCTGGGAGAACACAAGCTTGCTCCTAGATTATGCACTTTTTTCAAACTGGCGATACATTTCAACACTGCCATTTACAAACATATAAAGAATATCAATTTCCTCGATGTACATCTTGAAGTGAGTCAGACATGCCAGTATAAAGTTTTCCAATAGCAAATTACAATTAAACACAAAGTACTTGTGCTATAACTCCAGGATAAGCACTCAACTAAGAAAACTAAGCCCAAAGCCAAAGTATTACCTAACTATCAAATTAAATATACCAACTTACAATAAATGACTCTATATGCAAAAAAAAGCTACCTACATATTAATTAGCTCTTTAAAAAAACTAATCCTGTAGATGCAAGTATATCATTGGGGTTATCAAGTGGGCCTCTCTTCATTCTGCAGCAGTTTGCTGTACTATTTGCATTTGAGCTACCTTGGCAAACCAAAGAGTTGCTATGAGGTGGCAAGGACAATCCATTGATATAACGGCCCACAACGCTTTGACAAGAGTTGAGTCGATAACCAAATGGTCTTTATTGTCTTATTGTCTGCTGTAGCTGCTCTTTCACTCAGCCCCTTTTCGCTGAGGCAATCAGTAATTTCCACTAGTGCAAGGTCAACTGCTTTCATGCTGCACAAATGGAATAATAAGTTTTATTCCATTTTCCCTTGACTACTCAAAATCTCACCCAGCAACCATAAGTCCTATGTCACAGCACATAAAACCACCAAAAGGCACAAGCAGTCGTTTTACATTGTCGAAGCTAGGATCCACAAATGTAAAGTTGCTACTCTTTCTTCACTGCCGGGCTGGTTCTAGATATTGTTTACCTGAAATGAAAATATTTTACAGTGTTGTTCATCATAAAAATGCAACTGATGAACACCAGCCTGAAGTTCAATACTTAGGCTGGTCTTCCCTAGAGCCTCAAAGTGAGAACTTAGAATAGGCATTACTCCACTCCTCCCTTGAATGCCATTTAAAGGGATCATTAGATATTGATATATCAGTTGGCACCATGGTCGAATTGTAATGAAGACAGGAAGAGAAAAGATGTCTGCTTACATCATTGGCAGCTTGTCAATCAGAAAATTGTTGAATGTGATGGGTGGGGGGGGGAGGAGAAAGCGGGGTGGCTATAAGATTTTAGAAGTGGGGTTAGGTAAAAGGATACGGTTTACCTTTGATGGCTGGCTGCACCCTCCGTGATAGTTGTTTCAGTAATAGCCAGGAACAACTTCACCCATGCAAGAGGTTAAAACATATGGATTAACCGTCCCTCTGTGTGTCACTTTGTCCTCTTAAATAAAGGGGTGCATGGCAGTGAATATTTGGATGATATGGCTTATTGCTGTGTGCAACTTGTGTGATATGGGCATGAGACATGCAGCAGTGGTAGCATAAAAGCTTGTGGTGAAGCATATAAATATTAGGCACAAGTTCTGATAAAAGTTGATCGTGAGTGAGGGATAGGTTTGCACAAAATTGGGAAATTCTTTTGTTACTGTTCAAGTTAGTCAAATGTGGCCATTCAAATTATATTCACTGGCTCTGAGTACTCTAAAGAATCACAAGACTTCTTGTTCAGGTATCTCTGTATCCTATGTGCAGCTATATCCTTCCCCTCTTTTGCAGGCATTTCCTGAGGGGCTACTCCGCCTGTGCTTACAGGCTATTTCCACTGGAGTCCATCTCTTTCACCAAGGCGTCCAATTTAGTAAAAGAAGAATGGGATGCCCCCACTTTCCTGTGTTGTGCTAATGTTTGTTTTCCCAAACCAATTTCAGCTGTCAATTGCAGCCAGCTCTTTGCCTCGAGTGATGCAAGTCAACTAACACCACCCTAACGTGACTTGCCCAGAGAAATTACTATTTCAGCACAACATTGATGTGTGAGTTAATTCAATTCATTTGGGGACCATCCAATTAAACTCCACCAAAGTCCACTTTCTTTAGAAAGTAGAAAATGTTTCCACACATATGTTTTATTCATTGTGTTTCTTTCTTAAAGAATAAGAACTTTGTTCTTATATATTATCTCCTTCAAAGATAATCTAAGTAATATTTATTTTAGGAGAGATTACTTGTCAATCTTGAGAGTGCTAAGCCACATATGCTAGTGACCAAAGGCCACTCGATGAGGACAGAAAACAGAAATCCTCTCTTTCTTTCAAGCTGTTAAAACCAAATCCATTGGAAATGTCAACACTGAGAATTATAAATTGTATTCAGCAAGGATATTAAGGACTAGAAAGACAAGCAAATTAATTGAATAGGTTGAAGTGCCAAATTACTTGGTTTTGATTCTACAAGGTTAAACTTTCAAATAAATTTAATTTGAAATTTATCAAATAAACATTGCAGCGTTTGAATACAGTAATGAGCATTTGAAATTATGGTTGAATTTTAAATAATGCAATGCATATATTCCACATTATGCACTCACAATAATTCAAACTTTCTAAGCCTGCAGGTCTAACTTGAAAATAAATGATTATACTGAGAATTTACGGATTTGCAATTCAATCTAACCTTACCACTTTATTTCCTGTGATTTATGAGACTCATGAAACAATTTCCATTGACAAATGAGGTTTACATCCCAGAGCCCTTATTAAGTTCCATTTTCGTGCTGACTGAGGCATTTCATTTTCATTTACACAAGCTGGTAAATGATAAAAAGATCCTCAAGTTATTTGGGAAAAAATATTACACCAAAGACACAGTAGCTGTCTATGCCTCAACATGTGTGCAGTTGACTGGAAACAATCATCTTTGTAAAGATAGAACTTCAATTTTGTGCATAATATAAGCACTTTAAAAAGGAATTATTAGTTTTCTCTGCTATCCTTTGAATATTAAATCAATAATTTAACTGGTCCCAGGCATGGGCATGTCAGAAAATTACTTGGTTTTCATCAAATATAGGTACTGGATGCATTATGTTCTTCCAGCATTTTTTGCGGTCACTAGCAAAATCTAGTGCAGTTGAGGCCCCAATTATTCCTTTAATGATAATAAAAATACATCAAATCGTAACTCATCTCCGGAGAACATTGATAGGTGACTTTTCTGATTGTGACCCTTCTTCAGCCTAATAGTGTGGTGGGAGGGGTAGAGTGGAGAAAGCTGGATGAGGGGATGGGCAGGCCAAGCCTTGCCAGTGATAGGTAGATACAGGCGAGGGGGGGGAGAGAGATAGATGCATGTCCCGATGCAGAACAGAATAGCGGGATGGGGGTGTTTGTAGCTAGTTACCTAAACTTCAATGGAGAATTCACAAGTTGCCGAAGGGCCTGTTTCGGAGCTGTATCTCTAAATGAAAAAAACTGTTTTTACTGTTAGGTTGTAAGCTATCCAAATGGAATATGAGGTTACATTCCTCCAGTATGTGTGTGTCCTCACTCTGGCAATGGAGGAGGCCCAGGACATAAGGGTGATTGTTCTGTAAGTTTCTGGAAAACCAATTATAAAACATACATTTTTGCAACTTTTAATGTTGTTTCACATAGATGAACTACTATGGGAAAAATATGTTTGGCGCAATCTTTTAGATAATTTAATTTATTTTTTCCTCTTTATCTGGGTTGGCCATTGCATTCAGTCATATCCATAGCATTTTATGATGAACAACACTGTAAAATATAACTGATTTAAGAATATAAAATCAAATTTTTGTCCCACTTTCAAATTATAGAGTATCTTCCTCAAATAAATCACCAAAAAAAGTACTTTTTCAGTCTAACGCATTGATTTTAAACCTTCGCAACAGTTTACTGCTGAAAAAAGTGGTGATTTTCAGCAAAAATGATAATTGTCACATAACTGTTTACCAACTTCCTCTAAAACAATATTAACCAGATAAATAGGCAAAATCATACTGTTCATTTATCAATTACAATTGATAATTATGGTCAATGTATTATTTTACACCTTATGAACATAAAATACTCGTGTGATGGATATGACTCAGCCTGATGGAGATGATCAAGTTCGGGAGATAGAGCTACAGCTGGAGATGGAGATAGATATAGAGATAGAGCTGGAGATGGAGCTTGAACTAGAGCTGGAGATGGAGCTTGAGCTAGAGCTTGAGATGGAGCTGGAGCAGCAGATGGAGCTGGAGCTAGAGCTGAAGGAGCTGGAAATGGAGCTGGAGATGGAGCTGATGGGGCTAGAGCTAGAGCTGAAGATGGAGCTGGAGATGGAGCTATAAATTAAATAAACAAAAAAAAGATATGCCAAGTCTGGGTCATACCAAACATTAAGGGGCCGTCACTCGTGAGCTCGGGGGTTAAATGACGGAGATGAGTGTTACGGATATGATGGCCCAAACCTTTAGCCAAGCATGGAAGGCGATGCCTGGCGATATTGTTTGGATGTATGGCACATGGCAAAAACCTATCTGCACCTACCGTGTGAGTTTCTCCTGATTTGGCGGTCGAGAAGCGTGCCAAAAACTCAGTTTTTTGCAGCATAACAGCATTGATTTTCTATGGGTTCTATAGCATTCGGGTATGATGCTGATTAAAGATACTCTGTTATGCTGCAAAAAACTGAGTTTTTGGCACGCTTCTCGTCCCGCAAATCAGGAGAAACTCACGCGGTAGGTGATTTTCGCAGTCTTTGAAGACCGGAAGTGCGCGTCCATTCCATTTATATCCATGAGGGATGGCGCAACAGAGGTGAGTGATGGCATCTGACTCCAATCGTCGGGACAAGAAATTTTCGAAAAAAATTGTAAGATTTATAATTTTATCAAGAATAGAGGCATATATATTTTTTTTTAATATCTTTATTTATTATAGGTACCGTAAGTTACATCAGTGTACATCCCTTATATTGTATTACAGTCATTGTAATTTTTTAAGGCTTTAGAAAAGAGAGAAAAGAGAGAGAAATAACAGCAAATAAAGTAGAAGAGTGAAAAAGAGATGTGAAAGTGAAAAAGCGTGACAGAGGGAAAGGAAACCCTTGAAGAGTTAGAGACCGGAGATTAGGAGATAGACCCTGGAGAGGAAAAAAAAGAAAAAGGGAAAGAAAGAGAAGGAAAGAAGAAAAGCCAGTTACTTTATTATAAACATCTCGCAAAAGGAGTCAACCAACTCGACAGTTTCTCTTCCCCCTTTACCAAGACCCGACACCGGTACTTTTTTGAGGTATTCTTGCACCTTGTCCTTGTAGTAGATTTATAAATGCAGACCATGTCTTACAGAAACAGTCTGATTTTCCTGCTAGTCGGAGTCCCATATCTTCCAAGTGTAGTGTTTCAAACATAGTTGAAATCCACATATTATCTGTTGGTATAGGAGTATTTTTCCAGAATTTTAAGATGAGCTTTTTGCCAGTTATTAAGCCATATTCAAATAGAGTCTTTTGAAACATATTTAATTCAGGGCTATCTTCCGATGTCCCAAAGATAATCCAGTCTGCTTTTGGAGTCAGTTTTATTTTAAATATTTTTGTGAAAATTTCAAAACTTTCAGTCCCAAATGTTTGTATTTTTGTACAAAAGATAAATGGGTGCGCTATATTAGCTTCTTGACATTGACATTTATCACATATAGGTGAGACGTTGGGAAAAAATTTACTTATTTTAGTTTTTGAATAGTATAATCTGTGTAAGATGTTAAATTGTATTAAGGTGTTAATTGAACTTTAATACATTAATTGAACATTTATGCACATTTTTGTTTAATATTTTTATTAGAAGCAATACATATTGCCAATTATATAACAGTTTTTCAAATACACATTTAACTTGTTTCAAAAGTTATACGAATATTACGGAGTGATTTATATAAGCTTCTATTTTATTTTTTAGAAAGTAAAGAAAGTAGAGGTGAAAGAGTAAGTGTTTAATCAAAGAGGAGTGTGATTAAATAATATTGATTATGATTATATATTAAAAAATTAAAAAAAAGAAAACACAATGAAAAATAAATAAAAATAAAAATAATAAAAATAAAAAAATAATTCAAGCAAACAATTATTTTACTTAACATTTAAAAAAATAAAAATAAAGTATACATCTTAACAATGAATGGAACAATTTCACATAACAATATCTATAGAGACGTGTATACAAATCTCAGAATAGATCTTTTCATCTAATCCTACCACTGGTTACAATGCTGAGCTCAGCTGCCCCTTCATATAGTCAGTGAATGGAGACCATATTTGTTCAAAAAGTTCATATTTGTCCATTAGGACAAACCTGATTCTCTCCAAATGCAGCGTCTCCAACATTTCCACTGCCCACATTTTAATTGTAGGGGATAATGTTCCCTTCCAGAATTTTAATATTAATTTTTTTCCAATTATTAAACAGTAATCAAGAAAATTTCTTTGATTTACTGTAAATATTTGATTTGAATCTGAAACTCCTAATATTATTAGCTTTGGGTCAGGATCCAATTTAATCTTAAGCACTATAGAAATGATTTTAAAAATTTCAGTCCAATAACTATTAAGTTTTGTACATGTTACAAAACTATGCATTAAATTAGCTTCTGAATAATGACATTTATCACAGATAGGGGAGATGTTAGGAAAAATTCTATTTAATTTTGTTTTTGAATAATGTAATCTATGTAATACTTTGAATTGTATCAAGGTATGTTTGGCATTTAACGAACAACGGTGTATACGTTGTAGACTTTCTTCCCAAGTGTCTTGTTTGTTGGTATGATTCTGTTGTTGGAATTTCCCTGTCCAAAAGAGTATTATATATATATATGCAATTAGTTTTTCTGTATTTGGGTGCTTGTTGAGCACTTCATCCAATATTCCTGGTTCTCTATTTTTATAATCTTGCGTATTTGATTTGATATAATCTCTAATTTGTAAATACCTAAACAAGTTATTTGGGTGCAATCCATAAATATCTTTTAACTCTTGAAATGAGAGAAATTTCCCTTTCCTATAAAGGTGTTCTATCCTTATAATTCCTAAGTTTTTCCATTGTCCAAACCCCCTATCCAATATAGAGGGCTTAAACAAAGGGTTATTCATAATTGGTAAGCAAAGCGATATATTATCCAAATGTAGAGTCTTAACTATTTGTTTCCAAATACGTCTATTGCTATAAATTATAGGATTTTCCCTATAAATTTTTTTTGTACCACCCTTGGAGCAAGGAGCATCGAACTTATATCGAAAGGTAAACAGTCTTTCTTTTCCATTTTTAACCAAGCTGGTTCCTGATCCATATTTACCAACCAAAAATTCATTTTCTTAATCTGAACCGCCCAGAAATAGTATAAAAAATTAGGTAGTGCTAATCATCCATTTATCTTAGATTTACATAAATGTTTTTTACTTATTCTGTGACTTTTATAATCCCAAATAAAACTATTAACAATAGAATCAATTTAAAAAAAAAAGCTTTAGGGAGGTATAGAGGGATAGCTTGAAATAAATATAATAGATGTGGTAAAAAAATCATTTTAATGGCATTTAATCTGCCGATCATTGATATTGGTAATGTTTTCCAGTATAGAATATTATTTTTTAGTTTATTCAATAATTGGGGATAATTTGATTTGAGTAGAGAATTGTAAGGTTTAGATACATTAATTCCTAGATATTTAATTTTGTCCGTAACTATTTTAAATGGAAATTTTTGTAATATATTTGATTTTATTCCAGTTATAGGCATAATTTCACTTTTATTCCAATTAATTCTATATCCTGAGAATGTACTAAATTCAGTTATGACATTAAGTAAATTAGGAATACTAATCGCTGGTTTTGTAATATATATTAAGACGTCATCTGCATATAAAGATATTTTATTTGTTGTGGTATTGGTATTATATCCATATATTTCTGGTTCTGTTCTAATACTTTCGGCTAATAGTTCTATTGCAAGAGTAAATAATAAAGGTGATAACGGCCATCCTTGTCTACAACCCCTAGAGAGATTAAATTTAGCTGATAACATTTGATTTGTTAATATTCTTGCTGTTGCATTTACAAAATCAGTCCTGAAATTTGAAATTTCTGCATTATCTTAAATAAATAAGGTCATTCAACCTGATCAAATGCTTTTTCCGCATCAAGGGATATGACAGCTAATTCAATATCATTAATTCTTTTTGAATATATGATATTGAATAGACATCTCAAGTTATAAGTAGAATAATGTTTGGGGATAAAGCCTGTTTGATCATGATGTATTAATTTATTAATCACTAAACTTAACCTTTGAGATAGAATTTTTCAATGATCTGATTGATTCCTCAATATCTTTTACTGATATTTCAGCGTCTAGCAAGTCTCTTCCTTCCTGATCCAAACCTTTAATATGACATTCATGTAGGCATGTTTCCATTCCATCAGATTGACCCATCAGTTTGGTTGAATAAAGTTTTTGATAGTAATGCAGGGATCTGCCATTAATATCTTTTAGTAAGGTTAGTATTTCTCCTTGTTCAGATCTGATTTTATGTATCATTTTTTCTTCATCTGATTTTCTAAGTTGGCGTGACCAAAAGTTTTTGTGGTTTATCCCCGAATTCAAAGTGTACTTGTTTAGTCTGTTGGAAACGTTTAATAACATAATTTGAGTATATCTCATTTAGCTTATATTTTAATGTTGCAATTTTATTATATATCACCCTAGATGGGGATATTGCATTTTCAACATCTAATTTCTTTATTTCATTTTCCAAATTTTGTTGAATCTTTCGGTTTTCCTTATTAAGGTGTGCTTGCGCGGATATTATAGCACCACGGATAAAGGCTTTAAATGTGTCCCAAAGAAGTGACGAAGAAATTCCAGGTTTATCATTAGTCTCAAAGAACAGATTAATCTGTTTAACCAGATAATCATAACAAGCCTTATCATTTAATATTTGAGGGTTGAATCTCCATTGAGAATATTTATTAGTTATACCCTTTAAGTTAATCTTAAATGTTAGTGGGGCATGATCCGAAATAATAATATTATGATATTTTGAGTCATACGTAAATGGAATTAACTTTGAATCTCTTAAAAAATAATCTATCCTTGAATATGTTCCGAATACAGGAGAATAAAACGAGGAATAGTATTAAATATTTTCTTAAAAAACAACGGATTATCAAAGTTGGGTTCAAATATGTTCATAAGAATAACTTTCTTTGAATATAATTCACCCGTAACTATTATGTACCTACCCTCAGTGTCTTCTATTATTGAGCTATGTTTCAATGGAATGCCTTTATGAATAAGTATTGCAACACCTCTAGACTTATGTATAAATGAAGAATGAAAAACCTTAGAAATCCATTTTGCTGTTAGTCTATATTGCGCATCCTTTTTAAGGTGCGTCTCTTGAAGAAAAATTATATCTGATTTAATTCTATTTAACTGGGCCAAAACCTTACCTCTTATAATTGGTTCGTTAATTCCCTTTACATTCCAACTGCAGAAGGTGATTCCATCACCCCCAGTTTTCGTATTAATGTCTTGCATTTTAATATTAAGGTGGATTATAATGGAGTAGATGGCTCAGCATATCCATCCCAATCTCATACCCATGTTTCTGATCGATGAATTTTAATACTAATAACTTTTTCTTACATACATATCTCTTCTAACCAACTGTATAATACCAATCATAACTAAAATAATATAGTACATTATATAAAATATAAAAAACAAAATAAAAATAAAAATAAAAAATATTAGTGGTGTTAGTGAAGTGCAGAAAAAAAAGGGTGACTACAACTAAATTTAGTGTAGTTAGTGTAAGCCACACTAGCGTGGCTATTAATCTACTGACTTCCGTTATAAAAAAAAAAGTATGTTTATGATTCCAGCTCCATATATGCCTTAAGGGCTATATATATAGGGGTGGGGTTAAATTTAAATGCTTATTGATGCTTTATAATTTTGACTACTACTGTCGATTTTAACTATTTTAAGAGGAGTGACATGCAATTTTGTGATAATTAATACTAAGCTATTTCTATTATATGTTAGATTTTTATTAATAATCCATAAACCCTCCTTAACCAGTGATTTTAAAAGTCTGTTATTCTTCCTCCTTCTCTCTGGATAATCAGTACCATCAGGTAAGTGTGAAGTATAGTTCAAGTTCACTATTCTTCATCCTCATCTTCTTCTTCCACTGCTTCTTCCTCTTCCAGCTTCTTCTCGATATTACGAGCAAACTCAAGTGCTTCTGTATGCTTGATGAAGTGATGCTCTTTGTTATCATAGCTTACTCGTAGTGTAGCAGGATACATCAGGCCATATCTTAGACCCTTTATATTCTTGAGGATGCTTCTTATTTCAGTAAATAAAGCTCTTCTCTTGGCCACTTCCACAGGGTAATCTCTGAATATGCTGATCTTATCTCCATCGTAGATAAGATTTTTCTTGCGAATTATTATCTTCATCATATCTTCCAAGACGTGATCATAAACCACTTTCACAATCAGTTGTCTTGGGGGTGAGCCCGTCTTTGGGCGTCGTCTCAGTGCCCTGTGCGCTCGGCCAAGCAGGGGTGCTTGATCCAAATTCAAAACATTTTTTAGAAGTTTTGCAGCAAATTCGCGAGGATCTTGATCTCCCTCTTTGCCTTCTCGCACTCCAACAATACGCAAGTTCTGGCGCCTTTGACGTCCCTCCAAGTCAATACATTTCTCAGTTATTTTGTTTAATAATTCTGTTAAACGTTTGTTCTCGGACAGAAGTTTCTCATTCACCTTAGCACTTGAATCAACAATACTAGTTAGTTCCTTTATTGCCTCGTGTTGTTGATCAAGTGACCTTAAAATAGGTTCCAGCTTGAAATCAACCACCGATTCCATCCCACCGACTTTAAGATTTACGTCATCCATCTGCTGTTGCAGAGCAGCATCTGCCCTTGTTTTCCAGTCATCAATCATAGTCTTTACTGTGATTATAACTTCTTTTTTCAATTCATCTTTTACTTGTTCTTTAAACAGTTGGATATCTGCTCTAAGTATCTTTAAATCTTCTTTATACTCCTTTTTCATTTTTTTCAGCTCACCCATAATCTTAGTTTTAAGGTCTTCCATCTCGGATTTCCTCCTTGAGATATCTTCCTGGGAGGCAGTCAAACTCGAGGCCGAGGCTCCAGTCGGGCCTACTTCTTTTCTCGGTACAAGTTTTTTCTCTCTGGGGGGGGTTCGTTGAATCGACGTACCGTTGGTAAAGTCACGCGTCTGATGACGTCACGCACCTTTGTAAAGCTACCGGTGCCGTTCTCACCCGTTCTCCTCTGGTGAGTGACTTTAAATCACCTCGTTTTTCCCCATTTTTTAATCAATTTTTGTGGAACTGGTTGGCGAGAGTTCCACTTACTCCATAGCGCCACCGGAAGTCATTTATGCACATTTAATAAATATTCTTCCACCCATTCTTTGGGAATTTTATTATTTAATTATTTTTCCCAGTCTCTCCTGATACCTTCTGTTGTTGGTATTTCTGCATTTAGAATAATATTATATATATATATATATATATATATATATATATATATATATATATATATATATATATATATATATATATATATATATATATATATATATATATATATATATATATATATATATATATATGATATTAGGTTTGCTGATTTTGCCTTTGAATTCATTACTTCATCCAGTAAGTCTGGAGACATATTGTGATAGTCTTGTGCGACTTTTTTCAGACAGTCACAGATTTGGAAATATTTAAAATACTGATTGTTTCCCAAATTGTATTTTAGCTGTATTTGTTTAAATGATAATAGTTTTCCCAATTTATACACATCTCCAAAAAATTTAATTCCAGCTCTTTCCCATTGTATAAATGCTTTATCTATAGTTGAAGGTTTAAATGAGGGTTTTTTACCGATAGGAGATAAGAGAGATAAATTTCTTAATTTTAAATTGTGTTTTATTTGTTTCCAAATTCTAATTGTACAAATAGAGGCATATTTTGAAGGTGAAATAGATTTAATTGATTAATACCTACCGTTTAAGAGTATTTTCATCTAAGATATATACCCCATCAAATAAATATGACGACTGGAATTTTTACGAGTAACCAGTTAGACATCTGGTTTTCCAGGGGTTGGCATCGAACATTGGTGAAGAAATTACTATATAACACTTTATTCCTCTCGGGTTTAATCCTTATTTATCGGGATTATGCTTATTAACAATATAGAAAAAGAAGAAATGGTATAGAAATACGGATTTTCCGTCCATGCGGCATCAAAGTATCGGGACACCAATGTAGACACTTACTGAAGAATCACTCATAAAGTTCAATATGAGAATGGGAAGGAGAGTTGAAATGGTTATCAACCAGGAGATCCAACAGGCTTTGGCTGACCTTAGGAATACTGACTCACCAACTTATTCTTGCACTTTGTGACTTTTTTGGTAAACCAGCATTTGCAGTTCCTTGGGTCAACAAATACCCTCTCTCCCCATTCCCCCACTCACAACAAAGGCAGATTCCCCCTAGTCCTCACCTTTCACCCCACCAGCCAGCACATACAACACATAGTCCTCCGCCAGTTTTGCCACCTCCAACGTGACCCCTCCACTCGCCACATCTTCCCATCTCCCCCCCCTGTCTGCCTTCCGCAAAGACTGCTCCCTCCGCAACTCCCTTGTCAATTCTTCCCTTCCCTCCCGCTCCACCCCTTCCCCGGGCACTTTCCCTTGCAACTGCAAGAGATGCTACACTTGTCCCTTCACCTCCCCTCTCCACTCCTTTCAGGGACCCAAGCAGTCCTTCCACGTCCGACAGAGGTTCACCTGCACCTCCTCCAACCTCATCTACTGCATCCACTGCTCCAGATGCCAGCTGATCTATATCAGTGAGACCAAGCGGAGGCTTGGCGATCGTTTCACTGAACACCTCCGCTCGGTCTGCAATAACCAACCCGACCTCCCGGTGGCTCAGCACTTCAACTCCCCCTCCCATTCTGTATCTGACCTCTCGGTCCTGGGCCTTCTCCACGGCCAGAGTGAGCAACACCGCAAGTTGGAGGAACAGCACCTCATATTTTGCTTGGGGAGTCTGCATCATCTGGGCTTGAACATTGAATTTTCTCAATTCTGTTAACCCTTGCTGTCTCCTCCCCTTCCCACCTCTCCCTCAGCCCTCGGGCCCTGGCATTCCCACTCTCTCTATCTCTCCCCCACCCAAGTCGCACTAGCTTCTCATTTTCACACTACAAACAGCTTACAATGGCCTGTTTCCTTTATCATCGATACTTTTTTGCATATCTTTCATTCATTGTTCTTTGTCTCTCCATGTCACCGTCTATATCTCTCGTTTCCCTGATCCCTAACCAGTCTGAAGAAGGGTCTCGACCCGAAACATCGCCTATCTCCTTCGCTCCTTAGATGCTGCTGTACCCGCTGAGTTTCTCCAGCCTTTTGTGTACCCTCGATTCTCCAGCATCTGCAGTTCCTTCTTTAAGATTTAGAGGGATATGGGCCAAAAGTAGGCAGGTGGAACTCGTGTAGATAGGGCATCTTGGTCGATATGGACAGGTTGGGCCGCAGGGCCTGTTTGTGTGCTGTATGACTCTATAACCCATGTATGACTTGAATAATATTCAAGTTCCAGTTTCTGAAGAAAGTTTAGAATTCTCTTCCAAAAAGTTTAGAATTCTCTTTTCCAAAAATCTATTGATGCTAGGTCAATTGAAAGTGTCAAAACTGAGATCAATCGATTGCTGCTTGGCCAAAGCATTAAGGTAGATAAGTGGTTAGGGTATAGGTCATCCATAAACTAATTGAATGGTGGGACAAGCTTAAAGGATTGAACAGCTTAATCCACTAAAAGTTAAGTGTTGGAAAAAATCCAATCTGTAAACTCACCATTTCAGCATTTCAGGTAACATCAGATCACCACTTTGTTGTCATTAAATAACAGAACATTTATCAATTGTCCAACAATAGAATTTCCTGAAACCCTAAATCTGTGTGTTTAAAAAATATGCTTCTACAATTTGGAAATTTGCACCTTGAACTTTCAAATACACTCAATGAAAGTTTTGTGAACAAATAATTTGGAAATATTATTTCATATAAATGCAATATCTACTTGCTCAATGTTAGAATAATTGCATTTAATTGCAACACTTCCTTATTTAAATGTGGGAAAGTTCTGAAAAATATAAGCCCCCAAAGTTGGTCAATGCCTCTGAATGGTTTAAAAATGAACATATATGTATGTATAATAATCTCCATTATAATAATATAGAGGGAGATTGATCCAAGTGGCGTTCATCTCTCTGCAACATTCTTTATTGCCTCCTGGTTCACCCGACTAGTTACCTGCTGATGAAATTATATTATATGGCAATTCAAGGAAGACATGCATAACAAAATCAGAATATCACAACATTTACAGGCTGGACCAGTCTGAAGAAGGATCCCAACCAGAAATGTCACCCATCCTTTATTTGCAGAGATGCTGCATGATCCACTGAGTTACCCCAGCACAGTGTCTATCTTTGGGATAAACCAGCATCTGCAGTTCCTTGTTTCCACTAAACAATCTTTCATGTTGGCCAATGCCTGGTATTCTAGCTATAGTCATGATATAAATGCCTTCCTACAGTATAAGATATGATAGAGGAAATGCTAAAACATACTTTTTTTGCTACCTAGACCCTTCTGCTGTGTGTATGTACGTGTGCGTCAGCATATGTGCGTGCTTGTGCGTGTTGGGTGGAGGGACTATGATGACATGATGAAGATCAGGGGGTGGTGGGAGTGGGGGCTGCTTTGTTTTTTAACAGAATATGTTTCATGATTCATGCTGGTCTATCAAAAAGGCACAACAGGTGTAGCAGAAAGTCCCTGTCCCTGCATCAAGATATGCCATAAACAACAGTGGACCAAGAGGAAATGATAGACACTCTAGTTCTGGTCTGGCTATTCTGAAACAAATAAATCAACCATAATAGCAGTAAATACAGCCTCATCTCTCATGTTCCCATCTATCAGCAGTTTTACTTTACCCTCCATCAATTGTTGGCCATTGCACTATCCACTTGGTCAAAAAAATGAAAATTACCTGAGGTGAATGGAATATTGGATATCTGTCAGATATCTTTTCTCATTTGGAATGTTGACACATAGAGGACAAACTTCTGTGAGTGTTTACGCCTGCTCAATCTCCTTGTTACATTTGTTAAGGCAAGGGTACACATTCCATCTAAGTGAATCCTTTATCAACATTCTTGCAGGCTGAGAATGTTTTGTGATTTCTGAGCTGCCTTCAGATTTCTACAGAGACCAGTTCTTGATGAAATAACAAACAAGCCAGTTTAATACACTGGTCAGTTAAGCTGACCAAAAGGTGTCCATCTGCAATCTGTTTATCCTATTGAAACCCAATCCAATGTTTACCAAGCAATTTTGAACAGAGCTTAGTCTTATATAGAACCTTTAAAAAATGTTGCGGCTACGCAGGAAGCCAAGTTTAGCTTAGTTATCAAAATACTACTTGACAGATTGATTATTTTTTCTGAGGTAAACCTATCTGATTTGCCATATCCCCGTACCGTTGACAGATAATCATAATTTATCACAAGTGCATGCCCTTGAACAACTAATAGTTAACTGTCTGACAGCTAAATTTATATGTTTCAAACTGTTTTGCAATATATCAGTCTTGTAGTGGTATAATTTTCCAACTCAACCGAAGAACTGAATCATTCTAAAGGAAATTTTATACAGATGGTCATCAAACAAGGAGATTATTTACAAGCTATAAAGGACTAAATGTTATGGCCTGCAAAAACAAGTACAGGGACTACAACACACAATTAGTCAGCACCAATTTGGTGCAGTGCAGAGAATATGGCAACATTCTGTTGCATGCTCTGTTAAGCGTTTGCAGGATTTGCCAGTCCTGACTGCAAAATTGAGTAGAGGCCAATATTGTTCAGGGCTGAGTCTAGTAAAGTTACCGTAGGAAAGGAGAATTGCCGCTAGACCAGTTGCTGCTAGACATTATGCCATTAAAATTAGCCTGAGATAAATAAGAAGGTAACCACATTGCAGAGAACAGGTGACATATTTTAGCACCACCTTGGTGAACGAAGATGCAAGTGGGAATGTTGTATCCACAAGGGTCTTATAGATTATCAAGACAATTAGAAAGCAGAAAGAGTAGGCAGTCTCAGAGACAAGCTGTGAGGAGCTGGATGCAGGACAGGAAGACATTTAATAAGCAAGTTATCAAGATCACTGGGAATGTACAATTCCTTGCTCCCGTCTGGCAGAAGTTACAGAAGCTTGAAAGCACTCACCACCAGACACAGCTTCGTCCCCTCTGTTATCAGGTTTCTGAACTGTCCTTCCATGAGTCGGGTTACTCCCCGATTTACTTCTACCCAACTGTGCACATTAAACTTTGTCTATGGAACTGATGCGCCAAGACTATACTCTGTACCTCTGTACCTTCACCTTTGCGCTATCTATTGTACATGCTTGACTAGATTGTATTTATGTATCAAATATCTGATCTATTTGGATAGCATACAAAACAAAGCTTTTCACTGTATCTGACAATAAACTTAATCCAAATGTATGCAGCTGCTGTAGGCAGTGCTAAATACACCCATTTACTTACCACCAACAATAAAAACATGCAATATGAATACATCAACATGCCTGATTGAACTAACAGAAACACAGCAATGAGTGGTCTCACACCCACATCCCACAGTTTGCACACAGTGCCAATTGGTTGTTAATGTAATTGCATCAGTTGAACAGGTTGTATAGCTCTCACTAATACACATGCAGGAAAATATTGTAACTAATTACAGTTAGCAATCAAAAAATCATTAACTTGAAAAAGGTTCACTCTTATTCTCTCTGATTATGCTGCCCAATTATTTGGGTATTTTCAGCAATTCTGTTCCTATTTCGGAATTGAAGTCAGTAGCTGTGCCCATCTAAGCACCAATGCTAGACTATACTGAGATTTTGCGCAGTAGATAAGGAGTTTGGAAGATAAGTACCCTCATACATATTTTTTCTCATCATAACCACTGTCATCTTCCGTATTCCAGGCATTGTATTACTTTTTCTTGCTTCTAGTCAAGAACTATAGGAAATAACATGGAGTACTGTTGCTTCATTTTACACTTATAGCCATTAGCTTGGATACTTCTGAGAATAATTTAGTGAACATTTTGCTGCAATTCTTTCTCTCCTTAAATTAGAGAGGGTAGAGTAGGAGGATGGTGTATGTATATGTATATATATATGTATATATGTATATATATATATATATATATATATATATGTATATGTATATATGTATATATATATATATATATATATATATATATATATATATATATATATATATATATATATACACATGTATGTGTGTATGTATATATGTGGGTATATATATGTGTGTGTGTATATATATATATTCCTTTCATTCATACACCATCCTGACTTGCTTATATATATGCAAGTCAGGATGGTGTATAGGTGAGAGGAATCATTTATTTGCTACCTGTTTTTGTTATTGTTTATATGCTCAGGTATTTACTCTACCCTCTCTAATTTAAGGAGAGAAAGAATTGCAGCAAAATGTCCACTAAATTATTCTCTAAATGTTCACTAAAATATGTCCAGTGATGATAGTTTAGATTTGAGATACAGCATGCAAACAGGCCCTTTGGTTCATCGAGTCCTATTAGTTCCTTGTTAACCAACTTTTGCGGATGGAATAGTGAGATATACACACACACACACACACACACACACACACACACACACACACACACACACACACACACACACACACACACACACACACACACACACACACACACACACACACACAGATATATATATATATATATATATATATATATATATATATATATCTCACAATTCCACCCGCAAAAGTTGGTTAACAAAGAACTAATAGGACTCGATGAACCAAAGGGCCTGTTTGCATGCTGTATCTCAAAACTAAACTATCATCACTGGACATCTTTGAAGGAGTGCAGTGCTGCCAGAATTCACCGGAGCGCCACTCCAGCACTTCTATTAAAAAAAGCCAAAATAAACAGCGGGGAATTTTAACTAGCAGGTGTATGGTCGGGGTAACCTGGTTAAAGTAGGGGGAAGGGGAAGACTCATCACTACTGCGATTCCCTGTAGGAGGGGGGGAGCGGTAAGACCCAGCAAAGTCAGACCATGTGCTGTCTGCATGGTGGAGGCTGTGGGCCTGGTGCTGAGCCTGGAACTCTGGTGAGCTGACGGCTCTGGCCCACTGGTGGCCGGTGGAGAGGCGAGGGTTGGCGGAGGCACTGGTGGAGGGCCGTGGTGAGCTCGAGTAGAGATATAGGTTGGTGGCAGCAGCATCGGTGGCCCCGGGGAGAGACTTAAGGTCGGCAACAGTGGCGGTGGGCCCAGGGAGGCGGTGAGATTTGGTTGCCGTGGCAGTTTTGGTGGTCCATGCATGGGTTTGTCCTGGAATGCAGTGAGGGTCGGAGAGGCAGTAGATGTTGTTGCTGCTCCTCGTGGTGATCATCTCGGCTTCATGGTGGTTGGGCAGGCGGTGCCGCGGTCCAGCGGTGGAGCTCTGGGCCTGCGGGCGGGTGGTCGAGTCGAGGAGTGTCGGTGGAGGGACTGGTCTGGAGGCGGGCAAGCTTGTGTCCAGGTAGGCGGGCCTTGTTGAGGGTGTGGATCTGGCGTTGAATTAAGTAGAGCTGTGATCCATTGCAGGGGTGAGTGGGTCAGTTGGTGGGTAGTTGAGTTGGTGAGTGAGTGGGTGGGTGTGAGTGTGTGTGTGTGAGTGTGTGTGGGTTTGTGTGTGTGAGTGTGAAGGCCCAGAGCTGCAGGAGCATTAGGGCGAGTTGGTGCCGAGCCGGCACCTCTGTAAAAATTCACGATTACCATATTTTTCTTTACTTGCTTGATAATTATATTTCGAGATAATTAATGAGTGCAACCGTGCAATATTTTGTCATATTATTAAATTAAGTATCACATATTTTATTGTACTAGTTATGCACTGGGATGTAGTGATAGACTATAATCCTGTTTGACCCTCTTGGGAGACTAGCTTGCCACCCCCCCCCCCCCCCCCCCCCCCCCCCCCTCCAAAGCAAAACCTGAAATGATGCTCCTGTTTGAAAGCTCCAGCACCTAAAAAATAAGCATTGCAGCACTCCAAGAGTATTGGAGTATACAAGTAAACAGCTCACCACTACTAATGCCAATTTTGATGAGCTATAACACTCACTTGGGAAAAAAAGAACACATTTTGTTTCAACAATCAAAAAAACATAATAGCTAAAAAACACTTTACATTCACGGTGGTAAAGCTACATTCATAATGTTTTACCATCTTCCGTAAAAATTAAACTGATTGGAAATTATGTATATCATAAATTGCTTGCAGAAATTACTATTTACTTTTAATGGTGACATTGAATACTTTAAACACATTTATGGTTTTCAAGAGAAATAATCATCGTTCCGGTCACAACTAGGAAAAAATAATTTTATTGATCAAAAAACTTTCACCGAAGTTTTGAATTGTAGTATCAGTCAGCTACATTGAACCATATTACACAGATGCCCAACATGAGACTCCCAAGACAGAAATTCGTCCAAGCTCTGTAAATGGGAGAAGATTACCAGACAAGAGAGAACATGATTTAAGGATGTTCTCAAAGCCTCCTTGAAGAAATTCAATGTTCAAACTTACTCCCGGGAATTCCTGGACATGGATTCCTGGACGCATTCCTGCTCAATGTGGAACAAAACCATTCAGGATGGCATCAGAGAGGATGCCTCCAATATAGTAAAACCAGGTAACCATGGGGATAAACTGTAAACAAAGTTATCAATCATTGAGCAAATGGGATTGAGAACATTAAGAAAAAAAGACAAACAAATCTAAGAATTGCAAACACTGAGCCGAAAGACATGTCCAGCAGATCAGGCTAAACTTCAGGATGGCATTGAGAGCTGGAACTCATAGAGGTCCTGTAGAAAGCAGCAGAAGAGGTAGATAACCTCACCCATGCCCATGCTATCATCCAACATCTACCTCATCCGTGGCAGAGTTCATAGTTCCCACTTCGATCTCTTTAGCCATGCCAGAACCAGAGTGCAGGTTAGTCATTAATTCCAAGAGACTGCCTAATAAGATGAGGAACTTGTAGTATTACGTGCAACTAACAAACTGCCAGTGGAACTCAGTGAGTCAAGCAGCATCCCTGGGTGGAAATAAAGTGTTGATGTTTCAGGTTGAATCAATATCAGGACTGCTGCATGGTTTTGACCTGAAACATTGACCATTCCTTTCCACCCCCTGATGCTGCTTGACTTGTTGAGTCATTCCGGCAGATGTTTTTGATGCTCCAGATTCCAGCATCTGCCGACTTCTGTGCCTCCACCACTGCAATACATAACTGTTTGCCTGTAGGTGGCAGCAGAGCCTTGAAATCTCACATTCAACATTTCACGTTGTCATTTTCAAGATCTGAAAATAATAATAAAAAAACTATTTTGTGGGGAATGTTGACATTTAACTGCATTTCTGATGACATTTTCTGGCATATTTGCGAGACAAATAATTCAGTTGCTTCCTTATAAATATTGTCTGTGCCTTATAGGTGTTCTCTTTAGTCTCTAGCTGTATTTTAGAATACATTTCATGTATACAATAAAACTACCAGCCTACACACAGTTTCAAAACATTGAACATCTAATGTTAACTGACGAAAAGCGTAACGACATTTTGAAGATCACCACATAAGATTAGTTAGTACACCAAATATAATTAGTAAACCCAGATGAAGGGTTTCACCTGGAAGCATTGACTGTCCATTTCCCACCACAGATACTGACTGACTTGCCAAGTTCCTCCAGATTGCTTGTCTTTCTTTTTGCCCCAGATTCTTGCTCCATCATCCACAGTCCCTTGTGCCCTCAAGATGTATTAAATGTTATGATAGCAGGTAGATGGACATGTTGTGCAAACCACCGTTGTTATCTCCTGGCTGGACTGCTTGCCAACACCATGCAGATTTGACCTTGCAAGTTTGTTGCATACAGCATATTGTGCTTTGCTTCTAACAGTACTGAGGGCTATAACAAACTCACTAACTAACCTATTTTGTAGTGGCAGTCATCTCTCTAAACTTAACTGAAGAATGGTTTATGCAATGTGGTCAGGTTAACTATATCCTGTAATACAGTTTCTTAATTATTTTAAGAAACTCGTTCCTAACTGTCACTATATGTTATGTTGTCACTTGTGGACAGAGCACCAAGGCAAATTCCTTGTATGTGAATATTTGGCCAATAAACTTATTCATTCATTAAGGTAACAGCAAAGCTCTCAAACATAGAATAGTGCTTAAAAGCTAGTCTCTACAAGCCGCATATTAACATACATTTCTCACAATGCACCAATCTATAAATTATACTTCTACCACTGCACCATCGAGAGCATCCTTACTAACTGTATCACAGTACGGCATGGCAATTGCTCTGTCTCCAACTGGAAAGCACTGCACAGGGTGGTGAAAACTGGCCAACGCATCACCGGTTCCTCACTCCCCTCCATTTAGTCTGTCCAAAGCAAGCGATGTCTGTGAAGGGCGCGCAGCATCGTCAAGGACTGCTCTCACCCCAGCCACAGACTGTTTACCCTCCTCCAATTTGGGAGGCGCTACAGGTCCCTCTGTTGCCAGACCAGCAGGTTCAGGAACAGCTTCTTCCCTGTGGCTACTTATCTCTGCACCTCGGTGATTGCCTGTCACACCTGCACTACTGATACTGTTTGTACATATATATATTTTACAGTTCATTATTCTAAGTTCACTCTTCTGGGTGAGATGCTAACTGCATTTTGTTGTCTCTGTACTGGACACTGTACAATGACAATTAAAGATTGAATTGAATTGAATAATCAACAACATTGCAATTTGGAAAGAGCTCAGACCAGAAGCACAATTGATGTGATTAAATTTACATAACTTTTTCATAAATTGGTTGAGGCTTGATTACTTGCAAACACTTTTGCTGCCTTTTTAACATGCCAACATTAGATTGTTCCTTCCAGGTCAAAACAGCAGAACCTGAAATAGAACACCCAATTCAAGATTGTCCTAATTGTAGATATTTTATTCAACATGACCAGGTCTTGTCCAGCCTGTTGTTGCATGAAAAGCTGTGGGAAATCAATTTAACCTTTTGATATTCAAAGATAAAACGGTTCTATAAGTGTGATGTATAATTGTGTCGTGTGACATGCCTTTTATTTTATATCATCTCTGACTGATAGGTGAATTTATTTAGCCCGAGGGTGGTGAATCTGTGGATTCATTGTCAGAGACAGCATTACAGATTAAGACGTTGGGTATTTTTAAAGCGTTGATTGATAGGTTCTTGATTATTAAGGGCATTAAAGGTTTCAGCGAGACGGCAGGAGAAGGGGCTTGAGGGGGAAAAGTAAATTAGAGTAAGCTTGATGGGCCAAGTAGCCTAATTCTGCTCTTCTGTCTTATGTCATGACAAAATTCCAGCAGCTTTGATTTAGATGAACACGTTTATGGACAACAAACTGAGGGAAGCGAGCCAGGATTGGGTTGAAAATGTGGTCTGCATGTAATAAAGGCACTGGTACAATGTTCAGCTTGTGAACTGAGGTAGGTTGGAATCAGTCAATGACACATGAGTTGATACTGGGCAATGAGAGGGATGGCCAGGAAAAGAAACACAACATTCAATTTACAATAAACAATGGTATCAAATTTTTTAGATTAAGTAGTTGCCAAAAAGCAGGATGTTCCTAGCTCAAGTCAAATGATAGGGATGAAACACAACAGCACATTCCTTCCAAATATTTAATAAGAGAAGCAAATGTCAAGACCAACACCAATTTGAGATTCTTTTCATTTCTAGTCTTCATGATAAGAAATGTACATAGAAGTAACAAAAAAAAATCCCAAATTAGCACCAGCACTCAAAGGATACATTTTGAAAAAAGTAAAAACATGTTTTATTCTCAAAAATGTAAGACGAATAGGTGACTTATTAAATATCGTTAAAATTATGAAGACATTTTAATGGTATGGATACAACTGTACTGGTGCAGACCACAACCAGGTCTTAAATATAAAAAAATATGTCTTGAATATAAAATGCTCATTGATGAGTACATTGTAGTTACATTGTGTAAGTTGAAGCACTCATTTAAATGCCTACTCATTTGAATGATGCAACAGTGCACCCAGTTCAATAAAGCAAAGAACAGAACAAAATATATATTGAATTGCTTGCATTAATATATATTTTATGGAATAATGCTAAGATATTAGTACCCTTAAGATCAGTTTTTTACATGAATATAGCTACATTACTAAATCTTAACATTATTTCTCAAGTGCCATTCTCCCTAGGAATCTCAGTCTAAATTGTATTTAACAGTTGTACTACATGGAGCCATAATAAAAGTATAAATCAGAATCATCCAGTTATTTACTACATTACATCCAAATTCGTTCAAAGTCTAATATCGGTATGATAAAATTCCGAAGGAAACTGCAATGAAGTGTGTGGAATTATTCAAATGAGGATAGAAACATAGACATTGAAAATAGGTGCAGGAGTAGGCCATTCGGCCCATTCGAGCCTTCACTGCCATTCAATATGATTGTGGCTGATCTTCCAACTCAGTATCCCGTACCTGCCTTCTCTCCATACCCCCTGATCCCCTTAGCCACAAGGGCCACACCTAACTCCCTCTTAAATATAGCCAATGAACTGGACCCAACTACATTCTGTGGCAGAGAATTCCAGAGATTCACCACTCTCTGTGTGAAAAATGATTTTCTCATCTCGGTCCTAAAAGACTTCCCCCTTATCGTTAAACTGTGACCCCTTGTTCTGGACTTCCCCAATATCAGAACATTCTTCCTGCATTTAGCCTGTCCAACCCCTTAAGAATTTTGTAAGTTTCTATAAGATCCCCCCTCAATCTTCTAAATTCTAGCGCGTACATGCCGAGTCTATCCATTCTTTCTTCATATGAAAGTCCTGACATCCCAGGAATGCATCTGGTGAACCTTCTCTGTACTCCCTCTAAGGCAAGAATGTCTTTCCTCAGATTAGGAGACCAAAACTGTACGCAATACTCCAGGTGTGGTCTCACCAGGACCCTGTACAACTGCAGTAGAACCTCCCTGCTCCTATACTGAAATCCTTTAGCTATGAATGCTAACATACCATTCGCTTTCTTCACTGCCTGCTGCACTTGCATGCCTACTTTCAATGACTGGTGCACCATGACACCCAGGTCTCGTTGCAAAGAGGAACCATTCAAATAATAGTCTACTTTCCTGTTTTTGCCACCAAAGTGGATGACCTCACATTTATCCACATTATACTGCATCTGCCATGCATTTGCCCACTCACCCAACCTATCCAAGTCACCTTGCAGCCTCCTAGCATCCTCCTCACAGCTAACACTGACCCCCAGCTTTGTGCCATCTGCAAACCTGGAGATGTTGCATTCAATTCCCTCATCTAGATCATTAATATATATTGTAAATAGCTGGGACCCCAACACCGAGCCTTGTGATACCCCACTAGTCACTGCCTGCCATTCTGAAAAGGACCCGTTTACTCCTACTCTTTGCTTCCTGTCTGCCAGCCAGTTCTCTATCCACATCAATACTGAACCCCAAATATCGTGTGCTTTAAGTTTGCATACTAATCTCTTATGTGGGACTTTGTCAAAAGCCTTCTGAAAGTCCAGATATAACACATCCACTGGTTCTCCCTTATCCACTCTACTAGTTACATCCTCGAAAAATTATATAAGATTCGTCAGACATGATTTACCTTTCATAAATCCATGCTGACTTTGTCCAATGATTTTACCACTTTCCAAATGTGCTGCTATTCCATCTTTAATAACTGACTCTAGCAATTTCCCCACTACCAATGTTAGACTAACTGGTCTGTAATTTCCCATTTTCTCTCTCCCTCCCTTTTTAAAAAGTGGGGTTACATTAGCTACCCTCCAATCCTCAGGAACTACTCCAGAATCTAAAGAGTTTTGAAAAATTATCACTAATGCATCCACTATTTCTGGGACTACTTCCTTAAGTACTCTGGGATGCAGCCTATATGGCCCTGGGGATTTATCGGCCTTTAATCCATTCAATTTACCTAACACCACTTCCCGGCTAACTTGGATTTCACTCAGTTCCATCTCATTTGACCCCCTTTCTCCTGCTATTTCCGGCAGATTATTCATGTCTTCCTTAGTGAAGGCAGAACCAAAGTAGTTATTCAATTGGTCTGTCATGTCCTTGTTCCCCATGATCAATTCACCTGTTTCTGACTGCAAGGGACCTACATTTGTTTTAACTAATCTTTTTCTCTTCACATATCTATAAAAATGTTTGCAGTCAGTTTTCATGTTCCCTGCCATTTTTATTTCGTAATCTATTTTCCCTTTCCTAATTAATCCCTTTGGCCTCCTCTGTTGGACTCTGAATTTCTCCCAGTCCTCTGGTAGGCTACTTTTTCTGTCTAATTTTGTATGCTTCATCTTTTGTTTTGATACTATCCCTTGTTATGGATAACTACCTTCCCATGGATGTACTACCTTCCCTGATTTATTCATTTTGCCAAACAGGAATGAACAATTTTTGTAGTTCATCCATGCAGTCTTTAAAGGCCTTCCATTGCATATCCACCGTCAACCCTTTACGAATCAATTGTCAGTCTATCTTGGCCAATTCACGTCTCATACCCTCAAAGTTACCTTTCTTTAAGTTCAGAACCCTTGTATCTGAATTAACAATGTCACTCTCCGTCCTATTGAAGAACTCAACCATATTATGGTCATTCTTGCCCAAGGGGCCACGCACAACAAGGCTGCTAACTAACCCTTCCTCATTACTCAGTACCCAGTCTAGAATAGCCTGCTCTCTCGTTGGTTCCTCTACATGTTGGTTTAGAAAACTATCCCACATAAATTCCAAGAAATCCTCTTCCCCAGCCCCCCTGCAAATTTGATTGAGCCAATCTATATGTAGATTGAAGTCACCCATTATAACTGTTTTATCTTTGTCGCACGCATTTCTAATTTCTTGTTTGATGCCTTCCCAACTCCACTACTACTGCTAGGTGGCCTGTACAGAACTCCCACTAGCGTTGTCTGCCCCTTCGTGTTTCGCAGCTCTACCCATATCGATTCCACATCCTCCAAGCTAATGTCCTTCCTTTTTTATTGCATTAATCTCCTCTCTAACCAGCAACGTTACCTCACCTACTTTTCCTTTCTGTCTATCCCTCCTGATTATTGAATATGCCTGAATGTTCAGCTCCCGGCCTTGGTCACCCTGGAGCCATGTCTCCGTGATCCCAACTATATCATATTCATTAATAACTATCTGCACATTCAACTCCTCCACCTTATAACGAATGCTCCTAGCATTGAGACATAAAGCCTTCAGGCTTGTTTTTACAACACTCTTACCCCTTATGCAATTATGTTGAAAAGTGGCCCTTTCTGATTTTTGCCCTGGATTTGTCTGCCTGCCACTTTTACTTTTTACCTTGCTGCCTATTGCTTCTACCCTCATTTACACCCCTCTCTCTCTCTGCTCACACATTTAAGATACCCACCACCTCTTATTCCCAGTTTATTATATTTTTCTTCTTTCTCTCCTGTTGGGTCTGAGTGCTTCCCTTCTCTGCCTCCTGCCTCACACACTGACTACGAGCTTTCTCTATTTGAGTCCCTCTCCCAAACCATTCTAGTTTAAAGTCTTCCCAGTAACCTTTGCAAATCTCCCCGCCAAGATATTGGTCCCCCTCGGGTTCAAATGCAACCCGTCATTTTTGTACAGGTCACACCTTCCCCAACAGTGGTCCCAATGATCCAGAAACTTGAATCCCTGCTCTCTGCACCAGTCCTTCAGCCACACATTTATCCTCCACCTCGCTCCATTCATACTCTCACTGTCACTTGGCACAGGCAGTAATCCTGAGATTGTTACCTTCACGGTCCTTCTCCTTAACTCTCCTCCTAACTCCCTAAATTCTCCTTTCAGGACCTCTTCTCTTTTTTTACCTATGTCATTGGTACCAATATGTACCACGACCTTAGGCTCCTCTCCCACCCCTTTCAGGATATCTTGGACACGTTCAGACACATCTCGGACCCTGGCACCAGGGAGGCAAACTACCATCTGGGTCTCCTGACTGTGTCCACAGAATCGCCTATCTGACCCCCTAACTATAGAGTCCCCTATTACTAATTCCCTCCTCTTCTTTTCCTTACCCTTCTGAGCAACAGATGCGGCCGTTGTCGCTACCCCTAGGTAGGCTGTCTCCCCCAACAGTACTCAAACAGGTGTACTTATTGCCACGTAGTACAGTCACCAGGGCACTCTATAATTCCTGACTCTGCCCCTTGCCCCTCCTAACCATGATCCACTTCTCTGCCTCCCGTGGTGTTGGAGTGACCACCTCTCTGTAACTCCTCTCTATAACCTCCTCGCTCTCCTTGACCAGACAGAGGTCATCGAGCTGCTGCTCCAGTTTCCTAATACGGTCCCTTAGGAGCCCCATCTCGACGCACCTGCGGCAGATGTGGACGTCTGGAAGGCTATCAGAATCCATGACCTCCCTCGTCTGATATCCAGAACAGTAAACTGCCCTGGCCCTCATACTCCCCCCTCATACTCCCCCCTTACCCAGGATACAATACAAAGTGCTGGAAGAAATCTTATAGAATTTTTGAGGATGTAACTAGTAGAGTGGATACGGGAGAACCCGTGGGTGTGTTATATCTGGACTTTCAGAAGGCTTTTGACAAGGTCCTACATAAGAGATTAGTATACAAACTTAAAGCACACGGTATTGGGGGTTCAGTATTGATGTGGATAGAGAACTGGCTGGCAGACAGGAAGCAAAGAGTAGGAGTAAACTGCTCCTTTTCAGAATGGCAGGCAGTGACTAGTGGGGTACCGCAAGGCTCAGTGCTGGGACCCCAGCCATTTACAATATATATTAATGATCTGCATGAGGGAAGTGAATGCAACATCTCCAAGTTTGTAGAAGACACGAAGCCGGGGGGCAGTGTTAGCTGTGAGGAGGATGCTAAGGATAGGTTGGGTGAGTGGGCAAATGCTTGGCAGATGCAGTAAAATGTGGCAAAAACAGGAAAGTAGACTATTATCTGAATGGTGGCCGATTAGGAAATGTGGAGATGCAACGAGACCTGGGTGTCATGGTACACCAGTCATTGAAAGTAGGCATGCAGGTGCAGCAGGCAGTGAAGAAAGCGAATGGTATGTTGGCATTCATAGCAAAGGATTTTGAGTACAAGAGCAGGAAGGTTCTACTGCAGTTGTACAGGGTCTTGGTGAGGCCACACCTGGAGTATTGCGTACAGTTTTGGTCTCCTAATCTGAGGAAAGACATTCTTGCCATAGAGGGAGTACAGAGAAGGTTCACCAGACTGATTCCTGGGTTGGCTGGACTTCCATATGAAGAAAGACTGGATAGACTCGGCTTGTACTCTCTGGAATTTAGAAGATTGAGGGGGGATCTTATAGAGACTTACAAAATTCTTAAGGGGTTGGACAGGCTAGATGCAGGAAGATTGTTCCCGATGTTGGGGAAGTCCAGAACAAGGGGTCACCATTTTAGAATAAGTGGGAAGTCTTTTAGGACCGAGATGAGAAAATCATTTTTCACACAGAGAGTGGTGAATCTGTGGAATTCTCTGCCACAGAATGTAGTTGAGGCCAGTTCATTGGTTATATTTAACAGGGAGTTAGATGTGGCCCTTGTGGCTAAATGGATCAGGGGGTATGGAGAGAAGGCAGGTACAGGATACTGAGTTGGATTATCGGCCATGATCATATTGAATGGCGGTGTAGGCTCAAAGGTCCGAAAGGCCTACTCCTGCACCTATTTCTATGTTTCTATATTTCTATGAAATCAACAGGGATCTGACTCCCAATCAGCTGCTTCCTCTTGTCCGCTTCCACCAATCAGTGGCTTCCTCAAGCCCACTTGTTTTGAAATGCGAATGGAACGTTGAAACTTTACAGATTTGGAGCTCTACAGATTTGGGTTCATCCCACACCAACGGCTCCTGGGCCTCAGTAAAAACAAAGCCCCACGGTTCGGTTTTAAGCTTATTGCTTGGACGTCGCTCCTCCCACACCAACGGCTCCTGGGCCTCAGTAAAAACAAAGCCCGCACTCAGGTTTTAAGCTTATCGCTCGGACGTCGCTTTTCCCACACCAACGGCTGCTGGGCCTCTGTAAAAACAACGCCCCGCGCTTTGGTTTTAAACTTACCGCTCGGACTTCGCTCCTCCCACACCAATGGCTCCTGGGCCTCTGGATGGATGGGAAAAATGGAAGTGAACTAATATTTGCCACACTTGCATGATGTTAGTTTTTCAAAGTAGGACTCAACCCAATTAATATTGGGTGGGCCATCAAAAATGGAAGAAAATTACAGGATTTGAGCTCCTTAAAAGAGAAAACTAATAATCATCAAAAAATCTCTGCCAAGTTCCCTATGATGTACAAGTGGAAGCAAAATTGGACTGATAAGTCGCAGTGCAAATAGGACTTAATCTATATATATATTGTTCTTTTTTTAAAAGTCTGCATGCACCATCAGAAAGGTAGTATGGTAAATAATCTTTCCTTCCTTCCACAACAATCTCAATAAGGTAGTTTTGTCAATATATCCATGATTCTTTGACAGGAAACAGATAAAGTAAAAGAAACAGGCAAGGGTGAGGTGATGGTTACGCCTTGTCACAGATTTGCGGCTGTTGTGGCAAAGAGAATACTTGCAATTAATAATTACAAGTAATCTATGCATCATTCTAAACCAGAATAAATGTTCCCATTTGACTTATTACTTTTCCTAACATTTGCAGCTTGGATATGGGCCATGGAGAAAGAGTAAGTCACAATGTGGGTACTCTGATAATGAAATTGCTAGCAACTACTCATTCACATCCCTTAAAGGTGTATCCTATTTTTGATGACCAAAAATGACCACAAATTATTGTATAATAGGATCCATTTGGTGAACTTCTCCTTTTAATTTCCTGCACTGTTCCATTGCAACCACATCATGTAACATATTGGAGTAATGGTGCAATACATTTCCAACGGTATGTTTCCTTTCTAAACTTTTTTTAAAGATATGGCGCGATGATTATGAACCACATTTACACTCCTATACTTTAGTATTACAACACAAAGAATCCAGCTGCGCTGACAACTTTGCATTCATATTAGGCTCTTTGAGGTTTATGTAGAATTATCTATGTTATACAAGATTTGCATTTCCAAAAATAAAATCTTAAAAAACAGATGGGTTTTCTTCAAAATTTTTATAGGGGCAAGTTTAAACTTCCCTGCCCTCCAGCAGAGTGCAGGTGGGATGTTAAAATAGCTGTAGAGTACAGGGAGTCCTAATCCCCTGAGACCCCATTTTAACTCTGCGTCCATTTTAGAAGGCAGCTGTCAGAATGGGGCACAGTTTCATCAAGGACTGTGATATTTACGACCCCAATCATAGAACTATTTCTGTAATTCAGGAGAACATTGCAGAGGTTAACTATGATTTGAAGAAAAACAAACTCCTGTTAATGCTCATCCCCTAAGCAACATTGTCAAAAAGAGGAGAAGATTAATCTTATTGCAGAGATTGGTATAGAGGGCTTCAATGCAATATCTCCAGATTTGTTTGTGCAACTATGGTGAATGGGCATCAACTTACCATTCTGGAGACATTGATAGGTTTACGGTAAGAGGGGTAAATTTGAATAGGAACCTGAGGGCAACATTTTCTCACAGAGGGTGGTGGGTATATGTGGAAATGTTGACATAGGTATAATAACAACACTTAAGCCATTTAGACAGCTACAAGAACAGCAAAGGTTCAGAAGGATATGGGCCAAACACAGGTAAATTAGTTTAGATTAGGCATGTTTGTCGGCATGGATGAGTAGGGCTGAAGGGCTGGTTTCTGTGCTGCATGACTCTATGGCTCTAATAACATGAAAAATACAATAAGCCACATATGAAATTCTAAAATATAAATTATTTATTTCCTACACTAATTTTGAATTTGAAATAAAACACATAACTAAAATCATTTATGAGAAAATAAATAATGCACCGAATCTTTGTGAATTATACTCTGACTACCAAAAACCATTGGCAGAGGAAATATTAGATAAACAGCTACATAAATGTGGGCTAGCAGGAAATATGTTGCTGATATAATATCCTCACAGTAAATAAAATAGTGACACAAAGAAGATATAAAGACATCAAATCCAATATGAAAATGCAAATTTTTCCTATGAATGTTTTTTTAATTCATTTTCAGGATGCATACACTGCTGGCACACACAGAATTTATTGCCAATCCTTAATTGCTCTTGAAATGGTACTGTCACATTTTTTTATCTCATTAAGTTCAAAAATCCATTTATGGGTTGATTATGTACCACCACCTTTCTAGATTTCCTTTGTGATACTGTACAAAAATCAAACCCATTTGTAACTCAATACGCTTGAATCAATTATATTAACAACATTCTAGTGTGGTATGAAGAGTGTAGACAATAACGGTAGGTTGATAATGGAATCCCATCGCACTCCTGAACAAGGACCTTTATGAGCACAAAGAAGACTGTTATTATTGTCTGCTTAAGTGGGATGGGTAGGATTCAAACTGAACTGAACAGTATTAATAGTACTGATAATTTTGGAATGATGAAGGAGAAGGAACATGATAAAATGCTACTCCACTGCAACCAATGCCCTAAATCAATTTCCTCCACTTTTAATATTAATTCTACGTGGCCTTCTCTCACTGCTACCTGCCAGTGATTTCCACAGTTTTGTCACTCACTCCTTTTCATCTATCACTTGCTGGCTCTTGCCCCATCCCTACCATTGCATCTTTAAATGGCTCCTCCCCCTCTTCTCTTTCGGTCCAGATTAACTGTAGTATCCAAATGGTAAGAGGATGTAGATAAGCTAAATTGATGGTCAAGAATGTGGCAGATGGAATGTTATGTGGGAAATTGTGTGTTTGTTCATTTTAGTAGAAAATGTGAAAGGTGTAATAACATAAATCACTGAAGATTAACAAGCCGGCCCAGCAAGTGAGTAAGAAGGCCAAGTGCAGGTTGGCCATTTTTGCAAAGGGACGAGCACAAGGGTAAAGATATCTCATTGGGATTGCATAGGACACATGGGAGAGTGCATGGGGAATACTGTGTACAGGTCTGATCTTCCTACAAAGGAAATATATATATTTGCGATGGAGGTACTGCAACAAATCTTCATCAGCTTCATTTCTGGGAAGGCAGAGTGGGGTAAAGGTGGGGTATCCATAATAGGTGAGGTTAAGGAGTACATGTCTGAAATGGGTACTTTTCAGAAGAAAAAGCGATGACTTATTAGATGCAGACAACTACGAGGTGTTTTGTGAAGTACTTTGTGAAGTCAAACCAGTGCAGAACCTACACAGTGAATGGCAAAGCCCTGGGGACTATTGTAGAACCGAAGATCTAGGAGTACAGGTACATAGTTCCCTGAAAGCGACATCCCAGGTAGATAGGATGGTCATGAAGGTTTTGGTACATTGGCCTTCACCACCCAGGGTATTGAGTATAGAAGTTGGGATGTTGTGTTACAGTTGTACAAGAGTCCACACTTGAGACTGCTATATTCTGTTTTGGTCATCCTGCTGTAGGAAGAATGTCATTAAGTTAGAAAGAGTGCAGAGAAAATTTACAAGGATGTTGCCAAGTGTTGATGGTCTGAGCTTGACTAGTGGGATGCCGCAAGGCTCAATGCTGGGACCCCAGTTATTTACAATATATATTAATAATTTAGACGAGGGATGCTATGAGGCTGCAAGGTGACTTAGATAGGTTGGGTGAGTGGGCAGATGCATGGCAGATGCAGTATAATGTGGATAAATGTGAGGTTATTTTTAGGCGGCAAGAACAGGAAGGCAGATTATTATCTGAATGGTGTCAAGTTCAGAAAAGGAGAGGTGCAACAAGATCTTGGTGCATCAGTCACTGAAAGTAAGCATGCAGGTACAGCAGGCAGTGTAGAAAGCTAATGGCATGTTGGCCTTCATTGCGAGAGAATTTGAGTTTCAGAGCAAGGAGGTCCTACTGCAGTTGTACAGGGTCCTGGTGAGATCACACCTGGTGTGCAATTTTGGTCTCCTAATTTGAGGCAGGACATTATTGCCGTTGAGGGAGTGCATTGTAGGTTTACCAGGTTAATTACCGGGATGGCGGAACTGACATACGATGAAAGAATCAGTCGACTGGGCTTGTATTCACTGGAATGTAGAAGGATGAGATGGGATCTTATAGAAATATATACAATTCTAAAGGGATTGGACAGGATGCTGATGCAGGAAAAATGTTCCCTATGTTGGGGTAGTCTAGAACCAGGAGTCACAGTTTATGAATAAGGGGTAGGCCATTTTGGACTGAGATGAGGATTTTTTTTTTCACCCAGAGAGTTGTGAATGTGTGGAATTCTCTGCCACAAAAGGCAGTGGAGGCCATTTCACTGGATATTCACAATTTATAATTCACAATTCAAGAGAGAGCTAGATTTACAGTAGCTCTTAGGGCTAAAAGAATCAAGGGATATGGGGAAAAAGCAGGAACGGGATACTGATTTTAGATGATCAGCCATCATATTGAATGGCGGTGCTGGCTTGAAGGGCCAAATGGCCTACTTCTGCACCTATTTTTCTATGTTTCTATGTTTCTGTGAGCTGTAGGGCAAAGTTGGGTAGGCTAGGACTTTATTTCTTGGATCTCAGGAGTCTGAGGGGTGATCTAATAGCATCATGTATACAATAATGAGGGGGAATAGATAGGCTGAATGCACATAATCTTTTCCCCAGCGTAGGAGTATCAAACATAAGTTAAGAAGGGCACGATTTAGTACAACCCTCATGTTTAAGGTAAGAAGTGCAAGATTTAGTACAAGCCCCATGGGCAACTATTTTCAATCAGTGGGTGATCGGTGTATAGAACAAGATGCCAGAGCATATAGTTGTGGCATACTATAATAGCATTTAAAAGCCATTGAGCAGGTACATGGGTAGGAAAGGTTTAGATGAGACATTTTGGTTGGCATGGATGAATTGGACCAAAGGGCCCGTTTCCGTTCTGTATGACTCTATGCAGCTATCTTATTAAAATAAGCCTTACATGACAGAATCAGGAATTATGTTTACTTTCCACAGTTTGGGATGTCGAAAACCAGGGCTCACCATCTAAATATCAAGGGTTAGCCACTCAGGACTTGGTGGCAATAAATTTCTTCACCCAAAAAGTAATGAATCGCTGAAATACTCCCTCCAAGAAAACTGCAGAGGTTCAGACTGACAGTGCTGAATTTTAGATAGTAAGAGAATTGAGGGATTTGGGATTAGTTCAATAAACTGGCACTGGGATAATTGATCACCTATGGTCAAATTGAATGGACAAGGAACAAAGGGCTGAATAGTCTACTACTTATTGAAACTTACCGAATAATGAAAGTCATAGAGTGGATGTGGAAAGGATGTTTCTACTGGTGGGAGAGTCTAGGGCCAGAGGTTACAGCCTCAGAATTAAAGGGTGCTCTTTTAGAAAGGAGGTGAGGACTATTCCATTAATTTTATTCCAATAATCTGTGAACTTGTGAATCTGTACTGCTTCTATTTATTTTGTCTTTATGGAAGAGGTTGTGCTTTACGCTTGATTTTCTGCATATTCCTTATACATTTCAAATCCATCAAAATATATATGTTGACAAATGCAAATCAGAACCATTTAATGCATTTTTCAAGCACTTTTAAGTCTGTATTAAGTAAATAATCTGTAACAATTCAGCCTTGTCATTGTATAATGAGAAGTGTGGTTTCCACTGTTGCCTGAAGAGGAAACCATTTCCTTTGGCATCAGGCCAAACATAACCAAACTAACGGTATTTAGAAATGCCCGGAACAGAGATTATGCCCATCCCTTCCTTTTTCAGTGTTGAGGCACCTCTTTGGATATGTGATAGCAAGCACTTAATAATTCACTGAACCCAGCTGTAAACTGTACACCACTAGGGTATTTTGAGTCCTTGAATAACATAATTTAAAACATATTTATGGCCATTGGCAAGGCCAGAATTTGTTGTACATTGACAATTGCCTTGCTCAACCATTTCTGAGGCAGTTAAGACTCAAATGCATTTAATTATATAAAATCCATCCCTTACTTGCAATGCAAATTCACACCTATGAGTTTTTAAATAATTGTTTTTTAATCACGATGGCAAAATAATAATGTGTATTTATTCACTATCTGTAAATTTAAAAAAAGATGTTTCACAGTCCTTAAAATTATTAATGAATTTGCATAAGGAAAGTGGAGTGGAGGAGGAGGGGGAGAACAAAAATGGTCAGAATGAATCTTCATCTGACACTGTATTTGCATATTCTGTTGTGCAGCAGCAAGTAAGAATTTAACTGTTCTATCTGGGACATATGACAATAAAACATTCTTGATTCCTGACTCTTGACTCTTCCAAGGCATAAATTATGGTTGAAAATACATCAGTCATTATCAGGCAAATATTGCAGAATGCACTGGAGTCAGAAAAGGTTCTGGGATATGCCATGGTGGCAAACGACGAGGGACCTGGCGGACCGCTCCAAGGGAAGACTCAGTGAGTTGCCCGCGGCCACATATGGCTTGCCGCCATGAACAGGGACCTGGCGAACGCTGCCTGCAATTGGAAGCTATGAAGCCGTTGAGCTCGACCCTGAAGACCGGAGAGTCAAGGAGGATGGAGCCGCTGGCGATGACGGATGCAAGGAATGGGTCAGCAAGAGATGGACCTGGGTATTGACCCCAGCACATACAAGGTCAGGTGCAGGAGGCACCCCCCCAGGTTGTTGGGCGAGGAGAGGGACTTTGTTTCATGGGCCGAGCGGTTAATGGCGGCGTCTTGGTGCTTAGCTGCATCGGGAGCCGCTCCAGTACATCAAACACATAGACCAGTCATTGCACTTTTCACAAATGCCGCTAAAATATGGTGACTCATGCATGTGTGAGCTATGCAAAACGAGTTTCACTGTACAGTGCATATGTAACAATAAAGAACCATTTAATATTTTTATTGTAACTTTTTAATTTTTAATATCAATTATTTTTGACTAAAATCTCCATTTATTTTAAAGTAGATTGACCAGTTTGCTATATTGGTTATACAAGCGTAAGAACATTGGGATCACAAATGAAAATGAATTATCACACAAGGGGCATCAGATTAGGGTCATAAATCATTGGGAAGAAAACACAAAGCATTTGTGTGTGCCACATAATACTCTGGCTGTGGAGTAAAAGTGGCTGCAGCAAGACAGATAAAAAACATTAAGTAACAGGAAATAGAGGGTAGTGGTGAAAGGTTGTTTTTCAAAATTAGGGAGAAGTTGAGTTTCTCAGGACTCTGCACTATACCACTGGGTTTCTCAACATATTGTAATGACTTAGGCATATTATATTATAAGGCATATTATGATATTATAAGGTTTAATCTCTACATGTGCAGTTGGCACGAATCTCAGAGACAAAGTAAACTTAGGAGAAGGATAAGAAGTGGTCAAACCAATATGCAGTGGCTGGAAGAATGGGATGATAGCTGATGGATGATACACTTTGAGAAATATTTGAAGATTCGGGAGAGATTTCCTTTTCTAGAATAATTCCACAAATCAGGAACTATGGTTCCTGTAGAAATACTGGAGAAACTTGGGTTGTTGCCCAGAAACAAAGAAAATGGGAAAGAGCACAGGTGGAGGTATTTAAAATTATAAAGGATTTAAGCAGAGGAGTTAGAGAGACAAGGAGTCATGATATTTCGGGACAGATAATGACCAAGTCTCCATTGCTCTTTTGGATGGGAATGAAAGCTGCATTGATACTTTTTCAGAAATTAGCAGGTTAATATTTCCTCTATCATTTTTGCTGAACATTTCTGATCACTTTCCTATTGATGTTGGTAGGGTTTCCTTATATGAATATTGGCAACCACTTTTTCTAATTTGCATCAGTGGCTACATTTCAAGCGTAATTAAATTGCTGTAATTTCCTTTCCTTTATCGCAAATTTGTAAAAGATAAATAGAAATGTGTCTCTTTTTGTTAAGGGAATGTGTTTCCTTAATTGTAGTACAGTCATTTTTTTCACAAAATAAATATGGCATGTAAACATTATGTTTGTTGTTCCAAAATCTAATTTCTAGAATATACATGCAACAACATTTAAGAGCCTATATAATATTAATATTGGAACTGAAAAATGGGAATTACACTTCATACACAATGAATGTGGAACTTCTATTTTGTTTCTATACAATAATGGGTGTTAAACATGTATTAACATTTATTACCAGCATAAATATGAAAAAACCCATAATTACATAGAAACATAGGAACATAGATATTAGGAGCAGGAGGAGGCCAGCACCGCCATTCATTGTGATCATGGCTGATCGTTCCCAATCAATAACCCGTGCCTGCCTTCTCCCCATATCCCTTGATTCCACAATCCCCTAGAGCTCTATCTACAGTGGCTTGCAAATGTTTTCATACCCCTTGAACTTTTCTACATTTTGTCACGTTACAACCACAAACGTAAATGTATTTTATTGGGATTTTATGTGATAGACCAACACAAAGTGGTGCATAATTGTGAAGTGGAAGGAAAATGATACATGGTTTCCAAATTTTATTACAAATAAAAAACTGTTTGTGTTGGTCTATCACATACAATCCCAATAAAATACATTTACGTTTGTTATTGTAACGTGACAAAATGTGGAAAAGTTCAAGGGGTATGAAAACTTTTGCAAGTCACTGTAACTCTCTCTAAAATCCATCCAGTGATTTGGCCTTCACTGCCCTCTGTGGCAGGAAATTCCACAAATTCACAACTCTCTGGGTGAAAACGTTTTTTCTCACCTCAGTCTTAAATGGCTCCCCTTTATTCGAAGACTGTGGCCCCTGGTTCCGGACTTGCCCAACATTAGGAACATTTTTCCTGCATCTAGCTTGTCTACTCCTTTTATAATTTTATATGTTTCTATAAGAACCTCTTTCATCCTTCTAAACTCCAGTGAATACAAGCCTAGTCTTTTCAATCCTTCCTCATATGACAGTCCCGCCATCCCAGGGATCAATCTTGTGAACCTACGCTGCACTGCCTCAATCACAAGGATGTCCTTCATCAAATTAGGAGTCCAAAACTGTACACAATATTCCAGATGTTGTCTTGCCAGAGCCCTATCCAACTTCAGAAGAACCTCTTTATTCCTATGCTGAAATCTTCTTCTTATGAAGGCCAACATTCCATTAGCTTTCTTCACCGCCTGTTGTATCTACACGCCAACTTTCAGTTACTGGTGTACAAGGACACCCAGGTCTCGCTGCGCCTCCGCCTTACCTAACCTAACCCTATTGAGATAATAATCTGCCCCATTGTTTTTGCCGCCAAAGTGGATAACCTCACATTTATTTATATTATATTGCATCTGCCACACATCTGCCCACTCACTCAACCTGTCCAGCTCCTGGTGTAAAGAGCTAACTATGTATTTGATGTTCCTTCACAGTAATTCTTGTTCACTTAAAGCCAATAACCTTTGATGTTAATAGAAAATAGACAATAGGTACAGGAGTAGGCCATTCGGCCCTTCGAGCCAGCACCGCCATTCAATGTGATCATGGCTGATCATCCCCAATCAGTATCCCATTACTGCCTTCTCCCCATATCCCATGACTCCACTATTTTTAAGAGCCCTGTCTAGCTCTCTCTTCAAAGCACCCAGAGAACCTGTCTCCACTGCCCTCTGAGGCAGAGAATTCTACAGACTCACCACTCTCTGTGAGAAAAAATGCTTCCTCGTCTCTGTTCTAAATGGCTTACTCCTTATTCTTAAACTGTGGCCCCTGGTTCTGGACTCCCCCAACATCGGGAACATGTTTCCTGCCTCTAGCGTGTCCAAACCCTTAACAATCTTTCTTTTAAAAAAACTCTGAAAGGAATTTTGATTAAAGATTATATTGAAGGTTTATTTGAACATTTTCCCTTCATTTTTAAAAACCAGCATAACACACATTAAAAGCTAATCTTATTTAAAACCCTCCCAGCAAAGTCTGATGTGCAAGTGGCACTTCTTTTTCTAATCAAATCTCAATTTACTCTTGACTTAGAGCACAATTGTGAAGTGCTTGCATTAATTCCCATTAAAATGCGTGCAGCTTGCAAATTCAATCTTCATACCTTTGTGAAATTGAGCAAAATAACTTTATCAATAATGAAATTCAGAAACATTTCAAAGTTTCTTGATGTCATGTCAGACAAGCAGCAATATTAGTTGAAACATTGATTAGATGAATAATATGCTGAGCAAGGTGACAGGTTAATCAATATTATGGAGTGGAATACTTCCCATTTTTGAACATCTTTGGTTGAAATGCAGCATTACAACACTCCTACAGAAACTAATTTTCAAGAAGCACGGATTTGAGAATGTGCTTTCCCTGATGTTGTCCAATCTCCAAACAGTGATCTGCGGCAGAGTTCCCACCGAGGTTGCAGAATTGTTGAATGCACCCTCTAGCATTGACATTATAATGATTAATCAGGTTTAAGTGCACCTGTCAGAGAGAGAGAGAGAGAGCAGTTGATGTACAATGATTCCAACAGAAAATTAATCATTGGCTGTTTATCCATGGGAAAACAAATTCTAACCACCATCTAACCTTGGCATTTGACCACATCAATCAAAATGGAAAATCTCCAATTCACAAGACTTTAACGAAAATTAATTTATAAAACTTGCATTGGAAGCTAATTTGACTGCAGCAAACTATTCATAGGCATCCAGACGACAAGCTTCATTTCGAATAAATGATGACTATGGGAGAACATAGCGAGTGTGGTTTCATTAAAATTATGCTACTGCAACCTAAGTAACAGTCCACAGGTAATATTTAATTACTCTGGGGTTAACCAGTGGGACATTGAGTGGTGAAATTAGCTGCTTGAGTATTCAGTGATTACTAGTCAGTATATAGTTGTTGATTAATGTAGTTTTTGGTGTTGGGGAAAGGGGGGGTGGGGAGGGTGGGGAGGGAAGGGGGGGGGCGTGGTGGTGAAGGAGGTTGAGGGGTTGGAATTAGCGGCAATAGCAGAACAGGTGGCAAGTGAACAGAACATTTATATTCATATACCACGATAGTATATCAGTGCTTGTTAATTATGACCCATCATACTTCCCTTTAAGTGGAGCATATTAGTCAAGTGAGTCAAGTGTGGTTAATTTCCATATGTCACACAAGCAACAGAACAATGGAATTGTTTGTTGCTACAGCTTTATAGCCCCATTAACACCATAACACAAATATATATACAATAATCAATAATGCAATTAATTAATAAACAGTAATATGAGGTAACAAAACCATAGTAGTGCAAAAACAAAGTCTGCTATGCAATCAAAATCTGTTTGTTGGTGGGGAGTTCAGCACCCGTGATGGAACAGCCAACATCTACCACTTTCTGCAGCCTCCTTTTTTCTTGGTAGTTCAAGTTACTGAACCAGGCCATGACGAAGCCAGTCAGTATGTTTCACACCAGTGGAAGTTCAATAGCATTTTCAGTGACATATTAAATCTCATCAATCTTCCAAGGATATAAACGTATTGGTGAGATTTCTTTGTATTTGTGCTTGCATAAATGATGTTGCCACCAAACCTAATTCTTACAAATACTGCCTCTGGTGAATTCAAATCTTTAACTTTTAGGTCTCATTGGTACATGGAAAACTCAATGCATTTTTTGGTCTCTACCGATACTGTGAGAAGTTCATCTCATGCATACCATCCAGGAACCTTAAGAGGTTCTATGTAACAGAATGATTAGAGAGGGCAAAATACCACAAAGCAGGCTCAGGTAATATCAATTATACCTCAATAACTTCTCTTTTGACTCCTCCCATTTCCTCCAAACACAAGACGTAGCTATGGGCACACGCATGGGCCCGAGCTATGCTCGCCTCTTTGTCAGGTATGTCGAACAATCCTTGTTCTTGGCGTACCAGGGCCCCATCCCTGACCTCTACCTCCGTTACATCGACGACTGCTTTGATGTCACCTCCTGTACCCACACACAACTGACTGACTTCATCCATTTCACCACTAACTTCCATCCGGCACTCAAATACACTTGGACCATTTCCGACACTTCCCTACCGTTCCTTGACGTCACCATCTCTATTGCAGGTGATACACTCCTGACCGACATCCAACTGACTCCCACAGCTACCTGGACTGCTCTTCCTCCCACCCTGCTTCCTGTAAGGACTCCATCCCTATTCCCAATTCCTCCATTTACGCCGCATCTGCTCCCAGGATGAGGTGTTCCACACCAGGCCATCACAAATGTCCTCATTCTTCAGAGAACGGGGATTCCCCTCCCCCACTATAGATGAGGCTCGCACCAGGGTCTCCTCCATACCCCGCAACACTGCCCTCTCTGCCCATTCCCCCACTCGCAACAAGGGCAGAGTCCCCCTGGTCCTCACCTTTCACCCCACCAGCCGGCACATACAATACATAGTCCTTCGCCAGTTTCGCCACCTCCACCGTGACCCCACCACTTGCCACATCTTCCCATCTCCCCCCGTCTGCCTTCCGCAAAGACAGCTCCCTCCGCAACTCCCTTGTCAATTCTTCCTTCCCTCCCGCTCCACCCTTTCCCCGGGCACTTTCCCTTGCAACCACAAGAGATGCTACACTTGTCCCTTTACCTCCCCCCTCCACTCCTTTCAGGCACCCAAGCAGTCCTTCCAGGTCTGACAGAGGTTCACCTGCACCTCCTCCAACCTCATCTACTGCATCCGCTGCTCTAGATGCCAGCTGATCTATATCGGTGAGACCAAGCGGAGGCTTGGCGATCGTTTCGCCGAACACCTCCGCTCGGTCCGCAATAACCAACCCGACCTCCCGGTGGCTCAGCACTTCAACTCCCCCTCTCATTCCGTATCCGGCCTCTGTGTCCTGGGCCTCCTCCATGGCCAGAGTGAGCAACACCGCAAATTGGAGGAACAGCACCTCATATTCCACTTGGGGAGTCTGCATCCTCTGGGCTTGAACATTGAATTTTCTCAGTTCTGTTAACCCTTGCTGTCTCTTCCCCATCCCACCTCTCCCTCAGCCCTCGGGCTCCTCCTCCTCCTTTTTCCTTTCTTCTCCCCCCCCCCCCCCCCCCCCACCTCCCAGCAGTCTGAAGAAGGGTTTCGGCCCGAAACGTTGCCTATCTCCTTTGCTCCTAAGATGCTGCTGCAGCCGCTGAGTTTCTCCAGCCTTTTGTGTACCCTCGATTTTCCAGCATCTGCAGTTCTTTCTTTAACACATCAATTATACAGACTTCTAACTAGAAAACCATTCACAGTTGGTCTTGCTGAAGTTATTACAGGCACTTTAACACAAAACAACAAATAAATATATAATAAACAAGGATACAATAAACTAACCATTATATTGGGGTAATCATATCGTAATAGTGTAAGCTGAGACCATAATCAAATTAAAATTTAACTGCAGTAGTGGTTTCATAGTACGTTACTGTGGTTTTGACAACTCTAACAATGCTATGATTTAGGATTTCCTCCATGATCAGATAATGTTATCATGCTTCTTTATAATATTTAATTAAAATGTACAGATTTAGGAAAGCAGGAAAGATTTCTCCTTTTGCTTATTCATTTTTCAGAATATGGCCATCATTGGCAGGGCCAGCAAGAGCAGATAGTGGAGAGCCATCTTTTGGAACTGTTGCTCTCCTTTTGATGAAGGTATTCTCACAGTGCCTTTGCGTAAGGCAACCCATGATGTAAACTCAGTGACAAATGAAGACAAATACTTCAAAGTTTTTATTTGACATTCTACGTTTCTTTAGTCTCCAGTAACTCAAAAAGATGTTTATGTATTTTTAATTTGTAGTTTGTTGACCTATTTGACTCAATGCATACAGTAATGACTATGCATGTGAATCATTTGTCGCATATAACCACTGTAAACTGAATATATGATTAAGTGTATCCAAATTAAATAAACAACAACCTGAGAATTTCATGTACAATTATTATTTCTAAAAGTTTAATGATGCATAAAATATTTGGCTGAATTTCCTTTCTAACTTCCAAACTTTCAAAGAAATGCATTGCTTACGCATAAAATAAATCACATGAACTTTGTAATGAAAAACATACTTCATGTCCATGGGTAAAACCATGTTATTTTTAATTGAGATGGGTATATATCCTGTTAATTATAATTGCAACAGTAAAACAATTATACAGAGAAAGTGTTTTACTTTCCACAAAGTCGCTCAAGTGAAGAATTTGTATTGTGGAAATATCCCTGTGCTTCCAGTAAAATGTATTAATTTCTCACTTATGATCAGGCAAGTCCTGAAAGAAAATACAAAAAAAAATCACTTAAAATTGTGGCAGTGCCTAATCCCAGAGTGTCAAGGTCAAGTTAACTCTCTGATAATTATGAACATGATTGAACATGATTCAAAGTCCTTGATGTAGAGCCATTAATGTAGTTGAGGTGAGGGAAAATATCCCTGAGAATGAGGTTGAACTTTTTCAAAGTTTTCAAAAATTTAGTTTAGAAACTCAGTAGAAATATTGCTATATGAAGTCAGTGTTTTAACTCATTCTAGAACATGAGTGATGCAGGCAAGGTTGGCATTTATTTTTCATACCTTATATATCTCAGGACTGTAATCTTCTTCAAGTATTTTATGTTTCAATGATAATGGTCAAGAATTTGCCAGTAAATTCTTATAGTTCTTCAAGGATTCAATGGTATTTTATGGTGAAAGTGTAACTCAGCTTTGGAACACAGGTGTTATGGGGAGAATGCAGGAAAATTGGGTTGATAGAAAGATGGACCAGCCATGATTGAATGGCAGAGAAGATTTGATCGGCTACATCTGCTCTTAGAACTTATGAACTTATGAACGCTGAACCATGGAATCCAGTGATGAAGCAGGATTTTGCTGAGATTATTTAAGTTGGACCTGATGCAGGATCTTTAAGCCCATTAGTTTCAACAGAATTGATGGACTCGGGGGAAGAAAAGGAAGAACATGATTAAATTCCTTTATTACTTTTGTGGTCTGCTTAATGATAATAATTATTTTAAATTGTGTTTGTTATTTTTTAAATATTAATTTAATTTTAATAGTTCCTATGGATTTCAGAGCTGCAGTAACATTCAATAACCTTAAGACCTTTGATAAATGGTGTCGCTGAGGATGGGATTTTGTCAGCAGTTATGTTCTGTGGGGGGCGGCCTATGCAGGTCACTTCACTACATTGTTTGAGACCTTGTGAACCTTCAGGTTCCACCAGTGACATCCAGAATCGTTTGTACAAACAGCATTGACTTTCCTCCCATATGGTCAAGTTTGGCAAGGTGAAGATCAAGATGAAAATATACCAATACGTTTTGAGCCACTATTTTCATTGTTCTAAACCCTCAGCTCATTCTACTCAATCTCTCCGATAGGTCAGGTTTATCATCATTATTTGTGGCAACTGTTATATCTTATTTGATACCAGAGCATGTTAAGACTCGTGTCACAGACTTGCACTGTGTTTACTTTCAGATTGCGGACCAAGAAATACAAGAAATTCCACACAGAATAGAGCACTCATTCGTGATTTACAAGGTTAATTCCCTGGATGGTCAGACTGTCATATGCTGAGAGAATGGAGCAGCTGGGCCTGTACACTCTGGAGTTTAGAAGGCTGAGAGGGGATCTCATTGAAACATAGAAGATTGTTAAGGGCTTGGACACACTAGAGGCAGGAAACATGTTCCCAATGTTTAGGGAGTCCAGAACCAGGGGCCACAGTTTAAGAATAAGGAGTAAGCCATTTATAATGGAGACGAGGAAACACTTTTTCTCACAAAGAGTGGTGAGTGTGGAGTTCTCTGCCTCAGAGGGCGGTGGAGGCAGGTTCTCTGGATGCTTTCAAGAGAGAGCTAGATAGGGCTCTTAAAAATAGCGGAGTCAGGGTATATGAGGAGAAGGCAGGAATGGGGTACTGATTGGGAATGATCAGCCATGATCACATTGAATGGCGGTACTGGCTCAAAGGCCCAAATGACCTACTCCTGCACATATTGTCTATTGTCTATTGTCTATTGTGATGTGATTAAATAATTCAATTGGAATATGAGCTCCTACAGTAATATCAGTCTTAAGCCCAATGAACCATGTAAAAACAATATAGATCATTATTTTTGCAATAATATTCCAGCACCCGCTCAAAGACATATATTATCTTCTTTAGCTGTAGAAAATAAAAGTTATGCACATACTCACTGAAGCCCCATGCAAATTCAGCAAGCAATCCTGACTCCAGACCTGCAAATGTTTGCAGTTAGTGCTAACATGCTATTTGTTTTCCTAACTGCTTACTACAAATTATAGGAAAAAATTATCTTTGAATCCTAACTACTGCTGTGGTTTACCCACTGACTTCCCCGAGCCACCAAAAGGATGAGCAACTTTAACTTTCTCCACATTATATTCATTCTGCCAATGTCTTGTCCGATCACTTATCCTTTATTCCTTTGCAATCACATTGGACTTTTGCCACAGTCTATTTCCCCATCTAATATTTTATAGTCATCAAGTCTCCATACATTACACTCATTCCTCTCATAAAATTCATTGATGTAGATTGCAGACTGCTGAATCCCAAGCACTGATTTTTGCAGCTGGCACTTAATGGTAGGCCTAACTAAACAATTCCCTATTATCTATTCATTTACCAAAGGTAAATCCAAGCTAAGACAAAACTACAGTGAGGTTGGAAATTTCAGTTGTGATTATGCCCAATAGTTCCTATTTTTAATTATATATGCAAGTAAATATATCACACAAAAAGTGAAAAAAAATGGTGAGAATGTTTACCATGGGGTCTGTTTGAACACCTTTGAAAATCCGTGCAACTGGTATCCATTGATTCCCGCTTATTTACTTTGCAAGATTTCATAATCAAATGATTTTCTAAGTGTCGTGTTATCATTCTTGAATGACTGCTTCGAGCATTTTACTCACTAGTTGTGTCAAGGCAACTGGCATACTTTAATATTTTTATTTTCTCTTCCTCTTGCTTGAGATGGATAACATTTGCTAGCTGTCTCTCAAAGAATCAAAGAAGTTTGCAGCGCAGAAGATGGCTCTCAGGCATGTTAATACTAGGCCAGAAAATAAAAGAATATTAAATTAATTATTCTTCCTAGTTCATGATCCATAGCCTCATGACTCTTCAAGTGCTTAACCATGTAGCTTAAAATATAGTAAGAATTATTGCATTTACCAATATTTCATATTATTAATTCCAGGCCCTTATCATTAATTTGAGTGATTTTTGCCCATCAATTCGCCTTTAATTTTTGTGCAAACACGCTTAAAATACTTGACCTTAGTTATTGATCACTGTGCCAGAGGAAATGTCCTGCCCGTCTAGTCAGAATACACATCCCATAAATTCATATACTTTAATTTATCTCCAAATCTTACGTAGAAAACAAACCCTGGTCTCTTCATATCTGTAATTTCCTAGCTCTGACAATATCTTTTAAAATCTCTTATGTAGCTTATCACATTCTTCCTGTGTTGTAGTGACCAGAACTGTTCTGAAGAAGGGTCTTCAACCTGAAATGTGAATTATTTTTCTCTTCCCACAGATGTGATCTAACCTGCTGAGTATTTCCAGCAATTTCTGTTTTTGTTTTAGCCATTTTGGAATGGAAGGAATGATGGATAAATTCTAGAATTTATAAGTGTCTGTTAATCCAATATGCTCTTTAATATTAATAACACTATTTTTTATCACAGTCATCCCCTTGCTTCTCCCCACCCTTCCCCTTTCACTACATCATGAAACATGCCTGTTTACCAAATATTCTCAATGCCTAGGAAGTTATGACTCTAAATTGTTCCCTCTACTCAAATTGCTGAGCACTTGTAACAATTTTCTTTTTTAATTCTGCAGTTAGTGCATTTGCTTTTTTTTTGCTTTAAGATAAGTTGCAACCAATGCAAGTACCTATCAAATAACATGCTGGTTTTTGTTATTGTCACTCTTAGGCACCTAGTTGGGACTCTAGTTCCTTTAGATTTTAATTCTGATTTGAAATCATTCAAAAAGTAAGCAAATAAATAATTTTATTTTTTAATTTTCTTTTTTCTCTCCTTAGTACAGTAAAATACCAATAGACCGGCATACTCATGGCTGGGTAGTGCCAGACCAGCAGATTTCTCGAGCTTTTGGATGATAATCCTATGAATACCCAGTATTTCTAATGTGAATTAAAAGGACATAAAGAATTGAAACTAACTGTAGATATCCGAGTCCTTGAAAAGAAGGTAGCACATTTTCTCAATGGTGCAAATGTCTTCTTCAGCTCAAGAGTCAAGAGTCAAGAATGTTTTATTATCATATGTCCCACATAGAACAATTAAATTCTTACTTGCAGCAGCATAACAGAATATGTAAACTGTAAATAATATAACGGGAAAAAAAAGTGCTGTGTGTGTGTACATACACATATTCACATATACACATATATACTAATATATATGGCAGGGGTGAAATTTGTGTGTGGCCAGGGTGGTGTGGGTCTCTGATGATATTGGCTGCCTTTTTGTTGCAGCAATTTTGGTAATCCCTTCCATGGTGGGGAGTGAGCGTAGGTTTACCAGGCTAATTCCCAGGATGGCGGCACTGTCATATGCTGAGAGAATGGTGCGGCTGGGCTGTATACTCTGGAATTTAGAAGGATGAGAGGGGATCTTATTGAAACATATAAGATTATTAAGGGTTTGGACACTCTAGAGGCAAGAAACATGTTCCCAATGTTGGGGGAGTCCAGGACCAGGCGCCACCGTTTAAGAATAAGGGATAAGCCATCTAGAATGAATATTAGGAAACACCTTTTCACACACACTGTTGTGAGTCTGTGGAATTCTCTGCCTCAGAGAATTCCAGAGTGGCCGGTTCTCTGGATACTCTCTGGAGAAAGCTAGATAGGGCACTTAAAGATAGCGGTGTCGGGGGATATGGGGAGAAGGCAGGAACAGGGTACTGATTGTGGATGAGGGTTCACCCCCCTGAAGGATCTTTTGATTGTAACTGTGAGTGTAATACCATCACAGTGTATGGGGGCTTCGGAAGGCACATCAGTGTTTTCCCTATCAAACCGTGTGTGGAATGCATTGAGCTCATCAGGAAATAATGCTTGGCTGTCACTTGAGCTTCCGACTGATTTTGCCTTGTACGAGGTGATGACATTCAAGCCCTGCCACAGCTATCGAACATCCGCCTCATACAACAGCTTAGTGAAAATCCCTTTTGTCCTTTTTGATGACCTTGTCAAGGTTATATCTGGACTTCTTGTATACCTCAGCGTCGCCAGACTTGAATGCTCTGGATCTGGTCCTCAGAAGAATGCGGCTCTTCTGGTTAGAAACATAGACATACAAACATAGAAAATAGGTGCAGGAAGAGGCCATTCGGCCCTTTGAGCGAGCACCACCATTCAGTGTGATCATGGCTGATCGTCCCCAGTCAATAACCGGTGCCTGCCTTCTCCTCATATCCCTTGACTATACTAGCCCCGAGAGCTCTATCTAACTCTCTCTTAAATCCACCAGTGACTTGGCCGCCACTGCCCTCTGTGCCAGGGAATTCCACAAATTCACAACTCTCTGGGTGAAAAAGTTTTTTCTCACCTCAGTCTAAAATGGCCTCCCCTATTCTAAGACTGTGGCCTCTGGTTCTGGACTCGCCAAACATTGGGAACATTTTTCCTGCACCTATTTTCATTCAGAGCTTCTGGTTAGGAAACACTCGGATGGTTTTTGTAGGAACACACTCCTCAGCACATTTCCTTATGAAGTCTGTAACAACTGTGGCATATTCATTCAGGTCCATTGTCAAGTTCTTGAACATTGCCCAGTCTACTGACTCCAAGCAGTCCCACAGTCGTTCCACTGCCTCCCCTGACCAGCTCTGTAGTCCTCACCATTGGGGTGTGCTCTACAATTGCTGCCTATATGCAGGAAGAAGCAGCACCGCTGAATGGTCAGATTTCCCATAGTTAGGGCGAGGGATGGGGCGATAGGCATCTCTAATGTTCGCATAGCTGAGGTCAAGAGTGTTTAATCCTCTGGTGCTGCAGGAGGCATGTTGGTGGTAGTTAGGGAGCGATTTCTTCAGATTTGCTTTGTTGAAGATCCCGTCTATGATGGTAAATGCTTCAGGGTACGCTGACTGGTGTTCGTTGAACACGGCGTGCAGCTCCTCCAGTGCTAGATGGATGTCTGCCTATAGTGGGATGTAGACTGCGGTCAGGATGATGGAGGTGAGTTGCTCGGGAAGTAGAAGTGACGACATTTCACCGCCAGATGTTCCAGGTGTGGGGAGCTGGAGTTGGGCAGAACTGCCAGGTCTAAGTACCACGAAGAGTTGGCCACGGGGCACGCGTCCCCACCTCTCCCTTTCCCCGATGCCTACATTCAGTCCATACGATGGATGGAGAAATCTTCAGGCTGGATGGCTGAGTCTGGGGAGCAGGGGGTGAACCACGTCTCTATGAAACAGAGCACAGAGCATTCCCTCAGCTCCCTTTGGTAAAGCTGTCTTGATCTTAAGTCCTCCATTTTAATTTTCAGTAACTGAACGGTACCCGGACGTGGCGCCGAAGGACGAGAAGCCGAAGCAAAGAAGTCAAAACCAAATAGCCGAATGGAAATGAAGCCAAAACGCCAAATAACTGAAAGCATACGAACCCAAAACGCCAACGAACCGAAGACGTCGCCGGGGGCAGGACTTGTCATCGATTGTTCCAGACCCCCGCGTCCAACACTGGCCGGTGGAGGCGGGAGGGTGGGGGTCATTTTCCCACACAAGCCATTATTTGACTTTTCGGCATCGTATTCGTTCGGATCGTTGCGTTTCTGCTTTGTACGCTTTCAGTTATTTGACGTTTCAGCTTTATTTCCATTCGGCTATTTGGCTTCGACTTCTTTGCTTCGGCTTCTTGTCCTTCGACGCCATGTCCACACATGGACTGAACATTGGCTGGTAGGATAATAGGGAGAGGGAGTCTTTGATCCCTGCGCTTTAATCTACTTGTAGTCCTGCCTGTCGGCCACGTTTCCGAACACAAAGGAGGCCTCCCCGGTGTTTCCAGGTACTGTTTCCAGTGGGGACTAACTGTTCCAGTGATCCCCGCGAGGTCGGGAATTCCCCAGCGCTCGGGGATTCACTTACAGTCGGCAGCTCCATTACGGTCGGTAGATCGCAATAGTACTAAAGCGTTTAAATGCATAAGCAGCTTGTTGGTTACAGCACTGATTTATGCTGTTTATTTTATACAGTCAACTCAGAACTACTATATTTGATGATTTTCTGCTGTGTTGCTGGCAACGTCGCCACAGACTGACGCCGTTAGGAAAGATGTTCTGCTCTCCATACAATCTAGTTTGGTTTGGTTTAGAAACAATACAGCCCAGGAGCAGGCCTTTGAGCTCACAATGTTGATGCTGTGAACATGATGCCAAGACCAACCCTTATCTGCCTGCACACAATCCTTACCTCTCCATTCCCCGCATATCAATGTGCTTATCCAAAAATCTCTTAAATGCCACTATCATATCTGCTTCCACCACCACCACTTGCTTATGTGCTTCACAGATATCACTCTTTCTTCTAAACTCCTGTTGCAAGTGTCCTTTAAGGATAAGCTCGTTAACTGGTTTATTATTGTCACATTTACCGTGATACATTAAACATTTCCCTAAGACCTGTGAGATGGATTTCTCCATATTCATTGTCATCTATTGCATGTCATTTGACAGAGCAGATGATATCCAACTATCATCCAACTGTGCAGTCCCACTTGCCTTTTCCTATCATCTTCCTCTTTTGAATCCTCTGGCCACTGCTAGATTGTGCTTTCATGCTCTAGTGAGACAGCACTCCAGATTTCTTTATCTGCTTGCCTGATTTAAGCACAGCTGTTTATCTTCATATAACACAAGCCTCAAATCTATGTTCTGCCCATGTGGCATCAGTAACTGAGCTGGTGTTAGCAGGGAGAGAAATGATGATATAAAATGCTCTTCTGCCACTATTTCTGAAGGCGTGTCATCGTTATCATGAAACGTTTTGTCCCTTAAGTAAGTAAAACTGTGTAAATCTGGCATACTCTGTACTATAGTGGATCCACACCTCCTCCTTTTCAGGGGAAGTAATTTTGGTGGTGGATGAGATGACACATTATCTCGTGAGTCAGCAATGTTAAGTATGAAGAGTAGTGTACTGATGCTACTGTTCTAAAAACCTGTGCGGACCAACTGGACATTTTCAACCTCTTCCGAGGTCTGAGGTTCCCACCTGCTTTAAAAGGGCATCAATTATACCAGTGCCCAAGAAGAGCAAGGTGACGTGCCTCAATGACTATCGACCTGTGGCACTAACGCCTGTGGTGATGAAGTGCTTCGAGAGGTTGATCATGGCGCAAATCAACTCTACCTCGACAAAAACCTGGACCCACTGCAGTTCGCCTACCGCCACAACAGATCAACGGTGGATGCGATCGCGCTGGCTCTCCACTCCTCTCTGGACCACTTGGACAACAAAACCTCACATATCAGGCTGTTATTCTTTGATTACTGCTCGGCATTTAATACAATCATCCCCTCCAAGCTGGTTACCAAACTCGTAGAACTCGGTCTCTGCGCATCACTCTGCAATTGGATCCTCGACTTCCTCATTCACAGACCACAGACAGTTCGAATTGGTGGAAAGGTGTCAGCACAGGAGCACCTCAAGGCTGCATGCTCAGTCTCCTGCTGTACTTACTCTATACTCATGACTGCATAGCCGGTCATAGTGCGAACTCCATTATCAAGTTCACTGACGACACCACTGTTGTGGGACGTATCACTGATGGGGACCAGTCAGAATATAGAAGATTCATTGACCAACTGACCAAATGGTGCCAGCACAATAACCTGGCCCTCAACACCAGTAAAACCAAGGAACTGATTGTGGACTTTGGAAGAGGTAATTATATGAAGCAATTATAAAGAAAGCACATCAGTGCCTCTACTTCCTGAGAAGATTACGGAGAGTCGGTATGTCATGGAGGACTCTCTCTAATATCTACAGGTGCTCAGTAGAGAGCATGCTGACCGGTTGCATCGTGGCTTGGATCGGCAACTTGTGCGCCCTGAAGCGAAAAAGACTACAAAAAGTAGTAAACACTGCCCAGTCCATCATCGGCTCTGACCTCCCTACCATCGAGGGGATCTATCGCAGTCGCTGCCTCAAAAAGGCTGGCAGCATCATCAAGGACCCATCCTGGCCATACACTCATCTCCCAGCTACGTTCAGGTAGAAGATACAGGAGCCTGAAGACTGCAACGTCCAGGTTCAGGAATAGCTACTTCCCCACAGCCATCAGGCTATTAAACTCCACTCAAACTCAACTGAATATTAATAGCCCATTATCTGTTTATTTTCACTTTATATGTTTATTTATTCATGTGTGTATATATTTATATAATGGGGTATGGACACTGATCTGTTCTGTAGTCATGCCTACTATATTGTGTTGTACTGAAGCAAAGTAAGAATTTCATTGGCCTATCTGGGACACATGACAATAAATTCTCTTGACTCTACATTGTGGATAGTGTCCAGTGACACGCAGACTCCTTCTGGGAATGAAGTCATTCCTAGAAGGTGTCACATGGGTGTCAGAGCTTATGAGGAGAAGGCATGAGAATAGGGTTAGGAGGGAGAGATAGATCAGCGGAGTAGACTTGATGGGCCGAATGGTCTAATTCTGCTCCTATCACTAATGATCGTATGAATAAGAGAATAAGTGATGTGATAAAGAGTAGGATATCTATATTATCATGGAGTCAGCACGACCTTTCAAGAGACCCTGTGGCAAAAGGTTTGGTTACCCTTTGTCGATATGGACAGAGGCACTGCCTTTCAGAATGGTTACTGCTTGAATTCAAATGATCTCTTATTGCTGCCGGAGCAACAGCTGCCCATTCTTTACAACCTTGGCTTGTGAGTCAACATGGTCAATTAGCATAGTGTGCCTACTACACTGATTTTTTACTTAACAAATGCATGTGAGCCTATCTGGGAGCTCCATATCTAATATCATGAAACCTCTTTATGCATTGCTCTGTATTTCTGAATTTATTACTCTTCAAATATCAAATGATGTAGCACTTCCGCTCTGTGTTTCTGAAAGGAACTCCAAGTGGCTTCCCCCCCCCCCCCCCCCATCATGGAGGACGCCCCTCTTCCAACTAATCACCTCCACTGTTCTCTCATTCAATTAATTTGGAGATTAGTTCCCTCTTTCTGTCTGCCATTGTCTGTGAAAGCGCTTATTGCATTGATGTGTGTGAATGAGACGGGTTTGTTAAAAGGCTGGCATAACTGGGTTACAGTGAGAGGATGTATGGTAGGAAATAAGGAAATATGGAAGTGTTTGTAAGAAATGTGCCAACATACTTGCATTTGGGATCATGATTGAAGATTTTAAAATTATAACCCTTAAGCACCATTAATATAGCTCCAACATTATATGCTGGTGTGTTTTTATAAAAAGGAGTATACTTTTGAAAGCTAATGAATTTCAAAAATAATCTGTACTAAGGATCCACACAAAGTGCTGGAGTAGTTCAATGGATCAAGCAGAGTCTCTGGAGACCATAGATAGGTGATGTTTCAGGTCAGGACTTTTCTTCGCACTTTGTGTTTTCTTTTATTATCCAACATCTGCAGTTTCTTGCTTCTATACTAAGGATTATTGTTTTCGTATTCGAGACTAGGTGATCCCACTAGCTAATTATTTCCTACTAACTATATGCTCATAATAACTTGGAGCTTCATTTCGCAGATTTTAGCACCCAAGGCAGATTTGTCCTGGTTTCCGCTGAAATCCATTTTCCAAATTTATAATTTGAAAGATCAAATCAAAACATACAGGTACATGTGAAAATGCATTTCTCGCCTCATTAATGTTATATGGAATGTAATAGGCAACAAGAGAAAACAAGGGATACAGCATCTGACCACCTGCCGTCTGGTTTATTTTCAAGAAAATACATTGAATCTGTTCCCAATCAGAGCGATGAATACATTCCAAAATAACACAACACACTTTACCAGCTGTTAATACTGTTCCTTTGAGGCTCACAAATGATCAGTAAAAGCTTTGTTGTTTGAATGGAACAACCACTGTAATAATTAAATAATTGTTTTTCAGGCAGCTGTCCAAACCCATCTAACCAAATTTAAAATAGCCAATCTCTTGTGCTCTAAATGTCAATAAAAGAACATGAAGATACCAATTCTCTATGTAACATTGTTTTAGTTTGTCATAAAACTTGCAAAAGAAAATAAAAATCCATATTTACTGGCTAATTCCACTTTGTTTGCCATTCATATGGTATATCTAATGGATTATTTAATAGAAAATCAGTGGAAAAAATATCTTGTCACACTGTGAGGTTTGCAATTCATTCTAGAACCAACGTAATATTTACACTGGGTTGGTAATATCTTAAGGATCATAAGAATTGGAAACGGAACTTAAGTCAGAAATATGTGAACCATTTATCGTTGTCATTGGGGGAAAAAAAACAGCTTCTCCTATTGAGGATTCATGTTACTCTCTCATGAGCACTTTAAATTTTAATTAAATGTTAGGTTCTTTCCCATGGGAGAAAAGACATTAATTACAAAATGTTTATTAAGGCTCCATGACCTAACTTTTTTTTTTGCATCTCTTTTCTAATAAAGACGAGTATGTTTGTCTTTCAGAGTAAGTCACTTGAAAAAAACAACTTTGTGTGATATTGAAATCATTGACACATACACTGTACATATTTGATCTTTGTTCATTAAATGCAAGAAATTGTGTTACACTAATATAGTGCAGTTCCACAGAATGTTCAAAAGTCTCTTCTCGGTTAGAATACATTGAGCAAACATTGATGTTTATCCTCAGGACTGCATTTACAGATAGCACATTGTAAATGCAATTTTGTTTCATTTGGATTGTCTTTATAGGTTTGCACTAGGAATTCAATGCAATTTATTCCTTCACTTGTTAATATGAAAATTGAACAAGGAATGCTGTATAATGTATTGGTATTCAATTCATAAACTAAACATTAAAAAAAAGGAATACAATTCATATAATCATTTTCACTTAGGTTTCGCTATCCGACTTTCACATTTCAACAAAAAAAACAGTTATTTTTTTCTGAGAGTGCGTCCCCTCTTCTCGATTTATACAGCATTTCTCAAAACCATTTTTGAGATTTGTCATCTTCGCTTGTGTTCGTGCTGTCACAAGGTTAAGGCTTTTGTCATTCTATTCATACTAAGAGAACAACGGTGAAGTCCCTTCTCCTGAAAGCATTACATGTCCATATCTCCATCATAGGCTAAAGTCAGAGGCTTCTGTTGCGGAGCCGGACGTGTCTGGTGTTTTGATTTCTTGCTGTAAAGGGAGATAACAATGAATAAACCTTCTCAAATATTAATGTTGCTAGCAAACAGAAAGATGTCTCAATGAGAAAAGAGATCCAACCAGATGGCTTATCCAAAATCGTCTAAGACCCCACTATTTACTACTACTACTGAGATGAGGGTTTTTTTCATTCAAAGAGTTGTGAACCTGCAAAATTCTCTGCCACAGGAGGCCAATTAACTGGATGTTTTTAAGAGAGAGTTAGGTTTAACTGGTGTTACTCCACAATGGTGGATATACAGTGGCTTGCAAAAGTTTTCATACCCCTTGAACTTTTCCACATTTTGTCACGTTACAACCACAAACGTAAATGTATTTTATTGGGATTTTATGTGATAGACCAACACAAAGTGGCGCATAATTGTGGAAGGAAAATGATACATGGTTTCCAAATTGTATTACAAATAAAAAAATTGAAAAGTGTGGTGTGCAAAAGTATTCAAACTCCTTGAGTCAATACTTTGTAGAACAATCTTTCGCTGCAATTACAGCTGCAAGTCTTTTGGGGTATGTCTCTACCAGCTTTGCACATCTAGAGACTGAAATTTTTGCCCATTCTTCTTTGCAAAATAGCTCAAGCTCAGTCAGATTGGATGGAGAGCATCTGTGAAAAGCAATTTTCAAGTCTTGCCAAAGATTCTCAATTGGATTTAGGTCTGGACATTGACTGGGCCATTCTAACACATGAATATGCTTTGATCTAAACCATTCCATTGTAGCTCTGGCTGTATGTATAGGGTCATTGTCCTGCTGGAAGGTGAACCTCCACCCCAGTCTCAAGTCTTTAACAGACTCTAACAGGTTTTCTTCCAAGATTGCCCAGTATTTGGCTTCATCCATCTTCCCATGAACACTGACCAGCTTCCCTGTCCCTGCTGAAGAAAAGCATCCCCACAGCATGATGCTTCCACCACCATGTTTCACAGTGGGGATGGTGTGTTCAGGGTGATGTGCAGTGTTAGTTTTCCACCACACATAGCGTTTTGCTTTTAGGCCAAAAACTTATATTTTGGTCACATCAGACCAGAGCACCTTCCTCCACATGTTTGCTGTGTCCCCCACATGGCTTGTGGCAAACTGCAAACGGGAATTCTTATGGCTTTGTTTCAACAATGGCTTTCTTCTTGCCACTCTTCCATAAAGGCCCGATTTGTGGAGTGCACGTCTAATAGTTGTCCTGTGGACAGATTCTCCCACCTGAGCTGTGGATCTCTGCAGCTCCTCCAGAGTTACCATGGGCCTCTTGGCTGCTTCTCTGATCAATGCTCTCCTTGGCCGGCCTGTCAGTTTAGGTGGACGGCCATGTCTTGGTAGGTTTCCAGTTGTGCCATACTCTTTCCATTTTCGGATGATGGATTGAACAGTGCTCCGTGAAATGTTCAAAGCTTGGGATATTTTTTTATAACCTAACCCTGCTTTAAACTTCTACACAACGTTATCCCTGACCTGTCTGGTGTGTTCCTTGGGCTTCATGATGCTGTTTGTTCACTAATGTTCTCTAACAAACCTCTGAAGCCTTCACAGAACTGCTGTATTTCCACTGAGATTAGATTACACACAAGTGGACTCTATTTACTAATTAGGTGACTTCTGAAGGCAATTGGTTGCACTGGATTTTATTTAGGGGTATCAGAGTAAAGGGAGCTGAATACTTTTGCACGTCACACTTTTCAGTTTTTTATTTGTAAAAAAAGTTGAAAACCATGTATCATTTTCCTTCAACTTCACAATTATGCGCAATTTGTGTTGGTCTATCATATAAAATCCCAATAAAATATATTTACGTTTGTGGATGTAACGTGACAAAATGTGGAAAAGTTCAAGGGGTATGACAACTTTTGCAAGCCACTATCTTTCCACATGTCATTGAGCCTGTGTCATCCAAAACTAGTTAAGCTCATGTTGTTTCATGTCTGTTGATCTAGTGTCACCCCACATACATTGACCATTCACTGGAACTTAGAAGGATAAGAAGGGATCTTATAGAAACATATAAAATTCTTAAGGGATTGGATAGGCTAGATGCAGGAAAATGTTTCCCCATGTTGGAGGAATCCAGAACAAGGGCTCACAGTTTAATAATAAGTGGTAGTGCATTCAGGATTCTTAGTCCGTTCTTTCTTAGGGCTAACGGAATCAGAAGATATGGGGAAAAAGCAGGCCCTTCAGCCCACAATGTCTATACCGAATATTAACGCACCTACACTAATCTTATATGCCTGTACATGATACATATCCCTCCATTCCCTGCATTTCCATGTCTAAAAGCCTCTTAAACACCACAATGTGTTCCAAGCACCTGCCACGATCTGTGTAAAAAAACTTACCCACACATCTCTTTTGAACAATGCCACTCTCACATTAATGCTATGCTGTAGTCTTTGATATCTTCATCCTGACAAAAAAAATGTTCTGACTCTCTACTCTATGTATGCCTATCATAATTTTATATAACTTCTTGAGGTTTCACTATTCAGCTGTGCAATAGGTATGGAGAAGAGGAATGCTATGATTTAATTCTTGTGCTGCCTGGTTCTATCAGTTGGGGGGAGTTCAAAACCATGCTAATTCTTTATTTACATATGAACGCAGTATATTTCCATGAGAGGATTTGGTTTAAGACTTCAACTGCTTTGCAATTCCTTACATTACCACTGGTATAATTTTCCAATGATATTTAATCTATATGGTATACCCATTACTGTTTTGAAGGATGCAGTAAAGGAAACAAATTAATGCTTCCTTATCAGAGTTAAGCAGGAGTGTCACAGGCAAATTTTGATATTTGGAATTATCCAGACTGTCTGGAAGTGAGCAACAATTGAATTTGTGCAGCTGCAACTGTAAGGTAAATCCAGTCATTCGGCATTTAAAATAAATATTGATTTCAAATTCTATGGAGCAAGCTATCCATCTGATACATTCTAATGAGTAATCTAAAACAATATTTTTAGACAATTAAGTTTGCCTTTTTTTAAGACAGCATAACACTGATCTGACTAATTTGTTCCAACAAAACCGATCTTCCACTACATTTGCTTTATAAAAACATCAATTTATAACATCCAAAATAAGTGTAGAAACAAAATAACATTTATTTGAAAGGTTTCTGCAATCACAGTATGTATTACGCACTAAAATAGTGATTGATCCATAAAAATGAAGACAGACCTAATTTAGGACTCTGGCTTTCTAGATGTTGTTTGATATAAGAACGATTGAGGACTTAACCATGGAAATAAAAAGTCGTTACCGACTTCCATGCTTACCAAATGAGATACGACAAGACAGTAATGAAGATAATGAGGACCACTACTGCAGCAGATATTCCATAAACCCAGACCTTTGGCTTGCCATCTGTCAAAGAAAATGAAAAAAAGAGTGAATGTTTTGGTTTAAATTGATTTAACATTTATAAACCAAGATAGTTTTAAACCAGTCAATAGAGAATATGGCATATCAGGGGTGATTTTGCCTGATTAAGAGGGGAAGATATTGTTTGGAATATACATAGGCTTTCAGACTTTATCTAAATAAGCACCAGATTCTCAGACAATACAGAGTGTGCTAAATGGAATGGCTTCAAAAGATGCTCACAACTCAATAGAATCAATAAGGTGGAAACATTTTAACCAGCAAATTGAACAATAAACAGTAGTTTTCTCATCCCCTTGACACAATGACTTGGAGAATGGTGTTCCATCATGGCTGTTGAAAAAATAATTCCTTATTTTCAAGGAATAATAGTCCACAAATGTTGAAAAAGGAAAATGGATGTTGCAGTTAACTGGAACAGAATCATTTTTACCACTGAGGCCCTGTATTTGAAATAAACAGGTGAAATAAATAAGTTAGATCCATTCATTCCATGGAAGGGGCTAATACATTAAACAAATTCATTACACTGACAATTTCACACAGAGAAATCATACTGGTAAAGGAAAAAAAAAAAAAAAAAGGCATTACTAGCAGTGAACACTCAGTGATGCATTCTGGTGTATTCTAAGCTTTTATGGAATTTTGTTAGATGGTCTCTATCACTGCATCCTCCAAAACACAGCAAGTGATATTGGCACAGTGATATTGGCACAGTTCTTACATACATTTGTCAACCTCCATGTCATACATAATTCAGGTAGAAATATATCTTTAATCTGAGCTGAATAAATATCCCAAAATTATTTATCCATCACCACAGTGGGAACACTCTTCCTACAAGGACGTCTAGAATTTTAACCTTTTTCTCAATATGTAATTTGGTGTGGATAACTGTAATTGCCAGCACAGGGCACTGAAGAGAAATATTTACACTGAACAAGTTGTGATTGTAATAATCGAGATGAAACAATATAGCACAGAAATTGGTGACAATGCCATTCTACACCTCCTGTCTGTTACTGACAACTGAGGGATTGTAGGAGAATATTTTTTTAATAATATAAAGTGAAGTGATAATAACGTCCGAGGAACAGCCAATATTTGGCACTACCAGAAAAAACTAGATCTTTCACAGTGCCGTGTTAGATTGGGATGCCTGTAACAAAATCCAAATGGACTATCCATCTAGTCTGAAGATGTTTGCTACACAAACTGATACATGATACCACGGGCATCAGAAGATGGACAATTCTTGGAACAGAAATGATTAAATATTTCTAGGGAGTCATCTCTCAATTCAGCATTGAGTGTGTTTGTTTGTAGTTTGTAAATTCCGCCTTTCACTTGACTTATACAGCTGATATTTAGCAATCATAGCAGCTCAGAGTGAAAGTTGTTACTTATAAATGTTGAAAAAAGTTATTTTTCATTTTTCTATATCTAATTTATTTGAATCTCAGAAGAAACATGTTCTAAACAATTCCTATAGAAGTTAGATAAAAAAAAATATGAATTAATATTTAAAAACGTCAGCAAACCTGACTGGAACAATTCATTTTTTGTCAATTTCAGTCCCATCATCACCAATGGAGAAGAAATAATTCACATATAAAAGTTTCAGCAACTACTAAGTTAAGAATCTAAATAGGGGAATTCGATATAATCTCCGATTTGTAATAAAACTAAATGGCTAAATAGCAAATCCATGTAAAGAAAGCAAAATAGCAAACAATATTATCTGTAAATGGCACAACGTTAAAAATATAATAGCGGTCTGAACAGTTAGCCTTCCCCACTTCCTCTGGTCATTTGTTTTGAATGAATATGCAACCCATAGATGGTTAAATGTAATGGAGTCTGGAGACAAATACAATATAAGCAATAGATGCGCATCTGAAAATGTGATTAATGAGATATGGAAACAACAAGAACTAATGTACAGCAGTTGTCCAGAAAGTACAATTTTACTTCAGAGGCACGTGAGTGATTCCGTGAAGAATCCCGCCAGTGCACATGCGCGTCATTACGTCAGCCGCATTGGCGCACGGAGGCTGTTAGGAACAGAGCTCCTCCCGCGGTAAGTTTGAAAAATCCTGCAGATAAGTTTAAACTTACTTTTCAGGTTGTCCGTTGCAGGAATCGCTTCTCGCAGGTTCCTGCTGGTTATCGAATTAAGCAAAACCCGGTGGACTGCGGGGAAATTGTTGACCACAGCGATGCCGGCTTTTCGACCGCGGAATGCGGTAGCAGGTGGCCGGTGGGTTTTGCTGGTTGAGGTTTTCCCGAAGTTTTAATTTGGGCCGTGGGGTTTTGTCGACTGCGGGTTATGCAAGCTACGGTCACAATAGACTGCTGGTGGCTGTTGGGCTTGTTGTTCGACTCCCGAGATGTGTTTTAAATATGGGCCGCAGGGTTCTCTAGACCGCGGGGAAACCGGCTATGGTCCGCGGTAAAGTGAGGAGCCGGTTGCCGTCGGACTTCTTGTTAGAGTCGCTGACAGTAAGGTCAGCGACTCCCGAGGGTGTTCAGGGTGCAAACTGAGCGTGGTCGTCGGGTTACTACCTGACTCATTTAGGCAGGGACCCCGACTTCGGCAGCCCATATGAGTGAAACCATGTGGAACCTGGCCAGGAGGGTCCTCTCTGTCATATATGTATGTCCTCACACGTGCATTATCCTGATATGGTGAGCCATATCAGGGCTAGTCATCAGGGGATTGCGGCAGCACCTGGTTTTCTCCAGTGGAGAGGAGTACAAGGGGTCAGTGTGTGGCTGACCCCAACCCCAACCCAGGAAGTGAGACTAGTGACTATCACCATTATGTGTCTATGGCAGTAGCATTTTCTGCTAATTCTGTGGAGGTTCCAGGTGTAGGTTCAAGCTGGCCTTCAAGGAGAATTTAAAATTCACGCATCCCGGCAGTGTTGCCCTCCAAATGTAGCACAGGAATGCAACCTACTTCAGGGGCCTTTGGGCTTACCTCAAGACGACCAGTAACTATGCAGGTACGTGAGTCTGGGTGCCTGTAACATGGTTTGTGAGGACCGGGTCCAGTGTATTCGGTTTTAGTATGGTCATGCAGTGCACGCTTTCGCAGCACATATGCTAAAATTGGAACGATACACAGAAGGCTAGAGTAGCCCTGTGCAAGGATGACATGCAAATTTGGAAGCGTTCAAAAGGGTAGACATTATAGTTGCCACTAGGTCACGTTGTGACTATCATACCGAGACAGATGATTATCATTTACTCCAAAATTAGGAAATGGGAAGCCTTGTTTAGCTGTATTATCAGTCACCTGTGGGAGTTACACCAGGTGGCTCCATGGTAATTCTGCTCATTAAAGGGACGGTGCACATTTCTTCCCCAAGACGCCGGATTATTCATATTAAAAGTAAATAAATTCCAGATTTAACTGGGATGGGCGTCTTCATTCACATGAATGTCTTTGTATGACAAATAACTGTTAAGTTTTGTTCCAGCATTTCCACCTATGTCCAATGTACAGGGGCCAGAGGCGCTCCAATTTTTCCCTATAGACGGTGTTGGCATTGGGAAAGAGCACGACTTGGAATCGCTAGCACGTGCAGCCTGTTTGGGGAAGGAGGATATCAGCAGAGCATCGATTTGCACTGTAGTCCTGGCAGCTGCTGTAGGCAGCGACCTGACAACCCCAACTCAGGGTGAGTGCCAAGCCTGGGGTATCAATGTCAGACAAGATTGTGTCTCGTCGCAATCCAACAACGCTCCATCTCATGGCATGTCAGGCAGCAACACCTAGTAAAGGGTTTCAAAATTCCTACTACTCAAGGGTCGGATTGGTTGAGAGTGCTACAGGAGGATGCACATATGCCTGACGCAACACCTGTTGCAGGGTTGCCATTCCTCCCACTTGGTGCACAACGGTGGTCGAGATAGTGCTAAAATACGTGCAACACATGCCTGAGGCGACACCTAGTAAAGGGTTGCCAAAATTAAAAAAAGGCTGGAGTAAGAATCCGTTTGCTGTGGTGCCGTTTTCTTTTCCAGTAGCACCATGGACAAAACGGGAAAGGGGAAGAGGCGAGCGGAGCTGTGGATAGCCGCGGGAGTACGGGCTGTGAACGGCTGCCTCATACTCCTGCACAGTCAACGGCAGAAAGCGGGGTGACTGCAGACTTGGTGCTACAAAGCATGGAGCCAGCGCCAGTTGGGCGCAAGGCAACACACAAGTCTGCCAGGCCCACGGAATTGGGGGAAGATTCCCCTCCGGGGCTGGATAGCGATTTTGAACGACTATCCCAAATGGAGCACCTGTTGCACACAGTGTTCCAGCTGGGCACACCCCAGCAGGAGGAGTGTCAGCTCCACCCTGAACAAGAGGCACCAACAGCACCTAGTAGAGGGCTGCTTGATAGCACCCTCATTGATGAGGCGCGTGCGATGGATCTGCTGAGTTCTGACCTCGACTCTGACGGTGAGGCTGAGCCAGACGAAGAACAGGAGCTGCCAGATGTTCCATCTCTGGCAGCACGATTCGCTGTCCCGTCAGAGTCAGGAGAGCCACTGGGAAAAGAGCTGGCCTCCACAATCAATTACATAATGTCCCATCAGCTCAAGGAACTTTCCACGGACGAGACTGCTAAAAAACATGAGACCCCCAAGGAACTGCATCTTGTTAAAAGTACCAGCAGTAAACCAGATGTGGGGTCAGATGGCCGTGGGCATGCGTGCCCAAGAAATAAAGCTGCAGGGGATCCTGAAGCTGTTGGGCACGGGAATCACGGCGGTCGCTAGAATGATGGATGGAGGGCATGTGTCGGGGACACATCACGAGGCACTAGGGTTGCTGTGCAGCACCCACCTTGAAATAAACTGTCTCAGGAAAAGTGCTATTAGGCCCACCATCAACCCAAAGTTTGCAACGCTCTGCAAGCCCACCAATGTCCAACCACCCAACTTACTCTTTGGAGAAGACCTCGTGAAAATCGTCAAGGAGATGGATCATGGGCTTAACCAAGACAATGATGACCGGTTTACCAGTAAAAAGGAGATATCCCTACAGGGAAAGTGCAAATTCTGGGATACACCAGGAACATCTGCCCGTCGACGCAGGGGCGCAATTGGCGCTCTGCAGTGGAAACACGAATAAACGTGCGGCTTCCCACCAGGAACTGGGGACAGCAGGTCACACCAGTTACCAAGGAGGTTTTAAGAAGGCCATATCTGGGGCGAGGATTGTCTGGACGAACTGTGGACATGCTCACTGCAGCTTGGAGAATGAGTACTCAAAAGCAGTATATTTCTTATGTAAAAAAACTGTGTAGTTTCTAGAAGTTTCTGTGTACAAAATAATATTGACTATTGTACAGCAGGTATTTCCCATGTTCTAGAATTCCTGTAAACACTACTATGATGAGGGACTGAGTTATAGTGTGCTCAATTCAGCCAGAAGTGCTTTGTCTTCGTACTTATTGATGGGGTCAGACGAACATCCTGTTGGGTCTCATCCTCTCATTTCCCGATTGATGAAAGGAATTTTAACTCCAGACCCCTTTGACCCAAATATATGACAATCTGGGATGTAAGCATGGTCCTCAAGTTACTTCGTCAGTGGACCCCTGTCACATCTCTGCCTTTGGCCAAAATCACCATGAAGGTGGTCATGCACATGGCACTGGTATCAGCAACGAGTGCAGACCATACAAAAACTGCAGCTAGACAGAATGGAAGTGGCTGCAGACAAGTGGCCTTCTCAAACAAAGCAGGCCAGGTGTGACAGGGTTCAAGGTTGTGTTTTCATCATATCCCACGGATCCATCTCTACGTGTAAAGACACATTTGCTGCAATACATTGCAGCTACAAGGGCCTTACGTAACATGTAAACAGGGTTGTTTATCAGTTACAAGAAGCCACATAAGAGAGCGCCAGTTCAGACTATCTCGCGGTGGTTGAAACAAGTATTGGTTGATGCAGGTATTAACACTGTTGTTTTCACATCTCATTCCACTAGAGCAGCAGCAACGTCGGCAGCAAGGGCAATGAACGTGCCCATTGACCATATTTTGGCAGCCGCCGGGTGGTCAAATGAGTTGGTTTTTTCAACACTTCTACCATCGGCTGATTGCTGATCCGGGGCTGTTTGCCAATACTATTTTAAGATCTATTTAAGTTCCCCCTGGGTTAGAGGGGTACTGGTGTTTTTGTTATTCAAATAACTTTGTTACTGCATTTAATACAATGTCAACATGAATGCATTATTGATTATTTCTAATTCCGAATCAATGCAGTGTGAAGCCGGGATTTGAATCTGCGGCACGAAATCACAAAGCTTCGAACCCTTCATGGAATCACTCGTGTGACTCTGAAGTAAAATAGTAAGATTAAACGAAAACTTACCAGTTTGATCTTTATTTTATGAGGAGTTACGTTGGTAATTATGTGCCCTCCACGCCCAACCCTCTCTCACAAAGGCCATCTGGTAGTTCTCAAGTTGCTCATCCTACTATGTTACTTTGATAACTGTTATTTGTGATTTAATACTGCTGCTTTGAAGATTGACGAGCATGCGCACTGGCGGGGTTCTTCACATAATCACCAACGTAACTCCTCATAAGATAAAGATCAAACTTCAAACTGGTAAGTTCTCATTTAATCTTACTATTCCATTTCACACTTAAAAATAACAATGGTAATCTGTTGTGATTGCAAATACTGAGTATGTGAGAGTTAGAGGACTGAAGAGTGCCTAATGTTGTTCCTTTATTTAAAAGTAGTGAAGTATAGAGAATCCAGGGAATTGTAGGCCAGTGAGCCTCTTGTCAGTGGTAGGGGAAACTATTGGAGGCAATCTTATGGATAGGAACTACTCCCATTTGGAAGAGAATGGATTTGTTAGGGACTGTCGGCATGGCTTTGTACATGAACGTCATGCTTACTAACTTCATCTTGTTTTATGAGGAGGTGACAAAAGTGTAGCGCAGTGGTTGAGAGTAGGGCAGTGGATATTAGATTTTTGTAAGGCATTTGACAAAGTCTCCCATAGTAGGCTGATCCAGAAGATTGAAATGCATGGGATTAAAAGTTACTTGGTCATATTGATTCAGAACTGGTTTACTGCTCGAAGACATATGGTTGCGGTGCTAGGCAAATATTCATGCTGGAGATCTGTGTCCGGTGGTGTTCTACAGGGATCTGAGCTGGGACCTCTGCTGTTTGTAATATATTGAATTGAATTAAATTTCTTTACTTGTCATTCAAAATCAAGTTTGAACAAAATTTCGTTACCATGCAGTCATAACAGTACGAAAGCAACAAAACACACAATTTAACACAAACATCCATCACAGTGACTCTCCTCCAGGCACCTCACTGTGATGGAAGGTAAAAAAAGTCTTAGCTCTTCCTTATTTCTTCTCCCCCGGTCAGGCAGTCAAACTACTGCGTTGAGGTGATCGAGGCTCCCGATATTGATGGGCAATGGAAGATCCATTGGCCGATTTTATGTTGTGGCGCGCCAGGCGATGAAAGGCCCTACGAATGGGCCGATACAAGCCTTACGATTCAGGGCGGACGACGTTGCTGTTGGTGGAGCTCCCGTAAATCAGTCGCCAACCAGGGAGCTGCGAGTACAGTCCACAGGGCCCGCAGCCGAAGCCTTCAAAGTCGAGTCACATCCACAAATGCAGCGCCGCCACAGCCTCCAAAAGTCAGCCAGCTGCGCGATGGTAAGTCCATAGGCTCTGCAACCGGAGCCCTCAAGGCCGATTCCAGTTGGAGGCCGCCTGCTCCTCGATGTTAGGCTGCAGCTCAAACAGAGATACGACATGGAAAAAGGTCGCATCTCCGTTGAAGTAAGAGATAAAAACAAGTTTCCCCCACCCCCACCTCCTCCCACATAATACACAACTAAAAATAGACTAAAACATACATCTAATGTTAACAATGATAAAGAAAGAAGAAAGACAGACGGATAGCAGGCGAGCCACAGCTGCAGACGCAGCGCCGCCACTTGAGAAGATTTGGATGTAAATGTGGACGGATTGGTTAGTACATTTGTAGATGACAGCAAGATTGGTTGGGTCACAGGCAGTGAAGAAGGCTGTTAAGATAAAAAGTGGAATATAGATCAGCTAAAGAAATGGGCAGAGAAATAGCAGATGGAGTTTAATCTAAACTAGTGTGAGGTGTTGCACTTTGGGAGATGAAATGTAAGGGGAAAATATACAATTAATGTCATGACTCTTAACAACATTGATGCACAGAGGGATCATAAGGTCCAAATCCATAACTCCCTCAAAGTGGCAACACAAGTAGATAGAGTGGTAAAGAAGGCATGTGGTATTGTTTTTGCCATAGGTCGAGACATTGGGTAAAACAGTTAGGAAATCACAACACAGCTTTGTGGGTCTTTGGTTATCGTTTTGTTTAGTTTACAGTCACGTGTACCTCGGTACAGGGAAAATATTTTGTTGCATGCTAACCAGTTAACAGAAAGACCATACATGATTACAATTGAGCCTGTTAGGCCACATATGAAGTATAGCACAGGCTACAGAAAAGGTGAGAACACAGGAAATTACCAATTGACAAATAACAACACCAACCCCTCAAATTGCCCACCTCCAGATAAAAAGATGAAAGAGACTTTCAACATTGTCTCATTCTACTGTCTGGATCCAGCTGTACCCAAAGAGATACAAGGATAGTTAACTCAGAATGTTAAAGAAGGAACTGCAGATGCTTGAGAATCGAGGGTTACACAAAAAGCTGGAGAAGAACTCAGCGGGTGCACACAAAAAGCTGGAGAAACTCAGCTTTTAATCTTCTAATTAACTCAGAAGATCATTAAAACCAAGGTTACACTTGAAGCAGAATTGAAAGCTGAGACCTATGTAGTCTATGTATTGGAATGACATCGATAAAGATAAAGAGGGAACAGTATTAACATATAATGTAGGTCAAAAGATACAAGCAAATGCAGAGACAATGGTTTTGGAGCTGTAAACTGAGACATGGCATTCTGTGAGTGCTCCGGCACAACAAGAAAGATACCTTCATATTGTAGACCATTATTGCAAGTGTCATTTGACATACGCAATGGAACAGAATTCACTCCTAGAGAATTGAGAGAGTTTGCAATGCAAAACATGTTCACCATTTTGATCTCTTCCCTATATTATCCACCAGGACAGAATTTCACAGACACATCCAAAAATCAATGCAGACAGAAGCAAAAAAAAAGACCCAGACATTGTATTCTTGTCTCTTTGAGTTGCTATAAGTGACATGCAATTGTCAGGTTAGCTACTGAATGGCAGAAAAACATCCATCCACGTGTTACTATTTGCTTGCTACTAAACATTATAGATGTGGTCTCTTTGTCATCTCAGATGAACATTTCTAAGCATGTACTTTCACTGAAACTAGGCAATTTTGTACAGTAATTATTCATTAAATATAGTTTGGTCAGGATAGAGAAACAAAGCTGCCACAATCCCATCTCAACACAACCATTTAGCTTTGCCATGGAACTTCACTCTCTACTGCATCAATAAAAGTAAACTTCAAACTTTCTCTGTGGTTTGCTGAATGAAATTGTTAAGCTGGTTTTATTTTTTTCCCTCAAACTTTCAATCTTTTTTCCAAATTGACCAGCAACTACCATGTACCAGTACTTCTGACTTCATTAAATATAATAATTTAAATGTGAGTGGGCATTGTTTGCAAATCCAGTATTTGTTACCAATTCCAAATTGCCCTTGAGAAGATGATGGGACGTAATGGCACGGTGACGCTGTGGTAGAGTTGCTGCTTTACAGCGCTTGCAGCACCGGAGACCAGGGTTCGATCCTGACCACGGGTGCTGTCTGTACAGAGTTTGTACATTTTTCCTGTGACACGTGTGGGTTTTCACAACGATCTTCACACTCCAAAGAAGTACAGGTATGTAGGTAAATTGGCTTGGTAAATGTAAAAATTGTTCCTGGCGTGTATAGGATAGTGCTAATATGCGGGGATCACTGGTCGGCGCAAACCCGGTGGGCCGAAGGGCCTGTTTCCATGCTGTATCTCTAAACTAAACCAAACTTGATCCAACCGTTGGAATCTTATTGATAATTGGCAGTGAGATGTTGTTGGTTAGGGAACTGCAGGATTTCAATCCTGGAACAATGACGAATGGTGATATATTTACAAGTCAGTATGGTCTAAGTCTTTGACAGGCAATGAATGTGCTTTGCTGCACACATCCTTCTTGTCGATAGAGGAAGCAGATTTCAGTGATATCGTTAGAGTAGCCTGAGTATAATTGCAGAGCATTTTGCGCAATTCATAACTACAAACAGACCTTCTGTATTATGGAACTCTTTATAATGAATGTTTACCTCACAGTAATCAGATACTTTTTTTTTAACAATGCACATGTAATGGTATACATGCAGCATATGAATGTGAATATTGAGACCACATGCCCAAATGCAGTGTGTACAGCTAATTTTTCCAATACTTATCAATAACACTTGAAGCCACATGTGAGATAGGTGACGGGTAACATTGGCATTATAGCTCACTACATCCCTTAAGAATTAAAAAAAGTAAATTATAGGCACTGGCAATGATACAATTTCATCTCATGTTCAGTATATTCAATTATATATTTTAAGTTAAAAAGCATATTTCTTGTGAAAGAAAATCCCTTCAAAATAACAAAGATCGTTGCAATTCTGCCAAGCTTTATCAGCATCAAATTAACAATGCAATGATGAATTGTCTTTTGCAATGATGGAAAAATTAAGTAATATGTGCGCCTTTATGACATATGTACACATGAGAAAAGATTACCAATAATAATGTTACTTCCACTAATTGCCAGTGAAGACAAAATAGTTGAAACATTATTTTGTAGGTTATTTTTATTTTTTTATTTTTAAAGGATCATAAGATCTTTTTCCATAAATAATACATAAAGACAGACACAAAATCTTAATTTTGACTATCCTTTCCTATGAAGTTATAAGTGCTGAAATTAATTATTTTAATCCAAGAACAGTGTGAAAATGACAATGTAGATGAGACCTTTCCAATGGAAATTTTGGATGACTACAGGCATATGCTGACACCACTTTGGCTGTAAGCATTAATTTTAATGTGAATAACAATAATACATATGCTTATGCAATTAACCGTGCAAGCATTATCACAATTCCGTGCTAAAGCTTTCACCTTGACAACCTTGACTGATCCAGATGACAATAATGACAGCACATGTTTCCTTATTATATCTTTATTGTTCCCTTATTACAATCAAGGTTGAAGGGTCAATCAATTCCTCCAACAAGCTTTGAAAATATTACATACTTACTTCTTCCATGTTTCTGTCACTGAATATACAGCTGTAAAGTCTTTTAACACGGTAGCCATGTATTTATAGCATCACATCAAAAAAATAGATAAAGGCAAACCTCATGCTGACTAAGAGTAGGCAGTCATATGAAAAGTTAAAAAATATATACTGTTAGTAGAACTATTGGTCTACTGATATATTCTGCTTTAATTGAACAGGAAAAAATGATTTATGGACATGTGGACAACATAAATGCAGAGTGCATTGGCAAAGCTGATGAAGTGAGTAGATGTGAGCTGGGTTCTTCTGGCAAAGTAGCTGACGGTTTTTGTGGTGAGCAGGGCCAGGAATGATCAGATACTATCTTGCTAACATCTCCGTATTATGGACTTCTCAAAACCAGGGATGGGTGTGTTGAAATTCTCTGCCTCAGAGGGCGGTGTAGGCCAGTTCTCTGGATACTTTCAGGAGAGAGCTAGATAAGGTTCTTAAAGATAGCAGAGACAGGGGATATGTGGAGAAGGCAGGAACAGGGTACTGATTGGGGATGATCAGCCATGATCACATTGAATGGTGGTGCTGGCTCGAAGGGCCGAATAGCCTACTCCTGCATCTATTCTCCATTGTCTATCGAGATGAGGAATTGTTGTACCAGCCATGTTATCATCAGTGAACTATGAGCAATTGAAATATTTTCTGGACACACAGAAATAATTTTGAACTTTGGAATAAAATAAATATACTTTAAACTTATTTTAAGATGGCAATTTATTAAATTCCGGGAGGTGGGAATACTGCATTTTGAGAATGCTTTAACTTGAAAACTGAAGACAGGAGGATCACTTATTTTTCAGGGGCTGCTTAGATATTAAAGTTAGAGAGGAGAGCAGATAGTGAGAAGTATCCTGTCACAGCCTCAAGTACTACCTGCGTCTTTGTGAGAACATCAAAGATGAGCGGGCTAGAATTCCCTGGAAATCCCAAATGTCCCACCTCACCATGACATTCTCTCACCTCTGCCACAAGCACCCACCACTCCAACCAACCTGCCCCCTCACCAATACCCACCCCCCTCCCCCCCAAACAAAACTGTGTAGTATTATAGAACCATGGCAAATGTAATATTAATTCAATTGCAAAGTAACACCATTATTCTCCTTGATGAGACAGTAAACCCAGCTATAAGAATTCCACCATACAATGTAGATTTCTGAGATGGCCTTCACAAAGTTTACATCTAAGAAATAGTAAATTCTAGCCTGGCATTATGTTCATTTAGGTATTGTTCGAAAGATAAAACTTAGCTGGAACACCATGAGTGCATGAATAAACTGTTCCTGTTAAAGTTTGCTCCCATTCTCTTCAAACATATTCCTAATCTCTATAAAACAAAAACTCTTCATTGTGTGTGTGTGTGTGTGTGTGTGTGTGGGGTTCATTCCTATTTTCTTCCAAACGCTAGGCCACAGCATTCCCATTTTCACACATTCTACTCACCCGTCGAGACGATAAACATCTTTCCCATCGTATTCCCACCTATATTTCTGAAGTCTTTAATCGTTAGATGCCCAACACCCCACACCCAGTGGTGAGGGTGGTGCCGTGGGCCCTGGCTGGAGCCGAGCCTGGTGCTCGAGCTGGAGTGAGAGCCGAGCCCAGGGCTTGGGATGGGGCTATGACAGGGGCCGAAAAAGAAGCCGCCGCTGGAACCAAGGACGAGCCTGGATCCATGGAGGGAGATGTGGGGTGTATGAAGGAGGGAGATGGGGAGGGAAGGAGGAGGATGGCCTCTCCCTATCAACCCTATGTACCCTCACTCCCTCCCTCTCTACCCCCCTCCCTCTCTACCCTCCCTCCCCCCCACACTACCCCCTCCCTCTATCTCTACCCCTCCCTCTCTCTCTCTACCGCCCTCCCACTCTGCCCCTCTCCCTCTCTACCCCATCCCCCTCCCTCTACCCTCCCTCTCCCCTCCCCTCCCTCTCCTTTCTCTAACCCCTCCCTCTTCCTCTCAACCCCCTCCCTCTCCCTGTCTACCACATTCCCCTCCCTCCCTGCCCCCTTCCTCTCTGCCTCCCATCCCTCTCTACCCCCCTCCCTCTCTAACCTCCCTCCTCTACCCCCCCTTCCTCTCTGTCTCCCCTCCCTCTCTACCCCCCCCCCCCCCTCCCTCTCTACCACCCTTCCCTCTCTAGGGATTGAAGCGGGAGGGTGATGAGGAGGAGGAAAGAGTGCTGGTAGATGAGGAGAAATGAGCCGCGCCTGCACAGTTGGGGGCTATGCGTGAGTGGTGCAATATTAAAGTGGTGGAATCGTTGGGGGAGCAGACCCAACGGGTCTATACTTGGTCTAGTCTATCTTTAATATTGATCAGCCAACTTCAGTGACAAATGCACAAACTCACAACCCTTTTCTTCTTGTTTACTATGTTAATACAATTATTACCTGGATCAAAAGGATCAATGGACCATCCTTTAAAAAAGGCTTGGAATTTTGAATTGTTCAGTTTGTTCTTTCCCACGTTGGTTTTAACATCAGCTTTCTTCTCCTCAGTCATGGGGATTTTTGCACAGTAATCCAGAAATCCATATGGAGTCATGACTTCCACAAAACCTTTTTCACAGCCACACACACCTCCCTGAGGATTGATTACAATGCATCAATTATTAAACATTGTAAGAATTGGTTTATAATTAGATTGAAGCAACCAGATTAGCAATAGGTTTTACTCCATCAATCCTCATGCAACTCTTGTAACAGATGTTGTAAAGCACCAAATATACTGAATTACTTCTGATATACATGTTTTACTTGAAGCATGCTATCCTGTCATTTTATTTCATCAAAGTACACAAATGATATTGGAAATATTGTGCTCAATTTGCAGCTATTTTAAACAGATGATATAATCAGAGGATATAACGAGAATTGAATTCTCACAAAGCATGATTAATTGAAATTTTGCAGGACAATGAAGTGATTAATTTAATTGACGCAACTCAGTTTTCATGTTATTGGGAAGAAACAAGGAAATATTTTCAATTTGAAAGCTGCTTGTCAACTGACAATCCATTTGAGAAATTTAAAAATACATCTGACTGACTTACATTCTTCATCCCAGAGTACTCAAGGAGGTTGCCCTAGAAATCATGGATGCATCAGGATAGCCAATCAAGGGTAACCAATGTAATTCCACTTTTTAAGAAAGGAGAGGGAGAGAAAACGGGGAATTATAAACCAGTTAGCCTTAAATTGGTAGTGGGGAAGATGCTGGAGTCGATTGTTAAAGATATTATAGCTGCGCATTTGGAAAGCGGTGACTGGATTGGTCAAAGTCAGCACGTATTTATGAAGGGGAAATCATGCTTGACTAAACTTTTCGAATTATTTGAGGATGTAACAAGTAAAATGGATAAGGGAGAGTCAGTGGATGTGGTATATCTGGACTTTCAAAAAGCCTTTGACAAAGTCCCACCAAGAGATTAGTGTGCAAAATTAGAGCACATGGTATTGGGGATAGGGTATTGAATGAATGAATGATGAGTTTATTGGCCAAGTATGCACACATACAATAAATTTGCCTTGGTGCTCCGCTCGCAAGTAACAACACGACATACAGTAATAATTATATTATTACTATATTATTATTTGGTATTTGCACTATATTTGTTATTTATTGAACTTTTTCTTTTTTACCGTTATATACAATGTTTACATATTCACATGTTCTGTTGTGCTGCAGCAAGTAAGGATTTCATTGTCCCTTCCGGGACAAATGACAATAAAACACTCTTGACTCTTGACTAATTAAGAATGACATATAAAACATTAAATATTAATAATAAAACATTATAGTTTAAACATGTGAATGAAGTAAAATACCAGAGCAAAAGGAGGCTACAGTAGACCCACCGCTCATGGAAAGAAGCTGAGGGAAGTACTTCAAAGAGTTTGTAGTCAGGGTGAGAGGGGTCAGAGATGATCTTACCCGCTCGCTTCCTGGTCCTTGCAGTGTACAGTTCGTCAATGGGGGGAAGGTTGTAGCGAACAACCTTCTCAGCTGATCGGACGATTCGCTGCAGCCTGTGGATGTCATGCTTGGTGGCTGAGACAAACCAGACCATGATGGAGAAGGTGAGGACAGACTCTACAATGGCAGTATAGAATTGGACCATCATTGCCTGTGTCAGATTGTGTTTCCTCAGCTGCCGCAGGAAGTACATCCTCTGTTGGGCCTTTTTGACTGTGGAGTCGATGGTGCCCCCCCCCATTTCAGGTCCTTAGAGATGATGGTTCCAAGAAACTTAAGTCTCCACAGATGTGATTGTGGTATTATTGATGGTGAGTGGGGGGAGTAGAGGGAGAGTAGAGGCGGAGCTCTCCTAAAGTCTACTATCAATTCCACTGTGTAGCGCTCCAGGTTGTTACGAAGGCACCAGGACCCCAGCTGTGTCACTTCCTGTCTGTAGGCAGATTCCACCCCATCCTGGATCAGTCCAATCAGGGTTGTGTAATCCGCAAACTTGAGAAGTTTGACAGAGGAGTCTGTGGAGGTGCAGTTGTTGGTGTGGAGAGAGAAAAGGAGAGGAGAGAGTATGCAGCCTTGTGGTGCTCCTATGCTGAGCGTTTGCGGGTCTGAGATTTCCCAGCCTCACATGCTGCTTCCTGTCTGTCAGGAAGTTGGTGATCCACTGACAGAGTGGTTCAGGCACAGTCAACTTGGAGAGTTGGAGTGTAGTAGCTCTGGCACAATGGTATTGAATGCAAAGCTAAAATCAACAAACAAATCCTTGCATAGGTCCCCCGGTGGTCTAGGTGCTGGAGGATGAAGTGCAGGCTTAGGTTGACTGCATCATCCACAGATCTAATGGCCCAGTATGCAAACTGCAGAGGGACCAGGAGGGGGTTTATTATATTTTTCAGCCGGGTCAGCACCAGTCTTTCAAGGGTCTTCATGACAACAGAGGTCAGTGCGACCAGCTTGTAGTCATTAAGACCAGTAATCCTTCTATTTTTGGGTACAGGGACAATAGTGGAGTCTTTGAAGCAGGCAGGGACAGTACAGGTTTGCAGCGACTGGTTGAAAATGTCTGTGTAGACTGATGCCAGTTGTTCGGTACAGAGCTTGAGGGTAGAGGGGGAAACACTGTCCGGTCCTGGAGATTTCCAGCTTTTCTGTCTTCTGAATAGCCTCCCCACCTCCTCAATTTCTATTGTTGGTGAAGTAGAAGTGGCCAGACTGATGCTGGGCAGCAAGGAGGGGTTGGGTAGTGGACGAGGGCCTGGTCTTTGCAGACTGGAGTCAGGCTGCAAGTGGGTGTTAAGTGGTGATTGGAGAGGGGTGGGCAGGGAAAGATCGACTCTTTGCAGACTGGAGTCAGGTTGTTAGTAGGTGTAAAGTGTTGGTTGGGGAGGGGGGGGGGGGAGGGGGTACTAGGGTTAAGTTTATGTTTATCGAACCTGCAGTAGAACGCATTCAGGTTGTTGGTCAGCTAACGGTTTTTCCAAGGAGCGGGGAATTTTCCTCTTGTAGCTTGTAATTTCTTGCAAGCCCTTCCAAACTGAAGAAGAGTCATTAGCTGAGAACTTGCTCCTCAACGTCTCAGAGTACCTTTCCTTGGCAGCTCTGATTCCTCTTCTCAGCTTGTACTTGGTCTGCCTATAGTCTTCATCCCCGCTCCTATAGGTCTCATCTTTAGACTGGCGGAGCTGTCTGAGTTCTGCTGTAAACCCAGGCTTGATGCTGTTGAACCAGATCCGGGTCCGAGTGGGAATGCAACTGTCCTCACAAAAGGTGACATTTGATGCCACAGTGTCTGTATACTCATCGAGGCTTGTGGTTGCTTCCCTGAACACATTCCAATCAGGGCAGTCAAAGCAGGACTGTAGGTTTTCAATGCCCTCGCTTGTCCACCTTTTCATTGTTCTGACAACAGGCTTAACAGATTTTAGTTTCAGCCTGTAGGTCGGAATAAGGTGAACTAAACAATGATCAGAGTCCCAGGGCCGCCCGTGGAACAGAGCGATATTCGTTCTTGATTGGTGCAACAGTGATCGAGTGTTCTGGTGGGGTAGGTAACATGAAGTCTGTACTTTGGAAGGTCTTGGCTGAGGTCCTTGTTAAAGTCCCCCAAAACAATGACCATGGAGTCCAGGAAGTCACTATCTACCCTCATTACCTGGTCAGCGAGTTACGTTTTTGCCTCACGTATGCAGGCTTGGGGGGGGGGGGGGATGTAAACTCCAGTGAGAATAAAAGAGGTAAATTCCCTCGGAGAATAAAGGGGTTTGCAGTTTATAAAGAAGGATTCTAGATTGGGAGAACAGATGTTAGACGTTACCGTGGTGTCCCTGCACCAGTCCTGGTTAGTATACACTACCCCCAATACCGTACCCACATGGTATTGGGGGTAGGGTATTTACATGGATAGAGAACTGGTTGGCATACAGGAAGGAAAGAGTCGGAATTAACGGGTCCATTTCAGAATGGCAGGCAGTGGCTAGTGGGGTGCTGCAAGGCACTGGGACCCCAGTTGTTTACAATATATATTAACGATTTAGATGAGGGAATTAAATGTAACATCTCTAAGTTTGCGGATGATACAAAACTGGGTGGCAGTGTGAGTTGCGAGGAGTATGCTATGAGGCTGCAGGGTGACTTGGATATGTTGGGTGAGGGGGAAGAAGCATGGCAGATGCAGTATAATGTGGATAAATGTGAGGTTATCCTCACATCCCCACATACCCTCTACAAAAACAAGGGTGAGAGAAGCGACTGCAACAACTACAGAAGCATCTCCCTCCGCAACATCGTCGGCAAGGTCTTTGCTCGGGTCATCTTGATCCGCCTGCAGAAGCTGGCAGAACTACCCAGAGTCACAATGCGGTTTCCGAGCTGGAAGGTCAAAAGTAGACATGGTTTTCTCCCTTCGCCAGCTCCAGGAGAAGTGCAGAAAACAGCAGGTGCCCCTGTATGTTGCTTTCATTGACCTCACCAAGGCGTTCGAACTGTCAGCAGAGATGACCTATTTAAGGCTCTGCTAAAGATCAGCTGCCCACCAAAACTGCAGAGCCTGATAGAATCCTTCCACATCAACAGAAAGCGTGCATTTCGATGGCAGCTTCTCTGAGCACTTCGACATCTGCAGTGACGTCAAATAAAGGCTGCATCCTCGCTCCCACACTCTTTGGGATTTTGTTCACTCTGCTCCTGAAACATGCCTTCAGCACTGCAACAGAGGGGATCTACCCGCATACTACATCAGATGGCAGGCTCTTCAACCTCACCTGCCTCAGAGCAAAGACAAAAGTACATGAAGCTCTCATCAGAGACATGTTGTTTGCCGACGACGCTGCAGTTGTGTCCCACACCCAGCAGGAACTAGAGTCAATGATGGACCGCTTCTATCGGGCATGCAAAGACTTTGGGCTGACCATAAGCCTGAAGAAGATGAACGCCTTGGTGCAGGATACAGAGGCGCCGCCCGTCATCACCATCAATGGCTATGAACTTGATGCCGTCCATCAGTTCACATACCTTGGCTCCACCATCACTGACAATCTCTCCTTGGACACAGAGATTGTTAAGAGGATCGGGAAGGCAACTACAACTCTCGCTCGCCTCACAACTTGAGTGTGGACCAACCCAAAGCTGACGGTGAAGACAAAGATAGCAGCCTACAAAGCCTGTGTCAACAGTACGCTGCTGTACGGCAGTGAGACATGGACTACAAGAAGGTCCAAACTTTGACTCTGCTAATATAACAGAAAAGCAATATATTTCTAAATGAGAATAACCATATAACATATAACCACATAACAATTACAACATGGAAACAGGCCTTCTCGGCCCTTCCAGTCCGTGCTGACCATTTATTTTCCCCTAGTCCCATCTACCTGCACTCAGACCATACCCCTCCATTCCCTGCCCGTCCATATACCTATACACTTTACTTTTAAATGTTAAAATCGATCCTGCCTCCACCACTTCTGCTGGAAGATTATTCCACACAGCCACCACTCTCTGAGTAAAGAAGTTCCCCCTCATGTTACCCCTAAACTTCTGTCTTAATTCTAATGAATGATCTGTGGCACGAAGGAAACTTGCATGTGGTGAAGTTCCCATGCACCTGCTGTGTAGAAGATCGAGCAGCAAGATTAATGACCCCTTATTAATAACTGCCATGTGTTTTGTAGATGGAAAATTGAACCAGTAGCAGGAGGATAAAATCAGAGGATGCCGATTGATAGATGTTAACCCATTATTCTAAATGGTGCCAAGCCTATTCAGTGGATCTGCACTTAACGAGGTAAAAGGATGTCACACTCCTGACGTGACCTGTAAAGAATTGGCTATCCGAAGGATTCGTCTCTTCTGAGAAAACATTCTCATTGTGTGCCTGAACTTCCCCATTTCGCATCTGAACTGGAACACAAATATCTGGGCTAATATCCCTGCAGAAATTTCATGGAATATAGCACTTTCAGAGGTTCCGTCTTTCAATTGAGATCTTAAACCAGGATCCTATCTACTCTCTCAAGTATCTGTAAAATATCCCAGGGGCCACAGTCTTAGAAAAGTGGCCAAAGTCTAAGAATAAAGGGGAGGTCATTTAAGACTGAGGTGAGAAAAAACCTTTTCACCCAGAGAGTTGTGAATTTATGGAATTCCCTGCCACAGAGGGCAGTGGAAGCCAAGTCACCGGATGGATCTAAGAGAGTGTTAGAAAGAGCTCTAGGGGCTAGTGGAGTCAAGGGATATGGAGAGAAGGCAGGCACGGGTTATTGAGGAAGATCAGCCATGATCACAATGAATGGCCGTGCTAGCTCGTAGGGCTGAATGGCCTCCTCCTGCACCTATTTTCTATGTTTCTATGTTTCTATGTTTTGGACAATAAACAAAAACTGAAAGATGATTTGGATGACAGATTATCTGAGCTTAATCACACTGATGTTCGTGAGAGTAAATTGTCTGTTGTATTTTCTACTTTGCAGCAGTTGGTTAATTTTAAAAGTACTTCAGTTTTTGGAAACTCCTAAATGACACAACACAAATGTGCCTGTCTTTCATTTTCTTGTGATTGCTTTGAGAGCAACAGGAATTACTTGATTGTGTAAAATCTCAGGTGAATATATAAAAATCAAGATCTTTGCTCCATTGATTTAAAGCAAAGTTACAACACTTTACAGTTACAGCAATAAACCAACCTTTTAAAAATAAATATTTGTTACCAAAATACCACGTCTAGCAATATAGATCATAGAGGTTGATATACACAATGGGAGAACTTAGAATTATCTAGACTTCTCAGGAAAGTCTTTACAACCACTTTTTCATATCTAATGAAGAGTTTATTTAAAAAGGAATAATAAAATGTGAACCGATCGATGAAAAAAGCTGATTATCTTCACTGTTAAGATGCATATTCTAATGATTAATGATTAATACTTTGTCAGATGGCATAAGCAGGCATCCAAGCTCATGTAACGAATCCAGTTATTATTGGGTACATATCTATTGGGTAGCAGTTATGCAAGGATTTTCAGCAGGTTGCCACACCAGATATGTGCATTGTGGTCAGTAATTTCTTCCCATGGCAGCATTGCAGTCTAACTTTTACTTCATGCCATTAAATAACAGTATATATGCGTATATAATAACACACATATATATATATATATATATATATATATATATATATATATACACACTCATCTGTACACAGAGTTATACATCAGGGTGAGTGCAGAGTGTCTTTTAACCAAGTTAGGGAAATCAAAATTCAGAATCAAAGGTCAAGATTTAATAGGAGCCATTTTGCACTCAGAGGGTGATGGGTGTATGGAACAAGGTGCCAGAGGAGGTAGTTGAGGCAGGTATTATAACAGCATTTAAAGGACACAGACAGGTACATGGATTGGAAAAGTTTAGAGGGATATGGGCAAATAGGATAAGCTAAGATGGGGCATCTTGGTTGACAAGTAGCAAGTTTGGCCGCATGGCCTGCTTCTTTGCTGACTAAACAAAGTACTTTTTTATAACAATTGAGATTTTTAAGGCTGAAAGAAAAGAAGGGAATGGTGAAAATACTTGGAATTGTGTTTTTATTTTGGATTTCCTGATTCAGCAGTTTTTGCTTTATAAAATATAAAATTATTGGTTTTTACTCAAGCGGTGGATAGAATTCTATTATTTTATTTGTTGTTTTGTGAATGATAAATTGGTCTGGTATATCTCTGGAGTTATACTATATATATGATGATATATCAACAGGATAAAAAGGGCATGAAAATGAGTAATCAAATCTATTTTTAGCTTAGGACATCTCACTTTTAATGAGGTGAAAAACCTTTGAATTATTTACTAAAGACGAGATGGCAGTGGATTTGTTTTAGCTCTTCCAGATTCTTAATGTACAAGGTTAGACAGAATATAGAGTAACAAAACATATAATTTATTAATTCATAGAATTTAATCTATACTGGTATTTACATTTCATGCAAGCCCTATTCCACTGCACTCCCACATCACATTATTCGGTCTTGTTTACATAATTTATCTGCTTGAACACTGGTGATAATTGTAGTCACTCTTTGCAAAGAAACTCCTTCTATTGATTTCCTTTCCCTTCACTCTCAGTCTGAAGAAAGGTCTTGTCCCGAAATGTCACCTATTCCTTTTTTCCTGAGATGATGTCTATGTCTCGCTGAGTTACTCCAGCTTTTTGTGTCTATCTTCTGTCCAAAAACAAAGTCTTACCAGCCCTATAGCTCAGCTTTACTGCTGAGGCTCAATGCTAGATCCAGCAGCAGAATGCAGGCATAAAGGTCAAGAACGTGCTGACCCACACGATGCTATTAGAGAGCAGGTGAGTGAGGCCATGTCAGGTCTTGTGGACTCTGAAGAACTGAGAAGAACTCGTGGAGATTGGCAATATGAGAAGTAAGCAAGTAGGATGGTAGCAGCATATTAGACATTTACATTCTGCAAAGATAGAAATATCTGCTTGGAAAATATTGATGTACAATTCTTTCCTGCAAATTATTTCCTTTCAGCTTCTATCTTTTGAACTGTTAAAATTGTAAAATAATCTGAAAGCTTCAGACATTTAGGTACAGAAGCATTCAACTACTAGGAAAATAGACAGGAAGCAACAAAATCTATGATCTTAAACTTTTATTTTGGAGTTTAACACCATAGCTTTTGCTGCCTGCTGTCTGTTTTGACAGTGGCAATAATAAAAAAATAAGTTTTCACAAATTGTGCAACCACACATTCACTATATTATCACCAGGGGGCAGCAAAAGTCTGTTTATAGATACAAACAAATCTTAATAATTATATGCCATGGTTATATATTGGCCAGCCCTGGTTGTTTTAGTGATAAGCCTTTTTATATTGTCCTTCATGGTTTAAAATTATGTTCCACATTAACACTGAAACAAACAAGACAATGGTCACCAAATGTCATATAAATTGTTGCTTCAATAATATATATTATATAAAGTATTTGAAATATATTTTTCAACTATTTACATAATTATGTTTCTTTTAATCCAGCTTGGTAATGTTCTTTTGCTCAACTATCTCTGTATTGACATAGACATTTGTTTAATTCTTCTGCAAAATAGCAGAACCTGCAATGGCTGACAAAGCAAACATTTCAATATGTTTGTGCTCCCCAAACCTCCTTCCCCAGATTTAGGGTATTTAGTTTAGTTTAGTTTATTGTCACGTGTATCATGGTACATTGAAAAGATTTGTTGCTGCGTGCTATTCTGTCAGCAAAGACTATACGTGATTACAATCAAGCCGCCCAGATACAGGCTAAAGGCAATAATATTTTGTGCAAGATAAAGTCCAGAAAAATCCAATTAAAGATAGTCCGGGTGTCTCCAATGAGGTAGATGGTAAGTTAGGACTGCTCCCTAGTTGATATGATAGTTCAGTGGTCTGATAACAGCTGAGAAGAAACTGTCCCTGAATCTTGAGGCATGTGTTTTCACACTTCTGTACCTTGTGCATGATGGGAGAGTGGGGGAGTGGGAGAGTGGGAGGGGAGGATTGTCTGGTGTGAAACGTCCTTGATTATACTGATGGTACTCATGATAGTGGATGTCAAAGCCACTGGATGATAGTTGTAAGGCATGGGATCTTGCTTTTCCTCAGCACCAGGATGATGGTGGACTTCTTGACGCAGGTGGGTACCTCCGAACACATTAGGGAGAGATTAAAGGTAGACAAAAATACTGGAGAAACTCAGCGGGTGAGGCAGCATCTATGGAGCGAAGGAAATAGGTGACGTTTCGGGTCGAGACCCTACTTCAGACAGAGAGATTAAAGATGTATGTGAACACTCCCACTAGTTGGTCTGTGCAGTTCCTAAGGACGTAGCCAGGGACACTATCCAGGCCAGATGCTTTCCATGGGTTCACTCTTAGGAAGGCCAATCTAACTTCTGCAGCAATTACACTAGCAAGAGGCACACGTGTGTTTGGTGGGACAGATGACATTGTTCCATTGGCCTTTTGCTCCAAGTGAGCATATATTGCATTAAGTTAAGTTTTATTTTCGGGTTTCCAGAAACTTAAAAGTAGACACTTACTGAAGAATCACCCAGGGACATACTATCACCGGTTATGTTGCCTGACTTCACTTTGCAGCCAGTTACAGTATTCAAGTTTGTCTCTTGGCATTCTTGATGGCTTTGCGAAGATCAGAACAAGCTTTCTTGTATCTATTGGTCCTCATTTGTAAAAAGACCATCAACAACTTATCTGTAAACTACATTCCCGTTCCTTTATCCTGGTCAGCAGTTTGGCCTTGGTGTAAAATAGTAAGATTAAACGAGAACTTACCAGTTTGAAGTTTGATCTTTATTTTATGAGGAGTTGCGATGAGGGATTTTGTGAAGAACCCGCCAGCACGCATGCGCGACATCTCTTCAAAGCAGCGGTGTGGAATCACAGAACCAACAAACCAAAGGAAATGACTTGTGATAGTAAGATTGAAGAGACTCTGGTTACCGGTTGACTTTATGAACGAGGGTTGGGAGCGGAGGGCACGAAATCCCTCATCGCAACTCCTCATAAAATAAAGATCAAACTTCAAACTGGTAAGTTCTCGTTTAATCTTACTATTTCATTTTGGAGTCACGTGAGTGACTTCGTGAAGACTTCAAAGCTCTGTGATTACACGCCCTGGACAACGTCCATGCTATCACACACGCCACGATAAGGATGGACAGGAGTATCAAAAATTTTCAGACTGCTAGTTCTGAAAAATAATAATATTTATTAATAATAACAAAACCCCTCACTGGGGAACAGCCGAATGACCTCGGCCTGCATTCAGTACAGCTTCTGCAAACATTCCAGGAGCGGTAATAGGTTTATTATAAAACCGTTGAAAGGTGGCTTCACTGGCCCATCCCGCTGCGGCTAGAATATGGTCCATGGGCACCTCCATGACCTTTGCCGCCGACGTAGATGCAGCCCTGGTGGAATGGGATTTAAATACATTAGTATCTATACCTGCTTCGTTCAAAACGATTCTGAGCCATCTGGAGATAGTCTGTACCGTCACTCTATGGTGAGGTTTCTTATGGCTGATTAGCAAGTATTGCTCCATTCCCCTTAATTTCCGCGTCACTTTAATATAGTGGCGGATGTGGGTGGCTAAACATAGCCTGGCATCAGCGGGGTATGCTGGAAACACCAGCTGCAGACCTGTAAACCCAGGCCTGTGCTGTTTAAGCAATTCATCAATAAAGAAAATAACCTTTTCTGGGGTAGAGATCATTCTATCAATCTTGATCTTATGAAGAGTCTGTACCCTTTGTGCCGAAGTAAGTGCCAATAACATCACCAACTTCAAGGTGAGTCTGTCCAATTCAAGCCCAATCATGGGCGACCACGTCCTGAGCAGGGTCAGTACATTCCCAATATCCCAGGTAACGTTGTAACGCGGTCTAGGCGGATTGGAATTAAATATTCCCCGCATCAGTTTGGACACCAACTTATTGGATCCTACCTCCAAATTGAGGTAGTATGATAGTGCGCTCCTGGCGCTGTTGATGGCACTATAGCTGAGGTGTTCGTCATGATGTAACCCTGCAAGGAACTCCAGCACATCTGTGATTGACACGGAGTCATATGCAATGTCCAAGCGGCCGCAGTAGGTTTCCCATTTCCTGATGTGCGATAAATATTGCCGTCTTGTGGACTCCCTGCATGATGCTCCTATGGTGTCCATGGTCCTTGATGATAGGCCATACTGCAGTAATGGCCTGTTCAAATCCTGCAAGCCAATAAATCCAAATGACTATGGCAGGGATGTGGTTCCCCTGTAACGGGGTTCGTCACCAATATTGGGCAACCCTCCAAGAGGACCCATGGTTGACTGATCATCCCAAGGACCACCGGATACCATGACTGAGTAGGCCAGTCGGGTATGATAAGGATGCCATTGGCAGCATCTAGCTGGATTTTCCGCAATACCCGACTGATGAGGCAAAATGGGGGAAATGCATAGAAAAACCATTTCCCCCAGTCTAGCGAGAAAGCGTCCATCGCTATTGCCCCAGGATCTGGTTCCCATGATACATATGTTGGTACCTGATGGTTTAACCGTGACGCAAAAAGGTCAATATCCGGCTTAGCAAATTTGGCTGTAATTTGTTTGAATATTTGGGAATTCAACATCCACTCGATGTTATCATTGAATTTCCGTGACCTGGTGTCCGCCACTATGTTGAGCTTACCTGGTAAATAGGTAGCTGAAATCCAAATATTCCTTTGAATACACCAGAGCCAAATTGTATTAGCCAATTCATCACATGAAATTGACCTGGTACCACCCATATGATTTAGATATGCCACCGCAGTGGTGTTGTCTATTTGGAGACGGACATGAGTGTCAGTAAAGTTTGAACAATAAGTTCTAAGTCCGTGGAATGCCCCAAGCATCTCCAAATAATTTATCCCTTGTGCTAACAAAAGGGTAGATTCTAGTGAGTCCCATCTGCCCCCACAACTTGTGTTGTTGTCCGCAGCTCCCCAGCCATGGGAGCTTGCGTCTGTTTGTAAGTATACCACCGGACGAGGCACAATGATGGGTTTAAATGAGTTATGGATATTATCAATCCACCATTGTAACTCAATTTTTGCCTTGAGTGGCAGCTGCATAGGTCTATCAAAATGTCCAGCATTCAATTTTAATGCTAAAATCTTGGATCTTTGTAAATTTTGATAATGTAAAGGTCCGAATTGAGCAGCTGGAAAAACTGCTACGATTTTTCCAATTACCTTAGCAGTTTGTCTAATTGATGGCATACTGGCGCAGACCAGGTTTTTGCATGTTTGGATGACATCCCCAACCTTGTTAGTTGGTATGGTGGCAATCATGTGATTGGAATCTATGGTGAACCCCAGATAGTCCATGATCTGTGAAGGACAGAACTTTGATTTATCTGGATGGATAATAAATCCCATTTTTTGGAATATATCCACAGTGGCTGAAACTGCCAAATTTGCTGATTCCAATGTATGCCCAATAATGAGGATATCATCTAGATAAGCCATGACCGTGTGATTTGCCCTCCTCAGTGTGGCTAACACTGGCTTGAGTAATTTGGTAAATAGTCTAGGGGCTGTGGTAAGCCCATTGGGCAAAGCTTTATATTGCCAAAGTTGATCCATCCAGATGAATTTCAAGAACTTCCTGTGATGTTTCTGAACGGATACTGAATAGTATGCATCTTTTAAGTCAATGCATGCCATGAAGCAGCCCTCAGAAATCAAAGATTTGGCTGTTTCAAACGTGTCCATTTTGAAATGGGTGTATTGTACAAAGGTATTCAAATGGGTTAGATCTATAATGACCCGACATCCACCATCTTTTTTGGTTTTAGTAAATATATTGGATACAAACTCAACCGGCTCATGTGTAGTTCTTTCTATCACACCTTTCTCCAGGAGTCTTAAGATTTCAGCATAGCCTACTGCTGTTTCCTTCTTGGAAAGTGAAAATCTGCGATTCGGCATATGCTGAGGTGGAGGAATTTGGCCATTTGTAAACTCAATCTCATAACCCTGAATGCTTTGTAGAATAAACTCATCTGAGGTGATGGTTTCCCATGCCTCCTTAAACCCCCGCAACCTACCCCCAACATGTGATGTTAGACATGCCAGTGTATGAAACCCAGACCCCCTTACCTTCATGGTTATCGGCGGTCCCTGACGTTTTTGGTGGAACGTGGAGGTGCTGGGTTGCGCTGGAAATACGGAAACCGCATTTTCCATGCTGGCCGTTGAGGGCTCTGCCCTAAAAAAGGCCTGGGCTGTTGAGGCTGTTGGTACATAGGAGGCGCTGGAACGTAGGTCCTTGCTGGCCTATCGGTGGGACCTCGTGGCCTGAAATATGGTGTTTTCTTGGCCGTCTGTCTGGTCACGGGGTGTGACCTCATCAGACCCACTGTTTTGGCATGATCATCTAGGTCTTTGACCTGCTTCGGGAGGTCTTCACCGAATAGCTGTCTGGGTGGTGGTGTTGGAGGTGCTCTACATAACCCCGCAAATTTGGGGTTTAATCTCGGCTTGATAATACTTTTCCTAAAAGCATTAATTTCGTATTGCGTGTTGCAAAGTAGAGCCAGTGTATCCTCCTGATCGATGCTCAAGTCCACTCCATCCACCGACCTTGCAAACGCAGTAATCCCAGATGTGAGCAACTTCAGGATCCTCTGTAATTTTACTTCCTGAGTGCGAATGCCCGGGCTGATATGAGTGAATTACAATTGCCCGGCGCCTTGTGTCTATCCATGGCCTTCGCAAGGACCTCCTTCTGTAGTTGATGATTCGTGAGGAAATCAATGGTAGCAGCCAGCTTGGTATCGAGGGGTTGGCCCGATGAAACGGGTAATCCAAACTTGGCTGCCACGTCCAGGAGCTCTTCCTGGGGAACTTTAGGTGCAACTGGGGCATGTACCAGAATTTCCTCCTCTTCTGGCCTCATGCTGCCCATAGATGATGGGGATATGTCCATAAGTCCCCTGGAACTGTGGGCTTCCTGTCTTTGATTAAGCAGGAGTTGTTCCATTATCCTCTCCATCCGGTCTATGCGCCCTTCATCATGCATGAATGGGCGATTAGAGTCCTCATGCCCGAAGGAACTTCTGAGGCTCCTATCATCGGCCCGTACCTCGTCGAGGTAATGTCGGTGCCGTGACGGTAAGTCGCTTCCAGCCGCCTCAGCGATACTGAACGACTCCCGCGCGGATCTGCTCATACGCCTCCTTTTGGCTGAGCTGCATCCGGCTGCCTCCGTGGGCATATGCGGTGATAAGTCGGCACCCGACGCCTTGGCGTGGTGACCCGACATCCGCGCGGGCTTGCCGACTGTCCTTTTTCTGGACCCAGACGGCGTACGGTCCCGTCCATCCCCCCGCGGGGGAAGCGGTGACCGTGGCGAGCCTCCACCTGTGTGACTCTTCCTGGTCCGACTAGGTGGTGAGTCTCTACTGGCCCTCCTTGGTCTGCCAGTGGACTCAGGTCTCGCTGCTACACCAGGCCGCAATCTAGCGGCACCTGGTGAACCCTCTGCCCGAAAAGGGCTAGGTTCTCGAGCTCTATCCCTGGCCCTACTATGAGGGCTCAGGGAGAAGGGTTGTGCAGCAGCACGTAAACCCTTTTTGCTCGCCTCTGCCAATGATCCAGTTGGCGAGAGGGAAATGGAGTCAGGGTCCACCTGCTCCGGCGCTATTCCGACTTCTTGCTCTGCGGGAACCCCGCTAGAGCTCAGCTGTGCCGGTGATTCGGGTCCTGTGATTACAGGGCTCCCCGATTTGCGCGCCTTTTTCCCGGTCCTTCCAGCGGGCGCTGTAGAAGGGAGCTCCGGGCTTGGTGGCCTGCAGATCCTTCCGGACGTCCTGCGGCCTTTACTTCTTCTGTCCATGTTTCTCTGTAGGAAAAAATTACTAACAGACAAACCAACCAGCTCAAGGTTGATTATACTTACCTGAGTTGGTCCTTATGAGGGCTGGTGGTGAGCCGCGCTCCTCCTCCAGCCGTCGACTGCAAATGCGAGCGACGATATGTCGCGCATGCGTGCTGGCGGGTTCTTCACGAAGTCACTCACGTGACTCCGAAATGAAACATCATTGTTGATCCCAAGTATTATGAAAACTGCTGAAATATCAGAATCTTTTAGCTTTGCACAACAGTTAACTGAAGAAATAATTTATGGCGAAAAAGAGGAAACAATAACTGTGCTATACGGCACTTAAACCTTTAACGTTCTTGTGCAAATGATTACTGCCTTCACATTATTTAGTTGTGGGTTAAACCCCTGCTTCCAAACCTTGAAAAAAGGATGACATTTAGGTGGACATTAAACATTCTAAAATAAAATTTTGAATCATGGCTTATTGTGATTCAAAGTCATGCCTTTAGATCAATAAATACTCCAGGTCTTAAATGCCAGTATAGTAAGTTAACTACAATATTACTCTGAGGGGTTTACATAATTTTTAGCACTCATGTCCAGCCCCACCAGATTGCAAGTTAATAACTTGCAACTGGCTCAATGCAAGCACTTGGTGACTGAATTATAAACCACAATGACAGGATTATTTGCTGATATAGTCTTTCAGTTCTATTATGGTACCGCAAAGGGTCTGCGAAAAGTCTTATTACCATTTTGTAGTAGATCGATAGTGAAATCTGTTGATTTTTAATGGAAAATAATTAAGTGTTTCAGCATTTTTTTTTACAAGTAGAACATAAAAAGCAGAGAGCAGTCAGATTTTTACAGTTCCGATCAATAACTATTAAATGGAAAATATTTACAGACAACAGGAAATGTTCTCCCAATTCTTACCTGTGTACAGAAGGAGTATGGTTTAGTGCAGGATGGATTGCAGTGTCTGGTGGCAGTTGGCTGGTTCAGAGGAGAACAACCTCCTGAATTTAACACAGACATTATACATTTATAAGGCTCAATAATACTGGAGATGGGAAAATATTAAAAATGTATGCTTTTTTATATTGCAATGTTTATTAACACTAGTAAAATCATGCACAAATTGAATAATATGAAAAACTATCCAAGTTACAGGTTTCAAAAGTCTGAATTATCAATGAGGTCAGCATTTGTTTAACAAATACTATTACATTTTCAATATAGGGATGTTTGGATTAATGTTCCATGCTATACATTCTATCAATTTAAAATGTATGGGGGAGGAACCAAGGGCATTGATTCAGATTCAGATTTCAGATCAGATTCAGATTGACCGGTTGCATTGTGGCTTGGTCCGGCAACTTGAGCGCCCAGGAGTGGAAAAGACTACAAAAAGTAATAAACACTGCCCAGTCTATCATCGTCTCTGACCTACCTACCATCGAAGGGATCTATTGCAGTGCTGCCTCAAAAAGGCTGGCAGCATCATCAAGGACCCACATCACCCTGGCCACACACTCATCTCCCTGCTACCTTCAGCTAGAAGGTACATGAGCCTGAGGACTGCAATGTCCAGGTTCAGGAATGGCCACTTCCCCACAGCCATCAGGCTATTAAATTCAACCGAAACAAAATTCTGAACATTTACAGACCATTGTCTGTTTATTTGCACTTTATCTGATTATTTATTCATATGTGTATATATTTATATAATGGTATATGGACACACTGATCTGTTCTGTATTCATGCCTACTATATTCTGTTGTGCTGAAGCAAAGCAAGAATTTCATTGTCCTATCTGGGACACATGACAATAAACTCTCTTGAATCTTGAATCTTGATTCACATTTATTGTCACATGCACCAATTATGGTACAGTGATATTTGAGTTACCATGCAGCCATACAATTAAAAAAATACGACACAATTAAAAAGAACGATAGAACTTCACAAAAACATCCACCCCAGTGATCACTGTGATGGAAGGCAATAAAGTTCAGTCAGTCTTCCTCCTTTTGTTCACCCGTGTTTGGGGCCTTGATCCGCCACAGTCGCCTCTACGGACAGCCCAATGTACAAGCCTTCTCGTCGGGATGATCAAAGCTCCAATGTCGGGATGGATGGAACACACTCCGCAGCTTGGAGTGCCCGAATTGGCCACTTTCATACCGGAGACCACGGCTTCTCGATGTTATAGGCCGCAGGCAAGGGATCACTGACTCCGGGATGGTAAAGTCCATTCCACACCTATTGCTAGAAGCTCCGCAGATTGCGGCTTCAAGATGTTAAAGTCATCAGGCTGGCGGTCGGAGCCTTTCTTCTGGCTCCGCGATGTTAAAATTCATGCCGCGCCTGCTGCTGAAGCTCTGGGCCAGTCTCCAGAAAAGACCGCACCAATCCAAGTTGTTAGGCCGCGAGGGAGGGCGACAATGCGGCTTGGAGAAAAGTCACATCTCCACCGAGGTAAGTGACTGGAAACGGTTTCCCCCTTTCCCCCCCACCACCCCCACATAAAAACATAGCAAGATACATTAACACATACATTTAGACATACTAAGAAAACAAAAAAATTGCTGGCGAGGCTGCCGCACGCTGCGCCACCCGATGACGGATTGTCACATTGGTGCAAACAGGCAAGAATATTTAATATCCTTATGCATCCTGATCCTGCATAAGTTGCCAAAATATAACCACTAACAGATTTGAGGCCTTATACCAGCTCTCCGCCTTTCACCTGAATCGCAGAGAGTTAAGAGCTAGATCATTAGTATGATCATGCATAACTTGAATTTCCCCACAATCATCGTGAATTGACCTAGTGGAAAGAACTTAATTCTCTTGTACTCTGCTACAAGTCCCCTTGAGGCAATGATACTCAAGCAGTTAGTTTGGACGCATGTTACAGCCAAACAATGCAGTGTGGATAATAATAATGCTGGGTAAAGCTGAAAGAAATATAAGAGAAAGAACAAACCAAACAAGTTGGATAAATGTGGTTAAAGGAGCCATTACAAGTTCAGAGGTGTGCTGACCTACTGGGTGCATCCAGTGGCAATAATTGCACTTAACCCTGAGGGTTTTTTAACCCTCAGCATAGATTAAATGTAGACTTAATGGGGAACAGTAAATGAATACCAAGTGGTGGGAGAGGTTGAAAATGCCCATAAGATCTCTTATTAATTTGAATATTATTGTGAGGTAATAAGAGTATTTGCACTTGAACTTTAAAGTCATGAGAAGGTCCTGAGAAGCCAATGGAGCAACAACATGATTTAGGCCTAAGTAGAGACAAGGATATGAACACATGCGCATTGAGGATGAGATATGGCTCTTCATTAATAATAGAGGAAAGATAGAAAAGTAAATGAGGGGAAAAGACACCAGCTGCAATTGCCTTAGGTTTTTCATGATGACGTATGATCGAAATTCAGTTGGAGAAGGTCTCTGCTGCTGCGTTAATTTCTTGTTAGAAATAGCAATATGAAGATGAAGTGGTCAACAGCATGCCAAGCACTAACTCACACTGCTATCTAAAAGTGTTAAAAAGGATGGATACAAGTTGCAGACATATGTCTTTGCAAAATCAAGCTTTTGATGTTTTTAATGTTCTTGATGTTCTCTGAAGAGATATTTTTAGCTATTTTCAGTTTTTGAAAATTGGATTGGGAAATCCAAATGGCTTCTCAGCCAACATGGAAAAGAACATTAACATTACTGTTGAAAGGTGAACGGCACGCTTGTGACAACATCCTGTAAGTTCCCTGAAAGTGTCGAGTCAGGTGGACAGGGTGTAAAGAAGGCTTTTGCCATGCATGCCTTCATTGGGAAGCATATTCAGTACAATAGGTGAGACATCATGATGCAACTGTACATGTTTTTGGTGAGAAGTTAGAACGGGGAACATGGCAGAGATAACTGTGTGAGCAAAGGTTGAGGAATAATGTGCCCCTATTCTGCTAGTTTGGTCACTTATATTTGTACCTTTAATATTGTAGTTGAAACCACAGAATCATTGCATCACTGAAAAACACTGATTAGATCAAAAGAAATGTTATATTCTTGAGCAGAGACCAGAATTAGAGGTGTTTGCAAGGTTTCATCCTGTATGACTGTCAGGTTGTTGCACAGTTGAAGGTAATGGTGAAGGTATTAAACAACAACAGGAGGTAGCAGGTTCAGAGACAGTCAATGACATGCAGGTTTATGTAACCAATCATTGTTCGTGATTCAGTTTGCAGAATGAAGGAGAGAGTTAGGTTTGCCGTTTAATATTATTCCATAACTGGAGAATTATACAGAAACAATTTATCTCAAAGTCAATTTATGGGAGGATAGGGCTTGTAGGATATTGGTTTGGATTTTTCATCTACTTTCTAGATAATCCAACTTCACAAGATATTCATAGGGGGTATCCACACCAAGTACTAACCAAACCTGAATTTCTGCTTAGTTTCTTAGATCACTCAGCATCAGGCATTTCATGACAGGTAACAACTTAAATGCCAAAATCAGGAGAAAGAAAACACACTGCATAGAAGTTACAGCCCAGTTCAGAACATTCCTAAGTGACAATTTATTTGAGGAATGCAGTGAATAGAGTGTGAAAAGGTCAACCACTCTTTAAAATCAAACACGAATGTAACTGTAAATGTCTACAGAATGGAGTCAAATTCATTTCTTTACCTGTCACATTTACACCATCTGAGCGGACACACCACACATTGCGCTCATTACCACTCCAAGGACTTGATCTCCACTCATACTCATGGCAAGTTCCTTCTGGAAAGTAAAGATACAAATTACTGTTTTCATAAAGTGTATTGAATGAACATTCAAGTTATTATTTTTTACTTTGGTCGACAAAATACAGATACGTTTATCATCCTTATTAATGATTTGCATGAGCTTCCAAGGCATGATTAGTACGTTTGCAGATTACACTAAAGTGAGTCGTATTGTAGATAGTGAAGATGTTTGTCAAAGAATGCAGCAGGGTCTTGATCAGTTGGACAGGTGGGCCCAGGAATGGTTAATGGAGTTCAATACATAGAAGTGTGAGGTGTTGCATTTTGGGAAGTCAGACCAGGGCAGGACCTACACCGTGAATGTCAGGGGTCTGGGGAGTGGTGTAGAGGAGAGGGATCTAAGAGTACAGGTTCATAGTTCCTTGAAAGTGGCATCACAAGTAGATAGAGTGTACAAGAATGCATTTGGCACAACACCTGTTCCTTGACTCAGGGACCCAGACTGTCCTTTCAAAGATTCACTTGCGCCTCCTCCAACCTCATCTACTGTATCCATTGGTCAAGGTGTGGACTATTATGCATCATGAAACAAAACATAGACTGGGCAATAATTTTGTTGAACACCTTCACTCAGTCTGCCTGGACCTACCTGCTCTTCCAGTTGTCAAACACTTTAATTTCACCTGTTTCCTTGATCATCGTTACTTTTTGCATATCTTTCATTCATTTGTTCTATATTTATCTATATCACCATCTATATATCTTGTTTCCTTTTCCCCTAACTCTCAGTCTGAAGAAAGGTCTCGACCTGAAATATTGCCTATTACTTTTCTCCAAAGGTGCTGTCTGACCCGCTGAGTTATTCCAGGTGTTTTTGTGTCTATTACCAGCATGTTACCCTATGTACAGTACAATCTCTGACTCACTACATGTATCAGAGGATGGGAATAAATCAGGAGGAAATACTTCACTATCTAGTATAGATAAATGTACTAGAGTTGTAAATCCCTTGAACTGAGGAATGTACCAGACAATGCCATTGAACCTAAAAAGGGAATTTCAAATCTTTTATTTGACATTGTGCCCTATAAGGATTTTGGCATATCTTCAATTACTCTTACTGATTTCTACATCCCATCTGGATGCATCACAGCTTATTATAGCAACAGCTCTGCCCAAGACTAGAAGAAATTGCAGAGAGTTGTGAATTCAGCTCAGTTCTAACACTAGCTCCGTCTCCACTTAACACTGCCAGGGGGAAGCAGTCAACTGGGGCAACTCGCACCCAAGTCAATCTCTATTCTCTCCTCTCTTGTGGCGTAGAAGGTACAAAAGCTTGAAAGCATGTACCACAAGATATCATATGCTAAGGATGAATTAATGATCTCCCAATCTAACTCACTGTGGCCCTTGCACCTTCTCTGTAGCTGTAAAATACATTCTGCATTCTGTTTCTCACTTTCTCTTTTCAAATACTTATGTACGTATTTGCCTGCATAGCAGGCAAACAGAAACCTTTTGAACTTTACCTCAGTAGGCGTGACAGGTCTATACCAATACTAAGATAAAGAAAATAATATTTTGGCCATCCATTGTTGAGCAAAAAAAAAAATGTTGTAAAGTTTACAATTAGAAAAATAAAAAATGAAAATGAATGTGACAGTATGCCGGATTTAGGAATGAAAGAAAATAAATTATCGAACAAGAAAAAGGTTAGGTAGCACATCAAACTTTACTTTGCACATCATGTATTATTTATCCTATTATGGATTTTAATCAACCCATTTAATTCCTCCTGAGAAAGCTCAGCATTAATCCTTCCTAAACCCCAATGGTTATTTAACAAGCTCCAGGATACTCACACACTGCCATATCTCAATTCTTTCACATAAGGAAGTCAGATACTAAACACGATAGTTCCAGCTCTCTGTTATATCATTGCTGTTCACATTCCTCAGATTCCAATCGCCAGAGCTTATTCACCAAATTCCCAGACAATTTGCCATATTATTGGTCTTCATTCACTTCATTCGTATCTCTAAACTAAACTAAACTAAACTAAACTTCAACTATCCACCCCAAAAAACCCTAATGATATTCATCTGGATTATGAACATTAATTTTAAAATGCAAATTATATGGCACATGCTGAATTTTAAAATATTCATGAATATAGAAGGAAAGAATTGCAGTTAACAAAAAATGGGGATGTCATCATTGACCTTGTTTTCCTTAGCAATCATCTTTATTAGTAAATGGAATTATGTTTTGTCTAGGTCAGGAAGAGCTGATAAGCTTGAATTTAATTTTGTAGAGGTGAAGGGCAAAGTCTTACAAATTGAACTAGATTAAAGTAACTTTCAATTAACATGTATCTTTCACAGGGATCTGTATCTGAAGGAATATTGAAAGTTGACCACTGAGGTTAATTTTTAAGAAGAACAGCAATACTCATTGGCAACAAAAGAGTCCAGTTTTTATTCATCTCTTTATAACATAAATACACCAGATATGGTCCATGAACTGAACCCAGCCCACATGTCATGGTAAATGAATCGTACAGGCACTCAGGCATTTATGAAATATTGAATAAACTGAGTAAGCTGATTTCAAATGCATCTTCTTTCCCTTCCTTTATTTTCTTTTCCTATCTTATTTCCCATCTTATTCACTTCTTGCTTTAAGCCAAAAGAGTGCAGAGATGATTTATGAGGACGTTGGCAGGACTAGAGGGCCTGAGCTATAAGGAGAGGATGGGCAGGCTAGGACAGTTTTCCTTGCAGAGCAGGAGGACGATGGAAATATAGATCTGTATAAGATCATGAGGGGATTAGATAGGATAAATGCACCTAGCCTTTTACCCAAATTAAGGGAACAAAGAACCTGGTTTAAGATGGGACGAGAAAGATTTAAAAGGAACCTGAGGGGCAACCTTTTAACACAGAGGGTGGTGGGTATATGAAATAAGCTGTCAGAGGAGGTAGTTGAGGCAGGTACTATAACAACATTTAAAAGACTCTCTGACAGGTACATGAATAGGAATGTTTAGCAAGATATGGGCCAAACATGGGCAGTTGCGACTAGTGTGGTTGGGGCATCTTGTTCGGCATGGGCTAGTTGGGCTGAAGGGTCCCTTTCTGTGCTGTGCTGTACTGTGCTATGACTTGCCATTCACATCAACACCTTTTTTTTTTAACATTCCTCTTGTTTTTGGTATACACAAGGAAATTGCTCTAAAAATAGTCCTGAAATACTACGCACCCTTTTGACAAAGTGAACAATGCATCCAAGTATCAGCCCACTCCTGGTGAATACTATCTGATAATTTATCTTAAAGTTGTGCATATAAATTCGAAGAAATCTCCTCCAACAATCATCATAAATTCAAACTTTCCCAGGTTACTTTGTCTTTACTAAAGGTATTCCTGGTTATGATGGATGACCCGTGAAGAAATTATGAACAGATTGGGTCTATAGTCCTGGGATTTTGAAGAAATTAGTTTAGTTTGTTATTGTCACGTTTACCAAGGTACAGTGCAAAGCTTTTGTGAGCTATCCAGTTAAAGAAAAGATTATACATTAAAACAACCAAACCATTGCGTACAGTTCTGGTCTCCAAATCTGAGGAAGGACATTATTGCCATAGAGGGAGTGCAGAGAAGGTTCACCAGACTGATTCCTGGGATGTCAGGACAGTCTTATGAACAAAGGCTGCATAGACTCGGTTTATACTCTCTAGAATTTAGGAGATTGAGAGGGGATCTTATAGAAACTTACAAAATTCTTAAGGGGTTGGACAGGCTAGATGCAGGAAGATTGTTCCCGATGTTGGGGAGGTCCAGGACAAGAGGTCACAGCTTAAGGATAAGGGGGAAATCCTTTAGGACCGAGATGAGAAGGACTTTTTTCACACAGTGAGTGGTGGGTCTCTGGAACTCTCTGCCACAGAGGGTAGTTGAGGCCAGTTCATTAGCTATATTTAAGAGGGAGTTAGATGTGGCCCTTGTGGCTAAGGGGATTGGAGGGTATGGAGAGAAGGCAGGTACGGGATGCTGAGTTGGATGATCAGCCATGATCATATTGAATGGCGGTGCAGGCTCGAAGGGCCGAATGGCCTACTCCTGCACCTAATTTCTATGTTCTATGTTTCTATCCACATTGCACAGATAAAGGATAAAGGTACAACATTTAGTGCAAGATATAAGAGCAAGAGGTTATCACCTTAAAATATTTAAGATTCTGAAATGGCTCTTCAAGATAGAAGCAGAGAGTCTGTTTCACTTGTCTAGAGTTTATAGAATGTGGGGACTCAGTCTCAGGCTGTTGGATCTACCATTTAGGTCGACCAATTTCTTCACTAAGTGGGGAAAGAAACCAACATTTTCCATAGTTCCTTTTGATATAGAATGAATCAACTTGGCTCTTCAACCTATGTCAGCTCACAGAACGATCCCATTGCCCAACTGAGTTTTTTCCCTACTATCTATTATCCATACAATCCCATCAATCCTACCAAATACTACAACTTACTCATAGACAAGGGCAATTCAGAGCAGTAATTAACCTGCCAAATCATGTCTTTATGATGTGTGAAGAAACTAGAGCACCTGGCAGAAGCCCACGTGGTGAAAGGGAGAAAGTCTAAACTCTAAACAGAGAGCATCAGAAGTCAGAACTGAACTCGGGTCACTGTGAGGCAGAAGCTCTAATTGATGTGCCAGTATGCCACTCCAATAAGTTATGGATACTTACTTCTTTAGTATATTCAAGCTGAATGATACATGTTTGGACTGTTGGTAAACTGAGAAATATGGGGATTGACTAAGGCAATGCAATTGAGCTGGAAGATCAACTGTAGACTTGTCGATCCAAATGAGAGCTTCAAACTAAACAGATAAGCTGAAATGCACCTTCATCCATAAGAGACTGTTCATGAATACTCGGTATGTTCAAATTTAACTTCAAAGCAGATGTAGTCTATGTATTTGAGAAATATGAATGTGCTTTAGCAACATGGTAAAATATAACTGTGCTAATATGCAGATCTATTGCGGTGCCTTATCTCCTAATAAATAATGACCAGGTATTTCTAATCAGCTTCCTAATTCCCACCTGAAATGTCACCTATCAATATTCTCTAGGGATACTGCCTGACCCTCTGAGTTACTCCTATACATGGTGCCATTTTTCTAATTGCTAATTTTTTGTCAAAGTAAATATTAATTTGTGCTTTGGCTAACTAATTTGTGTAAGGAACACAATTCATGTTTACGAATTGCTAAAGTCAGAAATATCGGCTCTTAAAAACAACTTTACAGGGTTGTGTTAATATGAATTATTAAAAATATGGTATACATGAAAGGCCAGAAGAGGATGGATCACTGTTTGAACTTCTTAACGGAGTGGAAAGACTTTCCATTATGATTACGACAAGTGAAAAGAATAGGTTGATTTTGATACATAAGAGTTTTGTGCGAGTTCATGTTCATGATCATATTATCAACTTATTCTTAAATGCAAAAGGTTTAATAATGAGAGGTATGGGATACATGTGCTGTCATAAATCATCAGTGTAACTCATACTCCACACTTATGCTAACTATCAAAGGATTGATGCTGTAGAGAGTCTGTATATTTGACTTCTAATTGGACATAATCTGCTACATAAATAAAAAGATGAGTTGCTTTTAGATTTTGTACTCCAGAATGCGACTACCACAAAAGGGGTACCTCTGCAATTGGATCCTCAACTTCCTCATCCACAGACCACAGTCTGTTCGAAATGGAAGAAATACTTCACCCTATTAACAATCAGTACGGGAGCACTTTGAGGCTGCGTGCTCAGCCCACTGCTCTATTCACTCTATACCCATGACTGTGTAGCCAGACTTAGTGCAAACTCCATCATCAAGTTCACCCACAACACCACAGTTGTGGGACGAATTACAGATGGCAATGAATCAGAGTATAGAAGTGAGATTGATCGATTGACCAAATGGTGCCAGCACAACAACCTGCTCTCAATATCAGTAAAACCAAGGAACTGATTGTGGACTTTGGAAGGGGAAGGAGGGGGACTTGCAATCCTGTTTATATCAATGGAACGACGACGGAGGAAGTTTCTGGGCATGCATATTTCCGAAGATCTTTCCTGGACCCAGCACACTGATGCATTTATAAGGAAAGCACATCGGTGCCTCTACTTCCTGAGAAGATTACTGAGATTCGGTATGTCAAAGAAATTTCTCTTGAACTTCTACAGGTGCACAGTAGAGAGCATAATGACTGGTTGCATCATTGCTTCGTTAGGCTACTTGAACATCTGGGAGCGGAAAAGACTGCAAAATGTTGTGAACACTGTCCAGTCCATCACCGGCTCTGACCTTCCCACCATCGAAGGGATTTATTGGAGTCTCTGCCTCAAAAAGGCAGCCAGCATCATCAGAGACCCACACCATCCTGGCCTCACACTCATTTTATCACTGCCATAGGGAAGAAAGTATAGAAGCCTGAAAACCATAACGTCCAGGTTCAGGAACAGCTTCTTCCCTGCAGCCATCAAGCTATTAAAAACTACAACCTTATATAGGCTCTGAACTACAATAGGCTATTATTATTATTGTTGCACTGTTTTGTTTGTTTTTTGAGTATTTTGAGTATGTGTGTATAAATATATAAATATAATATAAATATATAAATATAAATATATATATAAATATATAAATATAAATATATATATATATATAAACTAATATATATATATATATAAACTAATATATATATATATATATATATATATATATATATATATATATATATATATATATATATATATATATATATATACACACACACACACATACACACATACTCAAAATAGGTGCAAGGGCACCAAATTCAAGTGTAATTTCCTACCACTTCAAGCGGGGTGCAAGGCCACCAATTTCAATTGCAGTTTCCTACCACTTCAAGCAGGGTGCAAGGCCACCAAATTCAAGTGCAGCTTCATACCACTTCAAGCAGGGTGCAAGGCCACCAAATTCAAGTGCAGTTTCATACCATTTCATGCAGGGTGCAAGGCCACCAAATTCAAATGCAGTTTCATACCATTTCAAGCAGGGCGCAAGGCCACCAAATTCAAATGCAGTTTCATACCATTTCAAGCAGGGTGTAAGGCCACCAAAGACAGAGAGTCATGACCACTTCATCCTCCATCTTACAATCTGAGCCATGCCCACACTCACCCTCCCACCAGAAGGGGCGCGGCCTTCATGGCATGATTGACAGGAGAGAGAAACATTTTTTAAACACAAATAACTCTTTTACTTTTCATTGATCGGAAAAATCCTCGGCACTTGATGACCGGAGGGGGACTATGAGTAAGCTGGCCGAAAATCACAGCCGTACATGGTAGCACTTTTTCTTGGATTATTCCATACCCCTCCAAGTGTAGATTAATCCTGTGCCTTTTAATTTTTCCAAAAACTGCCCTACGATTAACATTGAGATATTTTTCTTGAACCTTATCCATTCCTGGTCCACCTCCCTGCAACTTAAAAAAAAATAGTTTTCTCTCTTTCCTCATTCGGGTAAAGAGTTGCCAATCTGTTTCTTTTTACACAAAATGCTGCCTCAGTGTTTCCAGTTTTTATGTCCCATTACAATGTTTGGATGAAGAAGTCAAATATAATTTGATTTGTTCAATGTGCTAATCCATCTAAAGCTGGATATGATTTGTGTCATCAGGAATATATGTGTGAATAAAAGATCATGCTAAATCTATGCAATACTGAACAAATATGACAAAAAGACAAACAGGCAAATTATTGACCCAAAAGCTAAAATGCACAATCTTTTATACACCAATACAAATGATTTATACAGCAGCTTTAATGTAAAAAAATAGTGTGCTTCAGAGATGTTATGCTGAACCAAAGAAGCAGGAAGTGGATTGTTATACTACAAGCCAAGAGAGAGATAGACGCAAATATTTTATGATGAGCTCACAATGGAATAAGGAAATGAAGAGATTGCTTATATGTCTCTGAGAAAAAATTTGCAACAGTTACTATTGAAGATGTCTGCAATAAGGCAACAATGCATTCAGTGCACATATGCAGACTACATTCACCGTGATGATAGCTAAAGACAGAATATTTAAAATGGGCAAAGGTAGGTCCTTAGGGAACCGAGTGAACAACAAGCTGGAAAAGAAGAGAACTAAGAATTTAATCAAAGTAATGGCAGTACCAACAAGGTGGGCAACTGAAGAAAGATTGGAGAAAGATGGGAATGGTGTTTTCAATAATCTGAAAGAACGAAGAGAACATAGTAAAGAAGTATAATGTGTTCATACAGATGACATATACACGATCGTGGACTCGGTCTGCAGTACTTTGTTTTGGGCTATTTTGGTTTACAATGGTAGGAAACTTGATTGGGGGCATTTAAACATGGAATTATAAGAGAAGTGGGCAGAGATGTCACAGATGAAAAATATATTGAGATTTAAGGTGTAAAAATGCTTTAATTGGGAAGGCAAGTTGGGAGTAAGAACCATATACAAAGTTCACTTTCTTGCAAGCTAAGGAAAATGGCGATGGACAAGATTTTGACCGAGGAAGAACTAAGGGAAAGGGCTTGAACTTTATTTCGCCTTCCATCACAGTGAGGAATGTGCAGAAGTCACTGTGGTGAATGTTCATGTTAAAATGTGTTTTGAGTGTTGCTTTTAATTTTATGACTGACCAGGCCAATGAAATTCCTCGTATGTTGCAAAACATACTTGGCGAATAAAGTGTGATTCTGATTCTGATTCTGATTCTGATTCTGATTTTAACCCTAGGTTGAGTAAGGTGTAGACACAAGAGGATACAGGTGCTGGAATCTTGGGTGAAATACAAACTGAGCAGATCAGGTAGCATGTGGGAAGGGAATGGACAGGCAACATGATTGGTGGCGAAAAGTGAGCTGGCTTCAGGAACAACTGCCAGATGAGGAGCATGCAAGTTTGAGAGGAGTTGGCAATCTTGAAAAGTCTGTCAGACCAACTCAAGTGTAAGTTCATGGAGAAGCTCTGATGGGGGAAAATAACAAAGCAGAAGTGAATAAGCAGCATGGAAACAGAAACTAATGTGGGATGGAAGAGAACAGGAATAGTTCAGGGTTGGCCCAGCTCTCTAGAGGGTTATTGTAGAAACAGTTCATCAGAAACAGTTTGACTCATTTGCAGCTTAGAAGATCTGGAGGGAGTTTGATCGGGTGAATATTGAGAGGATGTTTCCTGTTGTGAGAGATTGTAGAACTGAAAAGCACTTTATAAAACAGAGGTTTCCCACTTAAGACTCTCAATTTCTTTTGTCTCAGGGGCTCACAAAACTATTTTCCCCAAAGTGCAGTGGAATCAAACATTTTGCATATTTTGAAGGCACAATTAGATGAACCTTTTACAGCATGGGATTGAAATGGCCGGGAGGGACAGGGAGAGGTGGGAGGAGGGTGGACAGTAATTTTGAGTTGTGGACACTTGAGGACCTGACCTATTGAGAAGCAGACAAGGCTTCAAAGTCTGAGTGGTTGCTCCTGATTCACATTTTGAAGTTTAAAGTTTATATAATTATAATGCGTCTTTAAGGAGAATAATTATACGTCATTGTGTGTCTTTAAGGAGATAATTATAAGAATATATTTTATATATATATATATATATATATATATATATATATATATATATATATATATATATATATATGATTTATTTATTATATATTCATGTAATTATTCTCCTTAAAGACACACAATGACTGCAAACGGCTTTAATTACTTTATGTCTTTTAGACTACAGCTTCAGTTCTGAGGACTCTGAGGCAGGTAAGGAGCCGCAGATGGGCACGACAGAACAGGTGCCTGACAGAACAGGTGTACTCCCACTGCAAGGCCTTAAATTTCTCATCATTATCTCCAATACTCTTATTTCCACTTTGAACTGTTTCACCGCCAGAGACACCAAGGAGTTGGCGGATATGTTGCATTTCTTCAAAGAGGGTACACAAAGCTTTCTTTAAGAAATACAACAGCTCAGCTAGCTGTCAAATGACTATTTTTGTATTCATGCTTCCCTATACATAAGCTGTAAGAATGAAACAGTTGGAGTTTAGCTGTTTCTCAACAGTTACTATTGAACATAACCGGCAACATTTATGGAAGGTACAGCGGTGCAACAGGTACTATTGCTATCTCACAGCTCCAGAAACTAGGGTTCAAGCCTAACCTTGGGTGTTGTCTGTGTGAATTTTGCATGTTCTCTCTGTGACCGAGTGGTTTTAACACAGGTGTTCTGCTTTCCTCTTATTTCTCAAAGACGAGCTGGCTGGTAGGTTAATTGATATGTTAAATTACACCTGCATAGTAGAAAAATCAGGATGGTGTGGAATGCATGTAAAAGAGGATAGGCTACAGGGATATGAGTAGAGAAATGAGACTGATGGCATTCCTCCAAGAGCCAGCATAAGCTCGAGGAGATAAATGGCCTCCACCTACGCGATAAAATAATAAAATGCATGATTTCATCAAGCCACAAGCTTTCTGTAACCTCAACTGTTGGCCCTGTGGTTAAACAGTACAGAGGAAACAAGATGATGGAGTTATTTGAGCTTTACAGCACACAAACAGGCCTTCTATCTAATTGGTTTATGCTGTCCAAGTTCCTTTACTGAACTAGTCACACTTGCCTGGGGGGAACCTGTGGTTATTCAGCTCATCTATGCTCTTCATGATTTTATATACCTTTATTTTGTACACTACCATGAGCCCTCAGTCTCCAACGCTCAAGGGAATAAAGGCCTAGCCTATCCAGCATTTCCTTACATCTCACCACCTTCTGACCCAGTAACATCCTCGTATAGCAGAATGAGCAGAAGTATACACAGTACTCCAAATGTGGTCTCATCAATGTGACATTTTAACTACTGCACTCAAAACGGCGAACAAATGAAGCAAGCCCTCCAAACACCTTCTTCACTACCCTGTCCACCTCATCATCCGCTTCATCAAACTATGTACCTGCTAGGTCTCTCTGATCTACACCACTCACCAGACCTTTACCATTAACTGTGTAAGTCCTGTTGCGGTTTGTTCTACCAAAATCAAACACCTCATACTTATCAGGATTTTACTTCGAAGTCACGTGAGTGACTACGTGAAGAAGCCCTGCCAGGTGCACGCGCGTCATTATGTCCAACGCATGTCGCACTGACGGGCTGGAGAGCGCAGCTCCACCAGCGGTAAGTAGTAACCCGCAGGTAAGTCAATATTAAGCCTTTCCTGCGAGTGTTTTTTAAACTCTGTAAGTTTGGCTCACAGAGCCAGCTAGAATTGGTAATATATACTGTTAATATAAACTGTGGTAATAGAGTGGAACGCGCAGGGAGCACGGTGACCGCGTATAGATCGGGTTGGGAGATAACGGCTCCCGCGATTACCGGTATTTAGATCGGGTTTGGAGATAACGGCTGCGCTAATGCCGGCTCCAATACCTGCTATTGTGCTACTGGCAGCTCAACTACCTCCATCAATTTCCAGTGCTTCAAAGCTCTCAGAAATACCAAACTAAAGTAGTCTCAGGCTCATTTGTCTCATGAGTCTGATGATGTGGAAGACTCCCTCCTTTTAATTTAAAGGTAAGGGGATGGCTCAACCAAATGGGGAAAATGCTTCAAATTTAAAGAGCCATGGAAATTTTCAATTGGGGTTGAATGCCCCTAGGATTCCCCACACAGCCTCTCGCAGACATCCATACAGCAAAGAAGAAAACACCGCTTATGGATAACAGTGAGAATCATCCTCTCCAGCACCTTGTTTAGGGCTGGATGAGACCTCCCTAAAGCATGACTCGGGAAAAGCAGGGCAGGAGGAATCTGACCCTGAAGCTGGTGTCACTGCTTTTGTGCACACACCAGCGCACACGAGCCATGCTCCAGGTGTCCTGGACGTAGCGTTAAACTTTGCTAAACCCGGAAGGGACTGGTGAGGCAATCGAGAAAACTCTAGCCACCAATGTAAATTACATGGCTTCTCACCAGCTCCAGGATACGTTCATGGAAGACTGCCACGCGTTACAAAACACCTGTAAACTGTGCTTCACTCAAAGTGCCCACCGTGAACTCGGCAAGGGCACATATGAGTGCAACAATGCGGGGACAAGAAGTGAGATTTCTACACATCCTCAAGTTGTTGGCAGCAGGCATTCGGAGAAGGTCCAAGGGGCACCGATGTCTGGTACTCAACAAGATATGCTGGCCCTGTTCTGCAACGTCAATTGCATCAGGAAGATAACCATCAAACCGACGTTGAACCCGAAGTTTGCAGCTCTATGTAGTTATCCAATATCCAATATCCAAGCCCAGATTATTTATTTGGGGTGGACCTCCTCAAACAAGTCAACGACCTGGAGGAACATGCCAAAACAATCCGTCTCATGAAGCCATACATCCCTTCTGCCAGGATGTCACCTCGCAGGTGGTTTTCAGCGCGAAAGGTGACGGATCCAGGGGCAGGGCCAAGCAGATTGGGGCCAGTGGGACAATGGTATTACTCACCTGTGTATCCCAGCTACAACCCCAATATGGGAAGAAGGAGTAAAGGGCGACTGTAGAGGTACAGGTGATTCATTCTGTCCAGGATAAGATTCTGGGAAACAATCTCCGGTTGGGGGTAGGTTGCAATTGGTTATGATGAATGGTGCTGCATGACATCTCATCGGTTTATACTAGACACTGTGTCAAGCTCGAATACAGTTTATGTCAGGAATTGATCTGCCTGTACAGAATATGCCTAATAGAGTATTGGGGTTTACTGCACAAACTCAGCAGGTAAAATAAGAAATTATGGTTTTGTCCCAAAAAAGGGGTAATTGAGAGGACGATAAACCATACTCAACAATTTGTGTCCAACATATTCGCCAGGCAGAGAAAAGATGGGGGTTGTAGAGGCATTCTGGACCTAAACCAGTTAAATTCCTATGTTCAGTATAGGCATTTTTAAAATGGACACCTTTAATACTGCGAAACAGCTGTTATCATAAGGCTGTTATATGGCAACTATGGATCTGAAAGATGCATATTATTCAGTACCAATTCGCCATCAGTATCGGAGATACTTGAAATTTAGTTGAATGGGACAGCTGTGGCAATTTAAAGCATTACCCAATGAGTTAACCTCAGTTCCTAGACTATTAAAAAGAATTGTTGAAACCAGTGCTGGCGCTACTTTGGGCCCAGAATCACATGGTAATGGCTTATTTAGATGATATTTTAATCATAAGCAACACTCAGGAGACAGCTGAGGAATCGGTTTCAGCAACCAAATACCTGTTTGAAAGGTTAGGGTTCCAGGTCCATCCAACCAAATCCAAGTTAGAGCCATCCTAAAAAAATGTTTATTTGGGATTTGTCATTGCTTCAGATGATATGTCAGTGACTTTGCCTACAGCCAAGGCTGTGGAGATCAGAGAGGTCTGTACCAGTCTCACTGAAAAACAATATCCCTCCATCCGGGAAGTAGCTACTGTTATTGGTAAATTGGTGGCAGCTTTCCCTGCAGTGCAGTTTGTACCACTGCACTATCAAAGTCTGCATTGAGCTAGAGAACTAGCACTTAAAGAACATGCAGGCCATTTTGATAGACCTATGCAGTTACCAACCAGAGTCATAGCTCAATTACAAACTACCAAAAACATTTTGATTCAGCAACCTTCAGTGCTTTTACAGACATATGTGAGTGCTGCTGGATGGGGAGCTATGGACAGCAAGTCTAGCTGTGGTGGTAGATGGAGAATGCAAGAGGATTTAATCCTGTACAGGCATGGTATAAATTACTTAGAATTGCTGGGTGCATTCTATGGATTAAAAGTTTATTGTTCAACAATGAATAATTTACATGTTCAACTCCAGATTGATAATACCACAGCTGTGCCATATATCAATCCCATGGCAGAAATAAGGTCAGTATCATGTGATAATCTGGCTAACCTCATGTGGCACAGGTGTATTTCCAGAAGCATCTGGGTCTCAGCTATCTACCTACCAGGTAGAGACAATGTGGTGGCAGACAACAGGTCACGAAAGTTCAATGACAACATAGAATGGATGATTAAATCCTGTAGTTTTAAAATGATTGTCAGCCGCTCTGGGTTGCCAGATATTGATCTGTTGCATCCAGGCTAAATCACCAGTTGCCTAAATATGTTTTCTTGGGAACCGGATCCAGGAGCAGTAGCGGTGGATGCATTCTCGTTATATTGGGGACGTACATTCTTTTATGTTTTTCCCCATTCTGCCTGATTAGGCAGTGTCTCACCAAAATAGAGCATCAGGCATTTTGGTGGTTCCGGACTGGCCTACACAGCATGGTTCCCATTGGTGCTCAGAATGATGACTCAGCCATTCATGACTGCCCCCAACTGCAGTAATTTGTTGGTGCATCCCTTAACAGGAGAAAGTCATCCGTTACATGATCGTATTAATTTGTTGATCTGCAGGTTCTGACTAGACCGTTCTAAGGCTTTGGACTGTCGAATAGGACCATGGATGTGATAACTGCAGCTTGGAGAGATAGCACTAAGAAACAATATGCGTTTCATATTAAGAAATGGGAGATGTTTTGTTTACAGTCAGATATATTTTATCATACTGCAAGCATACCGGATGTATTGAAGTTTCTTGCTATGTTGCATTTTTGATGAACATTTGAGTTTTCGTGCCATTAATAGTGCTCGGAGTGCTTTGTCCTCCTATTTAGGGCAGTTTCATAACAACAACCTATCGGGTCTCATCCATTAGTGCCCCGATTCATGAGAGGAATTTTGAAACAAAAATCCTCCTAAAGCTAGATATACAGAAATCTGGGATGTCAGTATAGTTCGCTCACCGCTTTGGCAATGGGCTCCAATTACGTCATTATCTTTCAGAAGTTAACGCTTAAAGTGGTTAAGCTGATGGCGCAAGTAACAGCACAAAGAGTGCAAATATTGCAAAAGCTACGACTAGATAGCATGTATTCTTCTGCAGATAACATTACATTTAATGTATGATTTAATCAAACACAGCAAGCCAGGAATGGCTGGAACCAAAGTAAGTTTTAAAGCATACCCTGTTGACCAAATGTTATGAGTAGCAAAGACCTGAGTCAATATATCGAGGTAACTAAGAGTCTCAGAGGCTCTGAGACAGCAATGCTCATCAGTCACAAAAAAACTCATAAAAGGTGTCAGTATAAACTATTTCTAGATGGTAAAACAGGTTTTGGATTCCGCTGGAGTAGACACTCATGTGTTTAAATCCACCAGGGCGGCATCAACATCCACAGCAAGGCCGCAGGATGGTCTAAGGAATCAACTTTTCTAAAATTATGATAAACCTGTCCTGACAGTGCCAGGGTTTGGGCATGCTGTGTTGGGTTCCGTTTGATTTGATTTGCTTTGTCTTTATAAATTTCATTTGTAATTTCCCCTGGGATAGAGGGGTTAATACTCTATTGTTATTTGAAAAATAATGATTATTGGATAATTCGAAGCAATGTTCAATGCATTATTTATTCACTACTGTGCCAACTGAAGCAGTGTGTCATATGGAGTGGATCCACTGCATTAAATCACATAGCTTTGAAATCTTCACCTAGTCACTCACGTGACTCCGAAGTAAAACAGTAAGATTAAACGAGAACTTACCAGTTTGAAGCTTGATCCTTATTTTATGAGGAGTTACGATGAGGGATTACGTGCCCTCTGCTCCTAGCCCTCATAATCAAAAAGATCATCTGGTAGTTCTAGTTTTGTAAAGCCTTACTGTGTTACCTCAGACGAATGTTACATTTTCACGCTGCTGCTTTGAAGTATGACGCGCATGCGCCTGGCGGGGCTTCTTCACGTAATCCCTCATCGTAACTCCTCATAAAATAAAGATCAAACTTCAAACTGGTAAGTTCTCATTTAATCTTACTATTATAGAACTGTTGAGATACAAATCAATGCAATTGTTGGATATCCGGAATCAAAACAGAAAATACTTGAAATTGTTAATTAAAGAGCATCAGTGTACAGAGAAAAGCCAAGTTAATATATCTTGTGTGCAAGACCATACAGCTGCTGTTAACCTTAACTGGTAAGTTCTCGTTTAATCTTACTATTTTAAACTCAATTGCCATTCCTCAGTCCTTCAGTCCAATTCATCATGATCCAATTGTAATAGTGGATAGTCTTGTTCACTCTCCTCTGTACCACCAATTTTAGTGCCTTCTGCAAACTTACGGACTATTCCACCTGTATTGACATCCAAATTGCTGCTATAAATGTTTGATTTGAAGTGATACAATGATGACCTTTTACAACCTTTGTGTTGGCTGGTGTTAAATCCTGTTATGCACTACATTTTGTAGCAACCCCAAACTGGTAGCATAATTTGAATATTAGGCTTTCCCCAAGGAACTAGATAAAGCGAGAGTAAACAACTTTGAGAAGTAAAAAGAGATACAGGATATAATGAGAAGCAAAAGATAGACACAAAGTGCTGGAATAACCCAATGGGTCAGGCAACATCTCTGGAGAAAAAGGATGGGGACATTTCAGGTTTGGACCCTTCTTCAGACACAATGGCTATGAAAAGGACATCGTGCAACCTGTGCCTTGAAAGCTTTCAAGTTCTGCGGAAGGGTCCCTCAGCCAAAACATGAACTGGTTTCTCTTTTCTTTGGTGCTGCTTGATAGGTTTCCAGAATTTTTGTTTCAGATTCCAGCAGCTGTGGTTTTATTTGTTTTGCTTAATCTTCAGAACTCTTCGGTTTTTAAACTGAGAGCTGGAAAGTACCCGCTCTGCTCACCACTGAGTAGAATTTTCCAGCCCTGCACATGACCTCTGTCTGATAGTATCTTTGTTTTTTCTTATACTAAATTTAATGTGAGATAGAGCATCTGTGAAGCAGCAACATGAGCAAGCAAAGCACAAAGACAAATTAATGCACAGAATGTTGCTCATTGTCCTTTGATGTCCCTCGTGAAAATTCCACTATTTTCAGAATGGTTGTAGCATGGTAATGTATTTCAATATTAAAAATATTCCATAGTTTAGTAAAAACCTTCCCAGACATTGTACATTGTCATTGTGATGTCCTACAGCTTTATTTTCAGATATCTAACTGATGAATGCAGTAATTGCCATGAAGTGAAGCAGATGTATCTATTAACAATCTGTATCCTTCACTTTCTTGTTTGCGCTACAACTGTGAATTTATAGAAACCACTTGGATATAAAGAGTAATTGAATGACTCACCACTTTCTGTGCATGAAAAATAGCACCATTACACAAAGTAGTCAACTTGATATTCTGACCACACCTGTATTTGTCATACTGATAACAGTCAGGATTTCAATTGAATGAACAGCAAGGCAAAGAATTGTGAGTTTAAAATATTGCATTATATAGACAAAAGTCAGGAAATATAATATACAATTTACATTTTATTAAATACATTGGAGTCTGATAAAATAAATGGTATTTGACGTGTCCATTGCTGACACCATACCATCAGTGTCAAGCTAAGGAAGCAAAAATATAATTTCCTGAAAATTTGTTGTCCAATTTTGAGATTCTAATGGTTGTAAGTTGGGGAACAAAGAGAGAATTACACAGAGCACCAAATATCGTTTGCCTAGTAAGTCCATTTGGCAACATTCTTAATAGAGGGTTGGGTTTTAATATAATCGATAATTCCCCTATTTTCAACAATAACCAGATATTTAAATGGCGTTCAGCTGCTATTTTAACATTCAAAATCCTAACCAAAGGTGGTAATGATACATTGTTAGTGAAACCTGGTGCCAAATTAATTACAATTAAAACATAAAGTACTTGTTCAACCAAAAAAACCAAGCCCAAAGCCAAACTGCTATCTAAACTGATTATACAAACTTATGTTAAGGACAATAACTAACTCCATATGCAATAATCAGCTACCTACATGTTAAGAAGCACACAAACACAACTGATTGTGTAGATGCAAGTATACCATTGGGGTTATCAAGTGGGCACCTCCCATCACTGGTGTTATGTTGAGTTAGGCCCACGACACCTTGGGAAGGATCACCAGTTAGTTCTGAGTTCCCAGAACCACCCCCCTCAATATGCTCTCACCACCTATGCTACCAATATCTACTAAATAAAGGAACCAAGACAACAACCATTCCCTCAATGTCAGCAAGACAAAGGAGATTGTGATTGACTTCAGGAAGCGAGGCTTCAAGTTCTTAGAGGAAACTAGAGAGAAAATTGTGGGAGCCCTGGTTGTGCCTCTTTTTAAGAAGGGCTGCAGGGAAAATGTTGGGAACTATAGGCCGTTGAGCTTAACATCTGTAGTTGGTAAGTTACTGAAGAATATTCTGAGGGAATAGTTATACAGGCATTTGGATGGACATGGGTTGACTAGGAACGGTCAGCATGGTTTTGTACGTGGAAGGTCAGGTCTCACAAATCTGATTTAATTTTTTGAAGGCATGACCAAAAAGGTTGATGAGGGCATAGCTGTAGATGTTGTGTACATGGACTTCAGTAAGGCATTCAACAAGGATCCACATGGTAGGCTGCTCTGGAAGGTTAGATCGCATGGGATCCAAGGAGAGATAGCTGAATGGATAGCAAATTGGCTCCATGGAAGGAAGCAGAGGGTGATGGTGGAAGGTTGCTTCTCGGACTGGTGTGTCTCAGCGTTCGGTGCTGGGCCTGTTACTGTTTGTCATCAACATCAATGATTTGGATGAAAACATATAGGGCAAAATTAACAAGTTTGCTGATGATACAAAAGGCAGTGCAGCAGGCAGTGCAGCAGGCAGTGAAGGGCTGAATGGCCTACTCCTGCACCTAATTTCTATGTTTCTATGTTTCTAAAAGTTAGTGGTTTTGCAGATAGTGATGATGGTTGTAAAAGATTGCAGCAGGATCTGGATCCATTGGTCAGGTGGGCGGAGGAATGGTTGATGGAATTTAATGCACAAAAGTGCGAGGTATTGCATTTCGGGACGTCGAACAGTAAATAGTAGGCTTCTGGGTAGTGTTGTAGAGCAGAGGGATATAGGAGCACAGGTGCATGGTTCCTTGAAGGTCAAGTTGCAGGTAGATAAAGTGGTCAAAAAGGCTTTTGGTACTTTGGCCTCATCAGTCTGAGTATTGAGTATAGAAGTTGGGAGGTCATGTTGCAGTTGTATAACATGTTGGTGAGTGCATTTGGAATATTGTGTTCAGTTCTGGGCACCATGTTATAGGAAAGATTTTGTCAAGCTTGAAAGGGTTCAGAAAATGTTTATGAGGATGTGGCCAGGACTAGAGGGTGTGAGCTATAGGGAGAGGTTGAGTAGGCTGAGTCTCTATTCCATGGAGCACAGGAGGATAAGTGGCAATCTTATAGAAGTATACAAAATCATAAGAGGAATAGATCGGGTAGAGTCTTTTCCGCAGAGTAGGGGAATCGAGGACCAGAGGACATAGGTTCAAGGTGATGGGTAAAAGATTTAATAGGAATCCAACGGTAACTTTTTCACACAAAAAATGGTGGGTGTATGGAACAAGCTGCCAGAGGAGGTAGTTGAGGCTGGGACTATCCCATCGCTTAAGAAACAGTTAGACATGTACATAGATAGGACAGGTTTGGAGGGACATGGACCAAGCTTAGGCAAGTGGGACTAGCGTAGCTGGGATATTGTTGGCTGGTGTGGACGATTTGAGCCGAAGGGCCCGTTTGCAAACTGTGTCACTCTATGACATTATAACTAATATATCATGCAACTAGTCCTCTAGTATATCATGCAACTAGTCATGACACTCACTAACTTTTACAGATGCGCCACAGAAAGTGTTTTATCAGGATGCATCACTGCATGGTTTAGGAACAGCTCCATCCAAGACTGCAAGAAATTGCAGAGAGTTGTGGATGTAGCCTAGACAATCACGCAAAAAAACCTGCCATGCATTGACTCCATCTATACTTCATGTTACCTAGACAAGGCCACTGGCATAATCAAGGACAAGTCACACTTCCTCTTCTCCTCTCTTCCATCAGGCAAGAGGTACAGAAGAGTGAAAATGTATACGTCCAGATTCAGGAACAGTTTCTTCCCAGGTGTTATCAGGCAACTGAGCCATCCTGTTACCAACTAGAGTGCAGGCCTGACCTATTATCTACCTCATTGGAGACCATTGTGTCGGACTATACTTTACCTGTACACTGTGGATGGCTTGACTATAATCATGTATAGACTTTTCCTTGACTGGATAGCATACAACAAAAAAGCTTTTCACTGTACACATGACAAAAATAAACTAAATTAAAAGCCAATTTCCTTACAATGTTTTTGGTTTGTTCTTACCTGTACAAGGTCGCCCTTCCCATATTTGTTCAGGACAATCCTGGTTTTCCAGTGCCTGAACAATCACAGCCCTGGAATGGGTTTGGTGACCAGTCGTTTCAAATCTCTTTCCATCCAAGCAGATGAGGTGGCACGAACTCCACGATGACCATTCAGTGAGATGACAGTCACCTAGTGGATACAGTTGAAATATTCCAAATAAAAGTTTGGTTCTGAACGTTATAATGGGATATTTTCATTAATTTTGATAAGTAATGTAGCCATTTACAGTTTGAGATTTACAGATAAATTTAAGCTAATGTAAGTTAAGGAGAGTGGCAGTTAAGGTGAGTGTCCAATAAAGAGAGTGTCAGATCAGGAGAGAAGAGGAGTGACATGTAAAGCTAGAGGGAAGAATATAGATGGAGCAGGTGAGAAGGGGGTGAGGGAAAGAGAGGCCAGATAGAATGTTAAATGGGTGTGGGACAGCACAGAAAGGAGTGTGGGGGAAGGGGTGTTACTTGAAAGTGGCGAATGCAATGATTAGGATGCAAAGGATGAAATGAGAATGCCTCCATCTGGCACTGGAGGAGCTGCATGCCGTGGTCAACAAACACCAGACGTCTTACCCCGAGGCATTTACCACCATTGGTGGGGACTTCAATAAGGCAAACCTAAAGAAATCACTCCCCAACTTCCACCAACATTTCTCCTGCTGCACCAGAGGACCAATCACCCTCGACCACTGCTACACCACCATCAAGGATGCCTACCGTTCTATCGCCCTCACTTCGGTAAATCCGACCATACCGCGGTGCTGCTTCTCAACTGCAAGCAATTAAAGAGTGCACCCCCAGATGTGAGGACAGTACAGTTGGAGTTTGGAGTCTGTAAACTGGGCAATGTTCAAGGACTCGGCAACGGACTTGAACGAATATGCCACAGTTGTTGCAGACTTAATTAAGAAATGTGTGGAGGACTGCATCCCTACAAAAACCTTTCCAGTGTTTCCCAATCAGAAACCTTGGATCAACTTTGAGATCCGCACTCTTCTGAAGACCAGACAACGGGCATTCATGTCTGATGATACAGTGGTCTATAAGAAGTCCAGATACGACCTTGGTAACGCCATCAAAAAGACCAAAAGGGACTTCTGCTCCAAGCTGGAGGATGGGACAGTAGCTCGGCAGCTGTGGCGGGGCCTGAATGTAATCACCCCCTACAAGGCGAAATCAGGACGCAGCTCGAATGTCGGCGAAACATCACTCCCTGATGAGCTCAATGCGTTTTATGCACGCTTTGATAGGGAGAACACCGATGTGCCTTCCCGAGCCCCCATTCGCTGGGATGGTATTTCAGGCTCAGTCACAGAGGCCGACGTCAGGAAATCCTTCAGAGGGGTGAACCCTCAAAAAGCGTCTGGACCTGATGGTATACCCGGTCATGTTCTAAAAACCTGTGCGGACCAACTGGCTGGTGTTTTTACGGACATTTTCAACCTCTCACTTCTGAGGTTTGAGGTCCCCACCTGCTTCAAAAGGGTATCAATTATACCAGTGCCCAAGAAGAGCAAGGTGACGTGCCTCAATGACTATCGACCTGTGGCACTAACGCCTGTGGTGATGAAGTGCTTCGAGAGGTTGATCATGGCGCAAATCAACTCTACCTCGACAAAAACCTGGACCCACTGCAGTTCGCTTACCGCCACAACAGATCAACTGTGGTAGCGATCTCGCTGGCTCTCCACTCCGCTCTGGACCACTTGGACAACAAAAACACATATGTCAGGCTGTTATTCATCGATTATAGCTCGGCATTTAATACTATCATCCCCTCCAAGCTGGTGACCAAACTCGCAGAACTGGGTCGCTGCGCATCCCTCTGCAATTGGATCCTCGACTTCCTCATTCACAGACCATAGTCTGTTCGTATTGGTGGAAATGTGTCAGACTCGATAACAATCAGCATGGGAGCACCTCAAGGCTGCGTGCTCAGCCCCCTGCTGTGCTCCCTCTATAATCATGACTCCATCATCAAGTTCGCTGACGACACCACTTTTGTGGTACGTTTCACTGATGGGGATGAGTCGGAGTACAGAAGAGAGATCGAGCAACTGTCCATATGGTGCCAGCACAATAACCTGTCCCTCAACACCAGCAAAACCAAGGAACTGATTGTGGACTTTGGAAGGAGTAGGATGGGGACCCACAGTCCCGTTTATATCAACGGGTCGATGGTTGAAAGGGTCAAGAGCTTCAAATTCCTGGGCGTGCACATCACTGAAGATCTTTCCTGGTCCGAGAACACTGATGCAATTATCAAGAAAGCTCACCTGCGCCTCTACTTCCTGAGAAGATCATGGAGAGTCGGTTTGTCAAAGAGGACTCTCTCTAACTTCTACAGGTGCACAGTAGAGAGCTTGCTGACTGGCTGCATCATGGCTTGGTTCAGCAACTTGAGCGCCCTGGAGAGGAAAAGTCTACCAAAAGTAGTAAGCACTGCCCAGTCCATCATCGGCTCTGACCTTCCTTCCATTAAGGGGATTTACCGCAGTCGCTGCCTCAAAAAGGCTGGCAGTATCATCAAAGACCCACACCATCCTGGCCATACACTCATCTCCCTGCTACCTTCAGGTAGAAGGTATAGGAACCTGTAGACTGCAAGGACCTGTACATTAGCATTATTCTACACACTCGGGACAATTTACAATTTTTGCCGAAGCCATGTTACCCTACAAACCAATACATCTTTGGAGTGTGGGAGGAAACTGGAGCACCCGGGGGAAACTCACGCAGATATGAGGAGAATGTACAAACAGCACCCTTAGTCATGATCAAATGGTTCTGTTAAAATGGTTAGCAACCCGGTGCTCCCATAGTTCTTGGTGGACAGAGCATAAGTGGTGAAAGAGTCACCTATTCCACACTTGGTCTTTCTGACATCAATTAGATCATTTCGGGACTACTGAATGCAGTAGATAAGGTTTGAAGAGGTGCACGTGAACCTCTGCATCGCTTGGAGGGGCTGCTGGGGACCCTGGATGGAAGTGATGGAGGAGGTGCAGGGACAGGTGTTGCAGGTAATAGTGGGATCAGCGTTGGAATTTCAAAGTAGTAACTTCAGCATGAAATAATTATTTGCTGAAAATGAAAGTAATGTGCAGACAACATATAAATAAAAATCTGTTTTTAAAACCACTAATAAGGAAAATAACTAATGCAAAATACCGTATACACTGGATATCTGAAATGTTCTGAGAAAAAGGAGGAGAAAAATGATTTTCCATGGAGTGGCCAAATAGAGCATCCACTGACTTGAGATATGGATCAACAACTGACTCACTGAACTTTGAAATATTTGTTCCCGATTGGACTCATAGTTAGGTGTGTATATGGAAAAAGTAAGAAAAAAAAGGTGGTAATTGTCTATGGAGCACGCACTGCAAGTGCCTAATTTTTCTCAATGATGCTTGAGGGAAGATTAGAAAAGACATTGCATATAACTACCTCCACTCCTTTGAAATTACACCTGTTATTTCTACTCCCACTGAAGAAGGCAGAGGACACTCTTTAGTGTACCTTTATAATATTGCCAGCTCTAAATGCTCAACATTTTCTGTGTCCTGCATGGGAGCATCAGCAAATTTTGTGTCAAGTGGGTTCAGATGAGAGCATGATTGTAAGCAACTTCTATTTTATGTTTGTTACAATTGCAATAGTTTAGCCTGGAGATTTCCCTTGATGTACAGTCCTATTTAACTGCAAGCAGTAAACACATCCATACTTCATGGTGAGGTTAAGGCTAGGTAGTTAACCTTTGTCTTGTTATATCCTAGACTGTACAATCAGTGACAGAGGAAAAGAAGTGCTATGCCATTGACATCAAATAAACCTTTGATCTAGAAATCATTGTGGCAAGAACTTGTCCTTTCTTGCTGTTCTTAGCATGCTGTTCTTTGACATCAATTCACTGGGATCCGTAAAATCCACACTGCCATTAAACAAGCTGGCCGAATAATCGATGGGTTAAACAATCAATAGCACCAAGAGCATTCCTGAAAGCAACAAGCACAATTTGAAATAACTTCATGAAATAACGATCAGGGAAGAACTTGAGAAATGAGAGAAGAGTAGATTATTTGATCCTTATGCCATGTTGTGCCATTCATCAAGATCAAGGCTCATTTTCTATCCCAAATCAACCACAAATCCCTGGATTTCTTTCACTTCTCCCCATAACCCCTGATACCCATACTAATCAAGAATCTATCTGTCTTTGCCTTAAAAATATCCATTGACTTGGCCTCCACAGCTTCTGTGGCAATGAATTCGAGAGATTCATCACCCTCTGAATAAAGAAATTACTCCTCATCGCCTTCCTAAAGGAACGTCCTTTAATTCAGAGGCCATTACATCTGATCCTAGACTCTTCCTCTAGTGGAAACATCCTCTCCACATCTACTCTTATACAGGCCTTTCACTATTTGGTAAATTTCTATGATGTCCCCCCTCATTCTTCTAAACTCCAGTGAGTAGAGGCCCAGTGCTGTCAAACGCTCATATTCTCATAATACAAGCGATCAAACTATTTATCTTAAAATAGAGTGTAGTAATGCAGTGAGTCAGGTGACATCTGTAGAGAGAATAGATGGATGGTGTTTTGGTTCAGGACCCTTCTTCAGATGCAAGAAGGTGTCCCAACCTAAAGCGTATCTATTCCCTTTCACAACAAAGATGTTGCCTTATCCATTGAGTTCCTCCAGCAATTTGTTTTTAGCTCAAAATTCTTTCATCTGTTGTCTCTTGCCTAAACAATTTGCATAACTAGTTATTTAAAGCACCTGCAGTGACTTTTCTTGCACTAAATGTTATTACCTTTTCCTATTTCTGTACAATGTGGACAGTTTGATTGTAATCATGTGTAGTTTTTTCCCTGACTGGATAGCATGCAACAAAGAAGCTTTTCACCTCCCTCAGTACAGTTACAAAACTTACCTTTAACGGCGCTGCAGTTCTGTCACTGGCTGTGAGCGCGACTTTGGCGCCTTTGAGGGTGGGGGGGCGGGATTAAAATGCCGTTTTCTCCTGCCTGTCCGAGATATATTTTCTCGGGCTACTACCTGACGCTGAAAAATCGTTCCGACTGCCGTTCTCTGGATTTTTTGTTGAAACCGCTGGACAATTTAATCACTGCAGTAAAATAAAAATCTACTTCTAATGCCATCAACGCTGACAACGGGACGGATCTCACGTAGGGGACAAAACGTAAGGCAAGTCGTTTATTTTACATATAAACTTGCTTCTTAGGATGACTTTAATCAAAATTTCATTGGCGAAAATGTGATTAAGACCTATACGAACCGGCAGTGTTTTTCCTGCCGATATGGGGTTTAAATTCACCACAACCGCGACGTTCCAAATGATCGCATTCCACAAAATCTCACAAGCAAGATGATTTAAATGGCCATTAATTTACCAGAATTAAATGCTAAATTCCTTCCATTTGGCCTATAAATTAATGACAATGAGATTTAAAAATCATGTTATATTGTGAATTCTCGTGTGAAAGTTAGTTGGACACTTAAGGGCCTGTCCCACCAGCATGCAACTCTATGCGATTAGCGCGACCTAACGTGGTCGCTTGAGCCGTCCAGCGTCGCGGGGCCGGTCCCACTTTGATCGCCGGAGCCGTGGGGAATTGTGCGGAGTTCGTCCCGAGTTCGTCCCGACACTGCACGGGGCTCCGAAAAACCGACTATGTCCAAAAATTCCGCGCGGCAACGGCTTGTCGGCTCGCAGTCGCCTCGACATTTACACACCGCCTGGACATCGTGCCTCCGTGAACCTATTTGTAAGTGCCTCCGTGACCCTCTATGTGTGTGGCTCCGTGGCCCTGTATGTGTGTGTGCCTCGGTGCCCCTCTAAGTCCTGACGAACTTACCTTGGACTTTCTCCAAGTTCGCGTCGCTTTGCGCCGCGTTGCGCCACTCACCCAACCTCCGCGCGGCCCCTGCTGCTGGTTTAGTTGCGCTTGCCGCATGCAGGCGCATGCTGGTGGGAACGGCCCTGTGCAGGGGATCACCCGTCCTCCATGCGGCCCCCGCTGCCGGTTTGATCGTGTTCATCGCATAGAGTTGCATGCTGGTGGGACAGGCCCTTTAAGCTATTTAAATATGTTAACCTTTTCTTAAGAAATCAATAGATGTTTAGATCTAGTAATTGAATTTTGTAATTAGCTACAATTAGGTAACTAACTAATTATATGCTTTAACTTCTGGTCCTCCAAGTAAGATTGTTTCATATTTGTTTTTGAATGTTCAATCTATAAGAACTGAAAATGTCATTCAGTTCTCTTAATTTTTAATAAAGTTATGGGCTTTTGACTGTCCTCGTTCACAGCTTTTGAGTTAAGTCAATGGAAAATCAATAGGGAACAAGATGCTAATTTCAGTATGAAAATGGCCATCGCTTTTTTAATACTGAAGATATGAAAGTGAATTAGGTGTCAAATTAAACTTATTGTTATGCTTTATTTGATGGGATAAATTGCAGACTTGATTTTTAAAATCTCATTTTGTAACAATGCTAAGTAGAGGTGACAATAATAAACTAACTCATAAAATATACAATAAAACCTGGATCTCTTCAAACATCTGCAATACCCACCTTCACCCTTAACACTTACTTTATTTATGCATCAAAATGGATACCCTCACAGGTCCCACATGGTATTGCACCTGCCATGACTTTGCCTACTCTGTGTTTACAACTCTTGAAGCATTTTACATCCTTCATCCCTGTAATATCCCACTAGACTAAGTGGGACCCATTGGGTCCTTGTCACACAGGAAGCATGGTCCCTCAATGCAAGCCATTCCCCAATGCAATATTCCACCACTCATCCCCCAACTGTGCAGGGGCAGCTCATTTCCCCTCATCCCCAGCACTCCCTCTTCTTTCCCCTCTCCTCCTCCCCTCCCCAATCTCTCCCTCATCTCTCACTCTCCTTTTCTCTACCCTGAGTCACTCCCTCCCTGTTCCCCTCCCTCTATAACTTCTCCCCCCTCCATATCCCCCTCCTATCCCTCTATCCCATACCTTTCCCTATCCCCCAAACTGTTCCACCCAACCTCCCCCACTGCCATCCTTTCTATTCCCCTCTCTACCTCCCCTACTCCCCCTCCTCTCCCTCTATTCCCCCTCCTACTACACTCTCCCTTCCCACCTTTCCCTCACTTTCCCCCTCTCCCTCCCTACCCTCTCCTCTCCCTCAATCCCCGCACTCTCCCTCCTCACCTCACCAGGATCGCCCCTCTCCTCCTCCACCCCCCAATCCCTCCCTCACCTCTCCCTCCTTCTCCTTTCCCCTCCCTGAGTCCCTCCCTCCCTCCCTCCATAACTCCTCTCCCCTCTCTACCGCCTCCTATCCCTCTATCTCCCACCTTCCCACCTCCCCTATCCCCCCGCACTATCACTCCTCACCACCCCCACAGCCCTCCTCTCCCACTATTCCCCACTCCCTACCTCCCCCGCTGCCCTCCTCCTCTCCCTCTATTCTCCCTCCGACTAGCTCATGTGGCGATGGCTGTGCAACTCAGGGCGAGGCAGGCGCCGACGGTGAGTGACAGCTTATGCGGCCAATCAGTGCAGCGATGGTGCAGGAAGGGGCGTCGCCGCCCCGGTTGACTGACAGGAGAGGAGACCAATTTGCATGGCGCTGATTGGCAGGAGAAGAGACCAATCTTTCCATGCACATTTTTTAAGATGTTTAAACCTTAATAACTTAAAAAATATATAATCGATTGGAACAAAACTTGTTGCACCTGCAGCACGGGCGAATGGTGAGTAAGGTGGCGAAAAATCGTAGTGCTATCGTGGACTGTTTTTACGTAAGTAGAAAAACCACGCAAGATCAGAGTTTGAGATAGATAGATAGATAGATAGATAGATAGATAGATAGATAGATAGATAGATAGATAGATAGATAGATAGATAGATAGATAGATAGATAGATAGATAGATAGATAGATAGATAGATAGAATTGATCTTTTAAGGAACAGACTGAAAACGGAGGATAATGAAGGATGTTAAAGCAGTGCAAAAAATATTCTGGTATTTTCAATGGTTGTCATACAAGGGGAAGGGCATAAGTCCAGAGTCAATGGAGCAGTGATTAGAAAATACTTTTCTCTTTAAAGTAAAGAAATTTCATTAAAATCTGCCATACTTAGAAGAAAGCCAAATAATTAGCAAGAAATATGATATGACAGATTTGTGCCAAGAAATCCCTAGGAAATTATATCATGCATAATTTTTCATAATCTATATCATGACATATGTTTGCACTCAGATTGGCTTTATTGTGAATCCCTTGGTTCTGATCGTGGCTTGCATGCCATGAAGAAACAAACATTAGATATCTATGAAGTTCTGCAAGCAACCAAATTTGATCAGCGTGCACCACAGTCCCTCCTCCTGGTTGATGAAATTCGGCAGAGCTGCTTTGTTGCATTCACAAATCTTGCACCTCACCTCCAACCAGATTTTTATCCGGAGTGGAACTAATTACAGTCCAGCATTAGATCTGCTGCCACACAGCACCAGAGACCTCAGTGCGATCCTGAATATGGATGTTATCTGTGTAGAGTTTGCATGTTCTCCCTGTGACCGCGTGGGTTTTCTCTGGGTGCTCCGGTTTCCTCCGACATCCCATAGTTGTGCATGTTGGTGGGTAAATTGGCTTCTGGAAATTGCCGCCAGTGGGCAGGACATAGAACTAGGGTATGGGTGATCAATGGTCGGCCTGGACTTGGTGGGCCGAAAGGCCTGTTTCCACGTTGTGTCTCTAACCTATCTCTAAACTAAACTAATTGAGAGAAGTACACAGAATGTTGGTTCAACCTACATTTTCAGCACTCAGAAACCTGGTAACAAAGCAGCCCTACCGAATTCCATCAGCCAGGAGGAAGGACTGTGGAGCACCCTCCTCAGATGATGGACTGCAGAGAACAGGCAACATCATTGAAAGCTGAGCTCCAGTTCAGCATCAACTTTCACAGTAGCATACAGGAAGATTGGTTTTATACTCACCCTCTATGCACAACATCATCTGAAAACCTAGTGCACTCTAAACCCTCATATTGTTATGCCAAACTCTATGCTCCTCAGACAGGCCGCATTTGCTGCATTTGACGAGTAGCTGCATATTGACTGGCTGCATCATGGCATGGTTCAGCAACTTGAATGCCCAGGAGTGAAATAGACTGCAAAAAGTTGTGAACACTACCCAGTCCATCACGGATTCTGACCTCCCCACCATCGAAGGGATTTACCAGAGTCGCTGCCTCAAAATGGCAGTTAACATCATCAGAGACCCGCACCACCCTAGCCAAACACTCATTCCCTCCCCTGCCATCAGGAAGAAGGTACAAGGGCCTGAAAACTGTGATGTCCAGGTTCAGGGACAGCTTCTTCCATACAGCCTCAAATAAGCTTTGAAATATATAGATTATTATTGTTATTATTGCACTATTATTGTTTGTTTTTATGTGTACGTATGTGTGCACATGTATATGTGTGTGTATATGTGAGTATAAATACACTGAAATTGGTTTTTCAAATTTGGGCCCCATATCTGAGGAAGGATGTGCTGGCTCTGGAGAAGGTCCAGAGGAGGTTTCCAAGAATGATTCCAGGAATTAGTAGGTTACCATATGATGAGCGTTTAACAGCACTGGGCCTCTGCTCGCTGGAGTTGAGAAAGTTGAGGGGGGACCTCATTGAAACTTACAGTATAATGAAAGGGATAGATAGAGTGGATGTGGAAAGGATGTTTCCACTGGTGGGAGAGTCTAGGACCAGAGGCCATTGCCTCAGAATTAAAGGGCGCTCTTTTAGAAAGGAGGTGAGGAGGAACTTCTTTATTCGGAAGGTAGTTAATCTGTGGAGCTCATTCCCACAGTGGGCTGTGGAGGCCATCAATGGATATTTTTTAAACAGAAATAGACAAATTCTTGATTAGAACAGGTGTCAATGGTCATGGGGAGAAGGCTGGAAAATGGGATTAGGAGGCAGAGATCACCCATGATTGAATGGCCAAATGGCCTAATTCTATTCCTACAACTTGCCAACGTGAACTATTTTTCTTGTTTATTGTATTGTTTACAGTGTACTATGTTTACATATTCTGTTTTGCTATTCTTCTATCTGAGACATATGACACTGAAACACATAGAAACATAGTAAATAGGTGCAGGAGTAGGCCATTCGGCCCTTTGAGTCTGCACCACCATTCGATATGATCATGGCTGATCATCCAACTCAGTATCCTGTACCTGCCTTCGCTCCATACCCCCTGATCCCTTTAGCCACAAGGGCCATATCTAACTCCCTCTTAAATATAGCCAATTAACTGGCCTCAACTACCTTCCGTGGCAGATAATTCTAGAGACTCACCACTCTCTGTGTGAAAAATGTTTTCCTCATCTCGGTCCTAAAGGAATTCCCCCTTGTCCTTAGACTGTGACCCCTTGATCTGGACCTCCCCAACATCGGGAACAATCTTACTGCATCTAGCCTATCCAACCCCTTAAGAATTTTGTAAGTTTCTATAAGATCCGCCCTCAGTCTTCTAAATTCTAGCGAGTACAAGCCGAGTCTATCCAGTCTTTCCTCATATAAAAGTACTGGCATCCCAGGAATCAGTCTGGTGAACATTCTCTGTACCCCTGGATGGCAAGAATGTATTTTCCCAGATTTGGAGACCAAAACTGTATGCAACACTCCAGGTGTGGTCTCACCAAAACCTTCTACAACTGCAGTAGGACCTCCCTGCTCCTATACTCAAATCCTTTCGCTATGAATGCAAACATACCATTTGCTTCCTTCACTGCCTGCTGCACCTGCATGCTTACTTTATTTGATTGGTGTACCATGACACCCAGGTCTCGTTGCACCTCCCCTTTTCCTAATTTGCCACCATTAAGATAATAGTTTACCCTCCTATTTTTGCCACCAAAGTGGTTAACTTCACGTTTATCCACATTATACTGTATCTGCCATGCATTTGTCCACTCACCCAGCCTATCCAAGTCACCTTGCAGCCTCCTAGCATCCTCCTCACACCTAACACTACCCCCCAGCTTGGTGTCATCTACAAACTTGGAGATGTTGCATTCAATTCCCTCGTCCAAATCATTAATATATATTGTAAATAGCTGGGGTCCCAGCACTGAGCCTTGCGGTACCCCACTAGTCACTGCCTGTCATTCTGAAAAGGACCCGTTTACTCCTACACTTTGCTTCCTGTCTGCCAGCCAGTTCTCTATTCACATCAATACTGAACCCCCAATACCGTGTGCTTTAAGTTTGTATACTAATCTCCTATGTGGATCCTTGTCGAAAGCCTTCTGAAACTTTAGATATAACACATCAACTGGTTCTCCCTTATCATCTCTGCTAGTTACATACTCGAAAAATTCTATAAGATTCGGCAGACATGATTTACCTTTCGTAAATCCATGCTGATTTTGTCTAATGATTTCACCACTTTCCAATAGTAGTGCTATCCCATCTTTAATAACTGACTCTAGCAGTTTCCCCCCTACCGATGTTAGACTAACTGGTCTGTAATTCCCTGTTTTCTCTTTCCCTCCTTTTTTAAATAGTGGGGTTACATTAGCTACCCTCCAATCCTCAGGAATTACTCCAGAATCTAAGGAGTTTTGAAAAATTATCAATAATGCATCCACTATTTCTGTGGCTATTTCCTTGAGTACTCTAGGATGCAGACTATCTGGCCCTGGGGATTTATTGGCCTTTAATCCATTCAATTTACCCAACACCACTTCTCGGCTAACTTGGATTTCACTCAGTTCTTCCACCTTATTTGACCGCCGGTCACCTGCTATTTCCTGCAGATTATTTATGTCTTCCTTAGTAAAGACAGGACCAAAGTAGTTATTCAATTGGTCTGCCATGTCCTTGTTCCCCATGATCAATTCGCCTGTTTCTGACTGCAAGGGACCTACATTTGTTTTAACTAATCTCTTTCTCTTCACATATCTATAAGAATTTTTGCAGTCAGTTTTTATGTTCCCTGCCAGTTTTCTTTCATAATCTATTTTCACTTTCCTAATTAAGCCCTCTGCTGAACTCTGAATTTCTCCCAGTCCTCTGGTAGGCTGTTTTTTCTGGCTAATCTGTATGCTTCATCTTTTGTTTTTATACTATCCCTGATTTCCCTTGTTATCCATGGATGCATTACCTGCCCTGATTTATTATTTTGCCAAATTGGGATGAGCAATTGTTGTAGTTCATCCATGCAGTCTTTAAATACCTTCCATTGCACATCCACTGTCAACCCTTTAAGAATCACTTGCCAGTCTATCTTGGCCAATTCACTCCTCATACCTTCAAAGTTACCTCTGTTTAAGTTCAGAACCTTTGTTTCTGACTTAATTATGTCACTCTCCATCCAAATGAAGAACTCAACCATATTATGGTCACTCTTGCCCAAGGGGCCCCGCACAACAAGACTGCTAACTAACCCTTCCTCATTACTCAATACCCAGTCAAGAATAGCCTGCTCTCTCATTGGTTCCTCTACATGTTGGTTTAGAAAACTATCTTCCTCAGCACCCCTGCCCATTTGATTCACCCAATCCATATGTAGATTGAAGTCACCCATTATAACTTTTTTACGCTTGTTGCACGCATTTCTAATTTCCTGTTTGATGCCATCCCCACTCCACTACTACTGTTAGGTGGCCTGTGCACAACTCCCACTAGCGTTTTCTGCCCCTTAGAGTTTTGCAGCTCTACCCATATCGATTCCACATCCTCCAAGCTAATGTCCTTCCTTTCTATTGCATTAATCTACTCCCTCACCAGCAATGCTACCCCACCTCCCTTTCCATCCCTCCTGAATATTGAATATCCCTGGATGTTCATTTCCCAGCCTTGGTCCCCCTGGAGCCATGTCTCCGTGATCTCCATATAGCATAGTCATTAATAGCTATCTGCACATTCAACTCGTCCATCTTATTACGAATGCTCCTTGCATTGAGACACAAAACCTTCAGGCTTGTTTTTACAACACTCTTACTCCTTATACAATTATGTTGACAAGTGGTCCCTTTTGATTTTTGCCCTGGAAACCCACCACCTCTTATTCTCTGTTTATTATTTTTTTCTTCTTTCCCCCCTACATGTTGGGTCTGAGTGCTTCCCTTCTCTGCCTCCTGCCTCTGACCCAGTCTACTGGCTTTCTCTATTGGAGTCCCTCCCCCCAACCGTTCTTGTTTAAAGTCCCCCCGGTAGCCTTTGCAAATCCCCCTCGGGTTCAAGTGCAACCCGTCCTTTTTATACAGGTCACTCCTTCCCCAAAAGAGGTTCCATTGATCCAGAAACTTGAATCCCTGCCCTCTGCACCAGTCCTTCAGCCAGGCATTTATCATCCTTCTTGCTCCATTCCTACTCTCACTGTCGTGTGGCACAGGATGTAATCCTCAGATTGTTATGTTTGCGGTTCTTTTCCTTAACTCTCTTCCTAACTCCCTAAGTTCTCCTTTCAGGATCTCTTCTCTTTTTTTAACCTATGTCATTGGTACCAATATGTACCACGACACAAGAAACACACTTGACTCTTGAGACCCTCTAGTCTGAGCTCTGGTATGGGAAGAGCTCACCAGGTAGACAGAGGGGCATATTCAAGGAGGCTCTCAATCCTCCATGAAAGTATGCAACATCCCAACACTTTCCGAGGAATCCTTGGCGGAGAAAGAACATTCAAGGCGATACTGACAACCTAGAATCCACGTGTAAGGAGCATATTGATGTCAACTCACATAACTTCCCAACAACCTGCCCCATTTGTGGAGAGTCTGCAAATTCCACCTTTGCTTCATCAGATGCATAAGAACATGAATGGATTAGCAAGTTCCCTTGAACCGAGCAGGATTTTGATATTATAGAGATATCAATAAAATACTTTACATGTCTTCTGTATGATTGAGGGAAACCTTCAGGTACATTTCAGGCAGGCATGGTAGCAATGCCTGTTATGATCAATGTTATTGGATTTTCTGCACAGGGAAAATGGAACTCAGGTAGGTGGTGAGTAGTTATGGATCTCTCAGTCAGTCAGCCATGCATCACAATGTAAACCAAATCACTAAGACCCTACACCAAATAACCAACATTACATGACAGACAAGTTCTCCCATGATGGAACAGTGTTGCAATTTGTTCTCCAATGGAAAGGCAATGCCAAATTTCCAAGAATAATTCTTGACGACTCACAAATATTGGAAAGGTTGCTCCTCAGATTCATAGGCTACTCATTATTGTGAGACAAGGCATTTCTGCAGCACAGATGAATAAAAACCTAGCTCAGATATACTATAACCCACCTCCATGAGCAGTGTCCCTAAAAGTACAGTTGGCAGAGTAATATTTTGCTTCAAGTATTCCGGCAGGTAAAGGATAGGCAACATTCTCATACGGGAAGTTAATGAGAAAATTACATTGGCAAGAGGCACCAGATCAAGTCACAGTGAATGTCATCTTCTCTGGGGCAAACTGTGCCCACCCTAAGGAACCTATTGTATTTTGTCCTCAAATGGAACCACACACTTTCTACTGAGCCATTGAGATTTATGTTGCACATCTATTTCATTACCTCCTTAACCAATTTATGACCAATATACAGCAGCAGAATAACAAGAAGGGTCTCGACCCTCAACGTCACTCAGTCTGGGGAAGGGTCTCGACCCTAAACGTCACCAATTCCTTCTATCCAGAGATGCTGCTTGTCCTGCTTTGTTACTCCAGCATTTTGTGTCTATCTTCGGTTTAAACCAAACTCCATACACAGCAGAATAACCTTCTGTCTTCCACATTCTGCAGCAAAATTTACCGAAAATTTTAACTTGCAATTTCTTAGTTCAGCTGCTGAGCTTTCTGGCAGTAAAAGCTGCTACAAACATTTAAAACTCAGACAAACATTAGGAAGTAATGCAGACCAACGGCAGCAAAACCACTGCAAAAACAACAGGAAAAGAGCAGCCACAGAAGAAAAGCTTCAGAAATGTGCAAATAATTTGGACACACCTTCAGCAGACATCAGTGCTGTAAACTGCTGTGGGTGCTGGGACCTCACAGCAGTTTTCACAGATTTTCATTGTAAAATTTACATGTGGTCAGTAGTCTGCTGTCCATAGAACGAGACATGCAGCAAGTCTATACTAATGAGTCCACATGGGAACCATAAATGAACAAATCTGCATCTGGACCACAGCACACTCCTGAAACTATACGTTTCATTTCTGTTCAAACAAATGAGCTAGGTGAGGGAAATCAACTCATGAATTTTAAACCAGTGGGGCTCTTGAGACCCTCTATTCTGTTTGACCAAGTCACATACATAGCAGGATGGTCAGCCAGGTTGAACAGAATATTGGGTGGACAAAATATATTACGAATTTACTGCTTCAAATTGGTCACAGAACTAAAACATAGCTAATATGCGTAGGTTGATGCTTTCACTTGTAAATAGTTTGCGAATGTTCAAGTAAGATCAACTTTCAATTGAGTCAGGGTCTGTTAGTGCAGGAACAATAAGTCAACAGTTTTATGATCAGCCCCAACTAAAAAAGATGGAAAGGATGCAGAGAAGAATAATGAGGTTCTTTGTAACTTTTCATGCTTCTAGTTTCCATATCCCCTGACTTAATCTGAAGAAGGGTCTCAACCCAAAACGTCTTTTATTCTTTTTCTCCAGAGATGCTGCTTCACCGGCTGAGTTATTCCAACATTTTGTGTCTATATTTGAAGAATAACAAGGATGTTGCAGCTCTTGAAGGTCAAAGTTATAGGGAGTGCTGAGGAAGGCTAGACGTTTATTCCATGGAGCGCAGGAGGCTAAAGGGCCTGTCCCACTTGGGTGACCTATTCCGCGAGTTCTGGCAAGTTTGCCCTCGACTCATACTCGCAGCATGGTCGACACGAGGTCGTAGGAGGTCTTCATAACTCTCCTTCATGCTTGAGAGTGGTCTCTGCGTACTCGAGGCTAGGTTGCGGCATTTTTTTCAACATGTTAAAAAATGCCCACGAGTAAAAAAAGGTTGCCATGGAAAAAAATCGATACTTTTTTTACTCATAGGTTTTGTCGTAGTAGGTCTATAGTAGGTCGTAGTAGGTCAGCATGTTAGTCGTAGGTAATCGTGGGTAGTCGAAGGTAGTCAAAGGTAGTCATAGATAGGCTTCATCATAGTCGAAGGGAGGTCGAAGGGAGGTCGAAGGAGGGCGTCTTCACTCTCCACTATTCGGTGTCCAATTTTCCCGAAGTTAGTCGTAGCTAGTCGTAGCTAGTCGAAGCTAGTCTTCAACATAGTCGAAGGAGGCCGAAGGAGGTCTTCTACATAATTGAAGGAAATCTTTAACATGTCATTTTTTTAAACTCTTCTAAACTCACCAATTAGGTCGCCCAAGTGGGACGGCCCCTTAAGTGAAAAAAACAGGACAAATCAGGGCCTGCACAGATGATAGTCAGGGATACATAGCTGCGAACCGTGAAGCTGGCTAACAGACTTTTAGTGGAGGGAGAAGAATTCCTGTTCAGAAGAAGGGTACCCCGATCCGAAATGTCATCTACCCATATTATCTAGAGATGCTGCCTGACCCGCTAAGTTACTCCACTATTTTGTGTTTTTGTATAAATCAGCATCTGCAAATTCTTGTTTCTAATACCTGTATATCTTGTTTTCTGAAAGTTGATTTCAAGATAAATATTCTGCTCATGTTCCCTTCTTAAAAACAGAATCATTTCAGGGAAGGCAATTCTGATGTGAATTATTGAAATTATAGATAGCGTACGACATTAAAAAAAATGCAAATGTTTTTAACAGATGCAGAACCTGAATGAATGGTACTTTCCAAACCTAAACCGTCACATTTTGACCTTGCTTTGCAGAGCCTGGTCTCTTTATGATCCCGGATTTCTCAAAAAAACCCCGTGAGAGGTTGTGTCAAAAATGTCGTAAAAGGGGCTTTCTATCTTGTTACATGTGTGAAAACTTCTGTTAAGTCTTGGCAAGTGTTTCCAAAGATGAGCATCATTAACTGAAAATCAAATTCATAACTTAATATAAATTTCACAGATTTTGTGGACAGTCATAGCATGTATTCATTGCAATTGCACATAAATAAAAAACAAAAACAAATCAACAAACAATGTCTAAAATTACTAATCAGTGAACATTTAAAACTGATGTTTTCTTATTCTCTTCAGATATTGCTGTCCTTCAAGAGTCTTTATGACATTATCTGTTCTGATTTCACATTTCCAAGTCCAGTACAGTGATTTGCATTGTTTTTTTTAAATCAGGGATTTTCCTTTTGGGCCCATCAGGATTGTATGCAAATATACATCAATATCTCTGTGCCCAAAGTATCAACAACAGTTTGGTGCCTACTTCTGATTAAATTATACATTGTAACACCTTGGCTAATTAATCTAAAGTCAATGAATCTTGCTTATACCCACCCCTAAAATAAATCACTGCAGTAATACATAATAATGAAGATTACAGAGATTGCAGCAACAGCATAAATCAATATTACTCAGAAACATTGATATGAGCAATTTCAATTGCTATCTCATGAAACTACATTTCCCCCAAAATGGTAAAAATTCAATAATGGAAAGCTAAACATTCTAAGACTAGTTTAATAGACAATAGACAATAGGTGCAGGAGTAGGGCATTCGGCCCTTCAAGCCAGCACCACCATTCAATGTGGTGTCCATTCACAATCAGTACCCCATTCTTCGCCCCATATCCCCTCTCCGCTATCTTTAAGAGCCCTTTCAAGTTCTCTCTGAAAGTACCCAGAGAACCATCCTCCATTGCCTTGTGAGGCAGAGAATTCCACAGACTCGCAACTCTCTGTTTAAATGTGTTTCCTCATCTCTGTTCTAAATGCCTTACCCCTTATTCCTAAACCGTGGCCCCTGGTTTTGGACTCCCCCAACATCGGGAACCTATTTCCTGCCTATAGCGTGTCCAAACCCTTAATAACCTTATATGTTTCAATAAGACCCCCTCTCATCCTTCTAAATACCAGAGTATACAAGCCCAGCTGCTCCATTCTCTCAGCATATGACAGAATGCCTCCTTTAATCCATGATCGGCAAAGAAATACCAATTATGATTACTAAACACCAACATAGTAGAATTTATTGCCCATCAGTTATGGATATATAACACATTCTTGAGAAATATTACCTGGACAAGGCACTGAACAAGGTATTTTTTGTCCCCACTCAACGTCGTTTATTCCAGTTGCCTTGTTGCCGCACAGCTCATACTCCACCACCTTTGCTGATTCAGGAAGTGTCCCATCATGAACAACACAAGATACGTTACGCATTTTAAATCCATCTCCACACTGTGCACCCTGCAAAACAAATAATTGTTAATAGTTTTTAGGAGGCATTTAAAAACCTATTATTAAAAGTGAAATTAAAACAAATCCATTCCATGGTTTCCGAATTAAGCAAATTGAATAGTAAAATGTAGCGCAGTTTAGGTTTGCTCACCAGATTGTTAAACATAAAAAAAATGTTCACATGATACTTGTTATTGGTAGTACAGTGACAAAACTGTTAGACACACACAATCTTGTCCCTAATGTTTAATCATCAAGTAAGCTGAACCATTTCAGTTACACGCTAATCATTTGAACTCACCAGCAAACTGTGAATGAAACAATACAAGAAGCAAAGAGAATCAATGAATACAAGACTTTCAAATGTAATCTTCATCTTACAATATATTATTGCACCTAACAAGGATATTTATACTCACAGAAATCTTCTGTGTGTTTATTATAGAAGATAAGAAAATAGGATAAAGATTGTATTTTTAAGCTCCTTTGTGGTTTAACAAATTAAATAAACTTTCAGTCATATATCCTGCACATTTACTAGGGACAACATTAAAACTCAACACCAATAAACAATATTTTTGTTCTCGATCATGACCAATGTGGTGTAACTGTAGCTATTAAACCATACATTTTTGTGTGAGGGTTTTTAAATCTCTAGCAAAATAACTGTTGCAATTATTGTACATCCACAGAGATTGGCTGGTGGCAATATTAAAACAAATTGAAGAACCAATATGGAAGAATAATTGCTATCTGGTTCAATATCATCTATTTTCCATGCAAATACATTTTTCATAAAATCTCTCATAAACTGCCGTGTGCGATAATGTTCTATTTAAGTATATGTTAATATTTTTTTAAATTATTTTCTCTTAATAAGTAAAATCTGATTTTGTTACAAGCAGACCTTTTAAAAAGTGGGTCATTATATACAGTCTGCCAACCCTTATTATACTGATACTCCTTCAAAGAAACAAAGTTTTGAGACCACAACTGGATTAGTAGAGTTTATCATGATCCTGCAAATTGGTTTACTGGCTCTGCTTTTGTTTACTTGTCCTGTTAACCTCAAGAGTATGTTATAAATCACACTCCACAGATCTATCTTTTACCTTACCCAACCAGAGAGAATTCCACTTAATTGTCTGATGTGACTTCCAAGGTCAGCTGCTCTATGTTTTGGCTGTAAATTTGTAATCGGTGTGAACACAGTGACTCATGATTAAAAGACTGTGGAGATAACAAGTGATGCTGGAAGCAGCTCAGTGTCATTGCCATCTCCATGAGACCAATGAAATGAAATCAATATTTTACATTATATTTGGAAATTGACCCAGGACTCATCCTTTTTATGTTCATACAACATCTGTCTTCTTATTTATGTAGAAGATTATTCACTCAACACAAAATCATCACCTTGGCTGCTACTGATGTTAATCCATTATTTTTTGACAGGAGGAGCTCTAGCACAGGTTAAATTAACACTGACATCTTTCACCCTTGACCTGCCTGGGAAATGCCCATGTCGTTAATGAGATCATCAACTATGATTTAACCTTCTGAACTATTCAAACCTCTAAAGCTACTTGTATTGAAGATGGTATTTTGAGATTAGCAAACTGCAGGACTGGAGTTAAACAGCTTTAAATGGGATTTCATGACATCATATTTAAACATTTTTAAAGCAAGTAACAGTTAATAACGTGTTACAGAGGCATAACATTTTGTATACAGTTAAGCCAATTTGATATAAATTTGTATTCAGATTATGTAAAGCCTCAAGACATGCTGCTATAATGTCATCCTAGTTATAATGTCAAAGAAAGATAGAGTACACTGAGACCCATTGTCCCACTGAGTCCACATATCAGAAAGCACCCAGTTTTATTAAATCATGAATCTTGCTATGTCTTTATATTTTCCTCAATTTTTAATCAACTTCCCTGAAATCCAACCCACCACCAGCAGTGGCCACCACCAAATCCCACCAATTCTAGCGCTCACCTATGCACTAAGGACAATTTACAGTGATAAATTAACCTGCCAAACTATGTTTTTGAGATAGACACAAAAAGCTGGAGTAAAATAGCATCACTGGGGAAAAGGGATAGGTGACATTTCGGGTCGAGACCCAAATCTGAGCACCTGTAGGAAACCCCCGAAAGTTACTGGGAGAATGTGCAACCTCCACACAGATTGCATCAGATATCAGGTGTGGACATAAATAACTGGAGGTTTGAGGCAGCAGATTAACTCGCTATGCCACTGTGTTGCCTCTAAAGGTTATGAATGATATGCAAAGTAAATGATGAATAAATACATTTGGAAACAAGACTACTTTGCATATTATAGCAATTTAAGGCAAGGATTTTCTGAGAACCATGTATTTTCTAAAATATCTGGATCACTATTTTTTTCTAATGGGTATTCCCCAACTTCTACATGTAAAGATCAACAGTAAAATACATTGTTCTCAGAAATTCCTTGCCTTAAATTGCTCCAGCCTAATTTACACTGGATTCCTGGTACATATGCCAGGAAAGCCAAGCTGAAACAAGCTGTTGGGATTCATTGCAACGAAGACTGCAGAGACATATGTTTATTTAATAGTCCTTCAGGAGCTTGAATATCTAGAATGATTGTCAAGCTTTTTTAGAAGGTATTCTGATTGTTATCTTGCAGAAAAGATCATCATGCATCAGACAAATCACGGGGTTCTGAAAGATGAACAGAAATAAATAAAGGGGCAGCAGTTTAACAAAAAGCTGATGTAAACTCTGAGATATGTTTAACCAGCTCTAATGCAGGAACATTTCATAACTTGAAAATGAGGGACAACAATATGTTTATCTTTTCCATCTCTCCAATAATTAGGCCTTTAGCTACAGTAGTTGAAATCTTTCAAACAGCTTTGATAAAATCTGCCACATACACTTGCTTCACAGCTTCAGGCCAACCAGATTTCTCTGCCAAACTGTGAAGTGTGTTTGCTTTGACACTTGCTTCCCCTTGATGGCAGTGTACAACATATGTCTTCTGAATGTTAATGTGATGTTTCAAAGTGTTGCTTTGGTAATGTGTGTGCAGAAGTTAGCTGTCAGCAGCATGCGGATACGTTTACTGAGACTGTTGCCCTCGCCTCCGACAATTGAATCTAGATTAGAACTCATCCACCGCTGGTTGAACTTTCGGCACCCATACAAGAAGTGGTCATAAATGTAGACACAAGGAACTGCAGATGCTGGCTTACTCATTAAAATGTCCACCCATCGACCAATTAACCCCCCTGCTCATTTGTATCCACCTATCACTTGTCTGAAGATATCACAGAATGCTGGTGGCACTCAACGGGTTAGGCAGCATCTTTGGAGAAAATGGATAAGTGACATTTGGGTTGAGACCCTTCTTTAGAACGATTGCAAGGGGGTGAACAGGGAAAACAACTGAAAGCGAAAAGGAGGCCTCAAATGAGGGGGCTCCCTGAAAGACGAAAGCTAGGGACAGAAATAATTGTGAGCCCAAGAGGGATATATAGTTGCAAACTGAGGAAGTTAGCTAAAGGACTTTTAGTGGAGGGAGGAGAGAAACCAGCACAAGGTACGTCTGGGGACAGGGGACGGAAGTGTGGGGGGGGGGGGTGGGGGGGGATATATGGGTAGCGTGTTGGTGGGGGGAGGGGGAGAAAGAGGAGTGAGAAGGGAGGCATTTGTAGAAGTTAATTTAATCCTGTTGGGTTGTAAGCTACCGAAGCGGAATATGAGGTATTTTTCCTCCAATTTGCATCAGGCCTCACTCGGGCAATGGAAGAGGCCCAAGACAGGAAATTCAGTATGGAAATGGGAAGGGGAGTTAAAGTGGCTAACAACCAGGAGATCCAGTAGACCGAGTGTTTGGCACAGCGATCGCGTAATCTACACTTGGTCTCGGTGATGTACAAGAGACCGCATCTTGAACACTGAATGCAGTAGATGGCGTTAGAGAGGTGCATGTACAACTCTGTCTCGCCCGCTGTGGTCCCTGGATGGATTCAATGGAGGAAGTATAAGAATAGGTGTTAATCTCCTGCAGTTGCAGGGGAAATTGAGAAGAAGTGACTAGAGGTGGGATGCCGTTGGAGGTGACGGAAATGTCGGGGGATAATGTGTTGGATGCGGAGGCAGGTGGGGTGAAAGGTGAGGAACAGGGGAATGCTGGCCTTGACACGCCTGGCAGGAGAGGGAGCGAGAACAGAACTGCAGGACACAGAAGAGACATGGGTGAGGGATACATCCATGATAGCTGGGGGGATCTAATGAGAATCCCACAGATGACGTATGAGGAGCTTTTTAAGGCTCTGGGCCTCTACTAGCTGGAATTTAAAAGGATGAGGGAGGATGTAATTGAAACCTACTGGATGATGAAAGGCTGAAATAGAGTGGATGTAGATTAGTTCCAATAGTGGGAGAGTCTAGAACCAGAGGGCACAGCCTCAGAATAAAACAACATTCAATTTCTTTAGCCAAAGAGAGATGAATCTGTGGAATTAATTTCCACAGACGATTGTGGAGGGCAAGACATTGAGTCATTTTAAAGTGGAGATTCAGAGGTTCCTGATTAGGAAGGGCATCAAAGGTTACGGGGAGACAGCAGGAGAATGGGGTTGAGAGGGGAATATAGATCAGGCTGGAATCAATAGCGGAGTAAACACAAAGGCCTGAATGGCCTAATGCTACTGCTATGTCTTATAGTCCTGTGGTATGATTTACAAAGTAAGCACCAAGAAAACAAGGTTTTTCACTGTATCTTGATACACAATCAAAAATATTGAAATATGAAAAAATTAGTGTAAGTGGGTGATTGATGGTCAGCGTAGACAATCTACTGAATGGCCTATTTGCCCGTTGTATCTTTCTATCACCCTTAAAGCACATTCAGACCATCCTCTATTGCAGCAATATTTAGTAGATTGCAGTTTCTCCCTGTTATAAAATATTTATGACCACCAAAATAAGAGACAAAAAGCCAGAGCCAAAACTCAATGGTTCAGGTAGCAACTCAGGAGAATATAGGTAAGCAATGTTTTGGGTCAGGACCCTTCTTTCAGACTCATTATGGTGGGGGGGAAGGCTGGAGCAGAGAAAGCAAGATCAGAATTATGTCTATTACAAACTAACCGTAATCTGGACTACACTTCCTTCCACCTTGACTTTTAGCAGATCCAAACCTGACTCCTGTAAAACAGCTATAGTCACCAACAGACAATGAGACAATGCCGACTTTAATGTGACCCTTTATCTTCTGCCATTCAGCCAATCTTTTATCCATGCTAGTACCTTGCCTCCCATACCAATAGGTTCCTAGTTTGTTAAGAAGACTCAAGTGTGGCACCTTATCAAAGGCCTTCTGAAAATCTAAGTTAACAACATCCACTGACTCTCCTGTTTGTCCTGCTTGTTACCACCTCAAAAAACTCCTACAGATTTGTCAGGGAAGGTCTCCCCTTAACAAAACCATGCTGACTTCGGCCTATTTTATCATGTGCTTCTAAGTACTCAGATTCCTCATAATTAATAATGGATTCTCTAATCTTACCAACCACGTAAGTCAGACTAACTGGCCTATGATTTCATATTTTTGCACCTCACTCGAATTACATTTTTGATTTTCCATTACTCTGGAATGATTCATGACTCGAGTGAGCAAAGATCATTACTACTGCCTCAATAATCTTTAAAGCAACCTCTTTCAAAAGTCAGTGGTGTAGTCCATGTGGTTCAGGTAGCTTATCAACCTACAAACCTTGCAGCTTCCCAAACACCTTCTCCTCAGTAATAGCGACAGAACTTGGACATTGGATTCTCTTGAATTTCTGGCACATTGCTGGTGTCTTCCACTGTGAAGACTGTCGCAAAAAAACTTATTAATTTCATCTGCCATTTCTTTGTTCCCCATTATTACTTCTCAAGTGTCATTTTTCAGCAGTCCAATGTCCACTCTTGCCTCTATTTTACACTTTATATATATGTAACAACTTTTCGTATCCTCCTTTATTTTAATGGCTAGCCTATCTTCATATTTTACCTTTTCTCCCCTTTTGCTTTTGCTACCATACATGATTACAATCAAACAATACATACCACATATGGTGCAAAAAGAGAAAAGAGAAAGGCTGCACAATATATAATCTTGCAGTTAAAGAAAAAGCAAGATAACAATAAACTGCAAGGGGCACAATGAAGTTAATTAGGCCATTGGAATTTCATCCTTATCTTCTAAAAGGTCACTCTGGCGCAGAGTCTGATAATAGTAGGGAAATAGCTGTTCTTGAAGCTGGTGGTATGTGCCCAGGTCAGGATTGAGACCACGTCCCTTGTGCCGCAAGGCAACTACACCGCTGTACCACCTTGGTATTGGAGGATGAAACCATGGGAAGTGTTGTATGTGCTTAGAATCCCCAATTAAAAGGTAGGTCATGACAGACCCTTGAAACATCAAGGATAAGGTCATTTTATTGAAGGTTTCTCAGTTCTACTTTCAAATGAAGCCTCAAGTGTAAAAGATATTTGCAGGTGCAAAAGACAAAGAGCCGTTTGCAGTGTTCTAACATCACCTTTTTAAATCATAGACTCTCCTAGCAGGAAATAGATAGGAAACTAGAATACCAAGGCAAAGGGGAGAAGAGGCAATTGTAAGATTATCATTAACTCTGGTTACAGTAACGTATGGTTCCCATCTTATGGATTATAACAAATATACAAGTGGAAAAGATTCATTACATAGCTGAAAATGGGAGTAACATCGGTGAGGAATTCTTAATTATGACACTATACTTATTTTAGAGGTTGTAACAAATGTTACAGATTATGGAAACCTGAGGCCAAGGTTTTAACTTACATTATTTTTGGTCTCAAACCTTCAAAGGGTCCAATATGTTGTGAAGCATAAGATTTCAACACTGCTTGAAATCTTCCACTTTGCATTAACTTGTACATATTTGATATAGCCTAAAGTAATGGGAAACATTAGAAACTGTTCACTGTATTGATTAATGCTGCTGCAGGAATTAATTAATAGGCTGCCAGATTGATATTGTTGTAATGCAGGTATCTTGTTGACTGGAAGCAGCTTCTCTCCCGTGTAAATGCTCACCACATTCACAAAAAGATAGAAAATGTATTATCTTACTTTATACTTTTAGAGGTATTCCTCAATTAAATGTTGTGGTAAGTTATTGGGGGGGAAATTGGAGAGTATTAAACTGCAATGTAATTACATCACGTTAGTTGAAAGAAGTATTCAAAATCTGATACTCTGCTCTGAATCAATGCAAAGCACATTATATGACACAAACTGCTGAGGTAACTCAGCGGGACAGGCAGCATATCGTGAGAGAAGGAAGGGGGGGCATTTAAGGTTGAGACCCTTCTTCAGACTGCCCACATCAACAGCAGGAGGATAGAGGAGATGAAATAAAGGTGCATTCAAAGTTTCCCTGAAAAGAATTCAACATCCCCACTGAAAAACTTTTGTTGGTTGAACAATGCCCAGTGATTACGGTTTAAGAGCTCCCCCCAAATCTTTCCTTTCTAACCATCAACCCACTCCATTAAGCATATGGTGCTTTATCTTTATCTGTAGCAGAGGCTGTGAGTATTACATTGGTCTCATCAGCCACCACAATGTCCAGAGAACTGGAGTGAAATAAATTATCTGACACACTCCATGCTACATAGATTTTATCCTGAAGGGCCTGTCCCACTTGGGCGTCATTTGCGCGTAATTTACGCAACGTCATTTACGCGTCACGATGCACGACGTGCATGATGTGCCGCGTGCATGGTGAGTGGTGACATAGGCATTAACGCGCGGTCGTGCGCGGCGCCCCAGGATTTTGAGATGTCCAAAATCTTCACGCGCCATCTGGGTGACAACAAAATGACGCCCAAGTGAGACAGGCCCTTGACTGGCTCTTGTTATCATTTTTTTCCTGTGTTTAGCCTTTGGCCTTGTTAACCTCCCTTTCTTCAAAGTGCAAGATTCAAATGTGGGGACAAGATTAGTCCATTCATCTGTCAACTTATTTTATGATTCTGTGAGTGGATCATGGTGGAACTTTAATGTAATCAAAAGGAACTGCAGCTACTGGTTTATACCAAAGATAGATACAAAATGCTGGAGTAACTCAGCAGGTCAGGTAGCATTTTGGCTGAACTTTACATCGCTTAAGGCTGTCTGCCTTTTCCCCAAAAGCCTTAGCTCTGTCTTGAAGTGAATTAATTATTTTGGTAAGGAAATCAAATGGCTAAGGGTGATAAATGAAAGCTTCTCCTGATAGATAAAATTGGTATGGTGATAAGCCATAATTTAATTGAATTGTGTTACAATTTTGTGTCACATTTCCCATTCTTGTTATGTTTTTGCATATCCAGTTTGGAATTTGTTATCATTCAGGAAAGAGGCATATTATATATTTATGTATCCGTATATGTTCATTGGTAACCTAAACAGTGCTAAGAAACTGTTAAGGGCATATAGGTACAGAAGCAACCACTTGAACAAACTCAATTGCAGAAAGGTTCCTGGAAGAAGCCAATGGCTTACAAGTTAATTGTCACTGTCACCTTGCATGCTACTTGTAAAGCACAGGCAATTGTAGATTGAGTACAAGGGTCTACAATTTACAGCATGAGTCGATGAGAACTTACTGTATCTCCTAAGCCTTATTCTCCTCAGGCATCGCATTTCAATAAGACAGATAATTTGTTCTGAGCTAGAGTAATACTGCTTCTTCTACCACCCTTTAGATGCAGCTGTCAGTGTTATTAATGCTCCTCCAACAAACAATCCTGCAATCAGAGTAGAGGCTTTTCTTCACAGCAGGCATTATTAATGGCTAGTTCAAATACTTCCAGGTTTAGGGTGGAAAATGTTAATTGGGATTCACACACGATTGACATCAAAACTGAATCAATTTCTGTACTGCTGTAGAATGTAAAACGGTGTAGTGACCTCTGATTATATGTGGCATATTGCAATTATATTCTTTCACATTACCTGAGTTGGCGGTGTGCATGCAGTGTTTATTTTTGATCTGTGTATGTTGATGAACAATATGTTAGTCTCTGAATTTTGGACAGTATATAATACAAGTCAACAGATATCATCTGTTGACAATTTGGCTGGGTTATCATGAAATATGTTGACCAAAGTTTTGAGACTCAATATTTACAATGGAAATAGAATATCATACCTATTCAGATTTGACAAATAGTGAACATCAATTTCAGTTGATGCAAATCACTTATTAAAACTATCGGTGATTGGATACTTATATTTGGAAAGAACCAACATAATTACTCTGGTGTACTTGACAAACTATCAAAAACCAAAAGAGATCAAAACCTCAACATCAGTAAAACCAAGGAACTGATTGTGACTTTGGTAGAGGAAGGATGAGGACCCGCAATCCTGTTTACATCAATGGGACGATGGTGGAGAGGGTCAAAGACTTCAAATTCCTGGGTATGCATATTTCCGAAGATCTTTCCTGGTCCCAGCACACTGATGCAATTATGAAGAAGGCACATCAACGCCTCTACTTCCTGAGAAGACTAGGGAGATTTGGGATGTCAACGAGGATTCTCTAGAACTTCTACAGGTGCACAGTAGAGAGCATATTGACTGGCTGTATCATTGCCTGGTTCGGCAACTGGAACGTCCAGGAACGGAAAAGACAGAAAAAAGTTGTGATCATTGACCAGTACATCACCGGCTCCGACCTCCCCACCATCGAAGGGATCTATCGAAGTCGCTGCCTCAAAAAGGGAGCCAACATCATCAAAGACTCACACCATCCTGGCCAAACACTTCACCACTACCATCGGGAAGAATGTACAGGAGCCTGAAAACTGTAACTTCCAGGTTCAGGAACAGCTTCTTCTCTACAGCCATTAGGCTATTACACATGACAACAAATAAGCTCTGAACCGCAACCGACTATTACTGCACTATATTTGTTTATTTATTAAGTATGTGTGTGTATGTGTATAAATACACACTGAACTTTTTTTCTTTTTTTGTCTCGTTATGTACTATGTTTACATATTCTGTTGTGCTGCAGCAAGTAAGAATTTCATTGTCCTATCTGGGACATATGACAATAAAACACTCTCAACTTGACTCTTGAACAAGATATAAACTTCTGAAGTAACTTAACATACCAAAAGGCATCCTTGAAGAACATGGATAGGTGACCTGTTAGGTTGGGACACTTCTTCAGAGATCTACTTGTTATGGGCCTGTCCCACTTAGGCAACTTTTTAGGCGACTTATACTTATTGTATAAGGGGTAAGAGCATTGTAAAAACAAGCCTGAAGGCTTTGTGTCTCAATGAAAGGAGAATTCGTAATAAGGTGGATGAGTTGAAAGTGCAGATGATTATGATATAGTTGGGATCACAGAGACATGTCTCCAGGGTGACCAAGGCTGGGAGCTGAATATCCAGGGATATTCAATATTCAGGAGGGATAGAGAGAAAGGAAAAGGAGGTGGGGTAGCGTTGCTGGTGAGAGAGGAAATTAACGCAATGGAAAGGAAGGACATTAGCTTGGAGGATGTGGAATCGGTAGGGGTAGAGCTGCGAAACACTAAGGGGCAGAAAATGTTGGTGGGTGTTGTGTACAGGCCACCTAACAGTAGTAGTGGAGTTGGGGATGGTATCAAACAGGAAATTAGAAATGCGACAAAGGTAAAACAGTTATAATGGGTGACTTCAATCTACATATAGATTGGGTGAATCAAATTGGCAGGGGTGCTGAGGAAGAGGATTTTTTGGAATGTATGCGGGATAGTTATCTAAATTAACATGTAGAGGAACCAACGAGAGAGCAGGCTAGTTTAGACTGGGTTTTGAGTAATGAGGAAGGGGTAGTTAGCAGTCTTGTTGTACATGCCCCCTTGGGCAAGAGTGACCATAATATGGTTGAGTTCTTCATTAGGATGGAGAGTGACATTGTTAATTCAAAAACAATGGTTCTGAACTTAAAGAAAGGTAACTTTGAGGGTATGAGATGTGAATTGGCCAAGATTAACTGGCAATTAATCCTAAAAGTGTTGACGGTGGATATGCAATGGAAGACATTTAAAGACTGCAAGGATGAACAACAAAAATTGTTCATCCCAGTTTGGCAAAAGAATAAATCAGGGAAGGTAGTGCATTCATGGATAACAAGGGAAATCAGGGATAGTATCAAAGCAAGGGATGATGCGTACAAAGTAGTCAGAAAAAGCAGCATACCAGAGGACTGGGAGAAATTCAGAGACCAGCAGAGGAGGACAAAGGGCTTAATTAGGAAAGGAAAAATAGATTATGAAAGAAAACTGGCAGGGAACATAAAAACTGACTGCAAAAGTTTTTATAGATATGTGAAGAGAAAGAGATTAGTTAAAACAAATGTAGGTCCCTTGCAGTCAGAAACAGGTGAGTTGATCATGGGGAACAAGGATATGGCAGACCAATTGAATAACTACTTTGGTTTCGTCTTCACTAAGGAAGACAAATCTGCCGGAAATAGCAGGGGACCACAGGTCAAAAGAGCAATTGAGTGAAATCCAGGTCAGTCGGGAAGTGGTGTTTGGTAATTGAATGGATTAAAGGCCGATAAATCCCCAGGGCCAGATAGGCTGCATCCCAGAGTACTTAAGGAAGTAGTTCCGGAAATAGTGGATGCATTAGTGATAATCTTTCAAAACTCTTTAGATTCTGGAAGTATTTCCTGAGGATTGGCAGGTAGCAAACGTAACCCCTCTTTTTAAGAAGGGGGGGAGAGAGAAAACGGGGAATTAGAGACCAGTTCGTCTAACATCGGTAGTGGGGAAACTGCTAGAGCCAGTTATTAAAGATGGGATAGCAGCACATTTGGAAAGTGGTGAAATCATTGGACAAAGTCAGCAAGGATTTATGAAAGGTAAATCATGTCTGACGAATCTTGTGGAATTTTTCGAGGATGTAACTAGTAGCGTGGATAAGGGAGAACCAGGGGATGTGGTGTATCTGGACTTTCAGAAGGCTTTCGACAAGGTGCCACATAAGAGATTAGTATACAAACTTAAAGCATACGGCATTGGGGTTCAGTATTGATGTGGATAGAGAACTGGCTGGCAAACAGGAAGCAAAGAGTAAGAGTAAACGGGTCCTTTTCTCAATGGCATGCAGTGACTAGTGGGGTACCGCAAGTCTCAGTGCTGGGACCCCAGCTATTTACAATATATATTAATGATCTGGATGAGGGAATTGAAGGCAATAGCTCCAAGTTTGCGGATGACACTAAGATGGGGGGCAGTGTTAGCTGTGAGGAGGATGCTAGGAGACTGCAAGGTGACTTGGATAGGCTGGGTGAGTGGGCAAATGTTTGGCAGATGCGGTATAATGTGGATAAATGTGAGGTTATCCACTTTGGTGGTAAAAACAGGAAAGCAGACTTATCTAAATGGTGGCCGATTAGGAAAAGAGGAGATGCAGCGAGACCTGGGTGTCATGGTACACCAGTCATTGAAAGTAGGCATGCAGATGCAGCAGGCAGTGAAGAAAGTGAATGGTATGTTAGCTTTCATAGCAAAAGGATATGAGTATAGGAGCAGGGAGGTTCTACTTCAGTTGTACAGGGTCTTGTGAGACCACACCTGGAGTATTGCGTACAGTTTTGGTCTCCAAATCTGAGGAAGGACATTATTGCCATAGAGGGAGTGCAGAGAAGATTCGCCAGACTGATTCCTGGGATGTCAGCACAGTCTTATGAACAAAGACTGCATAGACTCGGTTTATACTCTCTAGAATTTAGGAGATTGAGAGGGGATCTTACAGAAACTTACAAAATTCTTAGGGGGTTGGACAGGCTGGATGCAGGAAGATTGTTCCCGATGTTGGGGAAGTCCAGGACAAGGGGTCACAGCTTAAGGATAAGGGGGAAATCCTTTAAGACCGAGATGAGAAAGACTTTTTCACACAGAGAGTGGTGAGTCTCTGGAACTCTCTGCCAGAGGGTAGTTGAGGCCAGTTCATTGGGTATATTTAAGAGGGAGTTTATGTGGCCCTTGTGGCTAAGGGGACCAGAGGGTATGGAGAGAAGGCAGGTATGGGATACTGAGTTGGATGATCAGCCATGATCATATTGAATGGCGGTGAAGGATCGAAGGGCCGAATGGCCTACTCCTGCACCTAATTTCTATGTTTCTATGTTTCTATAACTATGTAGTCGCCACATGTTCGCAGGTGGTTGCCGGGGAGTCGCCTTCATGGTCGTGAGGAGTTCCCGCATTCTGGGAACTAGTCGTGGCCCCATTATGGTCACTGTGAATTTTTCAACATGTTGAAAATTAGCAGCGACTAGAAGCAGCGACAAGAATAACTGACAAATAATGTAAATGTCCGCTGAGCTTCACAGCTGTGTATCTATGTGGAGTGGAGGCATCTTAAAAGTTGTCTCCACTCCATTCCCCCCCCTTATCCCCCCTCTTCCCCCCCTTCCCCCACCTCTCCCCCTCCCCCCCCCCCCCTTCACCGCTCTTTTAAAGGTCTTATTGTACACGGTGTTTTAGCCGTCTTTTTACAGCGCCAACCTTCCTGTTCATAGCGGTGTGTGTCTGTATCACCTTGGCTTTGAACCGTGTGAATTTTTTAGACAGAGCAAGAGGGGGGAGCACTGTATAAAAAATTCACACGGGTTGATGAAGGAAGTGATATGTTTGTGTGTGTGTGTGTTCCACTCTGACAGTCGCTGTTCCAGTTGCCGGTTTTTCAGGCGACTGCCGGCAACTTGACAGTCCCCGGCAGTCCGCTGAAAAATCGGCTAAGTGGGGCAGGCCCATTAGTTTAATGAATATTTACTTGTGGAAGGAGGAGGGGGTTGTGGTCTCAAACACAACCTTGTCCTTAATGGACCTGCTGTAGCTGCTTGACAGCTTCTAGTTCCCAGGCATCTATATCAACCTAACCTAGTGATTTACAGTAACCTAACCTGAAGCCTTCACATAGATGATGTAATCATAAACATGATTGTTTAAACATGCATGTTTACTTTCTTAGACACCTGATATTTGGCCTGTCCACGAGCATTGCTTGAATTTTTAGAGATGAGTTACAGAATGTATTCTGACAAGAGGTATATTGGCCCAATGTAGCAACTGTTCTCCTGTTGATTGCCTGAAGCTGCAGAGGGGCACAGCCCAGTCATCAGAGGCTTATCACTTTCTTCACAGTGCTGTGCACCAGAAAGGCTGGAAGTACCATCAAGGATACCAGGCACCCTGGCCATTCCTTTAGATATACACAAAAAGCTGGAGTAACTCAGCGGGACAGGCAGCATCTCTGGAGAGAAGGAATGGGTGATGTTTTGGGTCGAGACCCTTCTTCAGACCATTCCGTTTCTCTCTTCTACATTTTAGGAGAAGGTACATATGCTGGAAAGCTCAAATGTCTGAATAGCTTCCTCCTCAATGTTATTGGGCTACTGAGCCATTCATCTCTTTCACACCCTTTTCCCGGTAGTGCTGCCACCTATACTTATTCTTAATCCTACCTTTCTGTCATTTCGTTATTGCACTTAAGTATTTTTGTTGAATTTCTTCAATACAATACAATACAATACAATACCATTTATTGTCATTTGAAACCTCATTGAGGTTCAAACGAAATTTTGTTTCTGCAGTCATACATACAAAAAAAGAACCAAGACATAACACATTTTACACAAACATCCATCACAGTGAATATCCTCCTCACTGTGATGGAAGGCAAAGTCGTATCTCTCCCCTGCACTCCCCATTCTTCTCCCGGTCAGAGTCAAAGCCCCCGGCGGGTGATAGCATATGTCCCGCGGCCATTCATGCCGCGCGGGGCGATGCAAGGCTCCGCTCCAGGTCTTGATGTTGGAGCCCCCAGCGGGCCCTAGCAAGTCCCATGGCCATTAAAGCCACGCCGGTCGATGTAAGGCCCCGCTCCAGGTCATCTTCAATCCCGCAACTCAGGCGGGAGAAGTTGCTGCCGCGGGAGCTCCGAAAAGCGGTCTCCCACCAGGGACCCGCGAGCTCCCGGTGTTACCGTCCACCGGCCTGCAGCTGGAGCCTCCGAATCTCCGGGTCGGGCAGCAGCAGCGTGACACAACAGCTCCCCCTGCTCCCAACTCGGCCAGCTCCACGATGCTAGTAAGTCCGCAGCTCCGCGACTGGAGCCCCAGGTCCGGTTGGAGGCCGCTCCACGGTGCTAGGCCCCAACGACAACGGAGACCCGACAGAGAAAAGGTCGGGTCCCCGTACAGGGAAAAGATTAAAAAAGTTTCCCCACCCCGCCCCCCACCCCCCACACATATCCAACTAAAAAAAATACTAACTAACAACACTCAACCGAGACAAAAAAAAAGACACACGGACTGCAGAGGCCGCTGCGACCAGAGTCGTGCCGCCCACCTAGTAGATTGTACTACAACCTTTGCACCACTCTGCTAATTTGCATTTGCTGTTGTATTTATTGTAATTATCATTAAGGGCCTGTCCTACAAGCATGCAACTCTAGAAGTTGCCTGAAGAAGGGTCTCGACCCGAAACGTCGCCTATCTCCTTCGCTCCTTAGATGCTGCGGAACCCGCTGAGTTTCTCCAGCTTTTTGTGTAACCCCATGCAACTCTATCCGATTAGTGCGACCTAACGTGGTCGCTTGAGCCGTCCGGTGTCGCGGGGCCGGTTCCACTTCGATCGCCGGAGCCGTGCGGAATTGTGCGGAGTTCGTCCCGAGTTCATCCCGACACCGCGCGGGGCTCCGCAAAACTGACTATGTCCAAAGATTCAGCACGGCAACGGCTTGTCGGCTCGCAGTCGCCTCGACGCATAACACACCGCCCCGACATCGTGCCTCCATGAACCTATCTGTAGGTGCCTCCGTGACCCTCGATGTGTGTGGCTCCGTGGCCCTCTGTGTGTGTGTGCCTCTGTGCCCCTCTCTGTGTGCCCCTCTCTGTCCTGACGAACTTACCTTAGACATGGCTCCAAGTTCGCCACACTTTGCGCCGCATTGCACCACTCACCTGACCTCCGCACGGCCCCTACTGCTGGTTTGGTTGCGCTTGCCGCATGCAGGCGCATGCTGGTGGGAACGGCCCTGTACAGGGGATCACCCGACCTCCGCGCGGCCCCCGCTTCTAGTTTGATCGCGTTCATCGCATAGAGTTGCATGCTTGTAGGACAGGCCCTTTACCATATATACTGTTTTCTCTGTGAGCTTCATGCGAACAAGGAATTTGATTGTACCCTGGTGTATATGGCAATGAACTAATCTGAATTAATATGAATTTAAAGCAGACTTAATATTGGCACATCAAGTGGCTCTACATAGGGCATTCAAGATTAAACAAGGAGTTGCAATGAAGAAATCATATCATTTTTACAGTGACAAAGGTACAAATGTAAATTTAAATAAACATAATTTTCTATATTTAATAATATTTATCAAACAATCTCATGGATGCGTTTCCTCTGGGTGCACTGATTTCTTCCAACATCCTAAAAGACATGTAGGTCAATTGACCTCTATAAAATTCCCCCAATTGTATGTAGGGAGCAGATGAGAAAGTGGGATTGTATAGAAACAGCATGAACAGATCAGCATCGAAGGGCCCGTTTCCACGCTGTGTTTCTAAACTAAGCAGTGCCGCAAATGTATTTTAAAAGTTAAATCAATATGGCATCATTAATCCAGACCTAGTTATGAAATTTAAGATTAAATAACAAAATAAAAGGGTTTTTGACTTATTGTACATCCTCCCATTTCTTGTCAATTGTCGACTGAAAGCAGAATTTAGATTAACTTCTACCCACTCTTGCAGTGAACATCGGTTCTTTGTATATCAACCTGCCACCCTCACAGAAAAATACAACAAAATTAGCCAGGGATGGAAATGTAACACATTAGCCTTTTGATCTTAAAAGATCAAAACCTTATGCACTTAATCTTTGTAATACCCAACTGCCAACATTAAATGCAGCAGGTGATATATGTCCCATTCTCAGAAAGTACATCATGTACCATTGCACAGAGACAAATTCTTGTAAAAAAACAATTTCTTCTGTATAGCTAAAAACAACCACACTCCTGACACCTCCTACTCTGTATCACAAGAACAGCAAAGTGTACAACCCTGTTAATTAACACTCAATGGTCCTTCAAGTTGTACCTTTCTCTTTCAGGCAAATAAATGAAAATCAAACTAAATCCTCTACTAATTGCCCAGAAGTGTGCATTTTGAATGAAGCATTTATCATGTCAGAATGACAGAACTGAGGTAAACATATATATTTAAAATACATGCTGTACTTAGTTTGTGATTTAAAATTTGTATGAAACATTTTCTTTTAAAGTTTCAAAACAACATGTATAGAACTTCACTGGGTGGGTACTCCTTGTTCAAGCATGTACTGATGCTTTTACGTTAATCATAATCACCAAATAGAATCTAAACTGAATATTTTGTCAAGATTTTTGAAAAAGAGTTTAACGGCAGGCAATTTCTTGAAATGAAATTAAAATACAGCGGCACCCGATAAACAGATGAATGAAATTGCTACTGCTGCAGTCATTCTTATGAAAACATTCCTATGTCACTTCATTAAGCAAGGGTATTCACACACAGCAGATAGACACAAAAAGCTGGAGTAACTCAACAGGTCAGACAGCATCTCTGGAGAAAGGGAATAGGTGACGTTTCGGGTTGAGACCCTTCTTCAGGTTGATCGCTCACGCACAACGTCATCTACAATAAGTTTGATTGAATACATTTCTTATCTACATTTCCCCTGGGACCTCATCTTTAAATATAAAGATATTTTCCATATATTTGACACAAAACTTTACCATGCCATGATCTCTCAACATCATTTCTAATTTGTCACACAGAATGAACCTAAACAGCCTGTCCCACTTGGGCGACCTAATCCGCGAGTTCTGGTGAGTTTGCACTCGATTCATACTCGCAGCATGGTCGACACAAGGTCACAAGGTAACTCTCGAGAGGAGTTTCCGCGTACTTGAGGCCTCAGCAAGGTTGTAGCGCTTTTTTCAATATGTTCAAAAATGCCCGTGAGTAAAAAAAGGTTGCCATGGAAAAAATCGATACTTTTTTTACTCGTAGGTTTAGTCGTAGTAGGTCGCAGTAAGTCGGCATGTTAGTCGTAGGTAATCAAGGGTAGTCGAAGGTAGTTGAAGTTAGTCGTAGATAGTCTTCATCAAAGTCGAAGTGCGGTTGAAGGGAAGTCGAAGGAGATCGAAGGAGGTCGTCTTCACTCTCCACTATTCGGTGTCCAATTTTCCCGACATTAGTCGTAGCTAATCGTAGCTAGTCGAAGCTGGTCTTCAACATAGTCGAAGGAGGTCGAAGGATGTCTTTTACATAATCAAAGGAGGTCTTCCACATGTCACTTTTTCAAACTCTTCTAAACTTGCCAATTAAGTCGCCCAAGTGGGACAGCCCCATAACCAATTAGAAATTTCCACCAACTAATTAATAAAACATAACCCATTGTCTTCGTAGAAACATCTTGCTGGCCATCAACTCCATTTCTCTTCCAGGATGTTATCAAAGGCTGAACAACACAATCAGTAAATATTGTTGTCAACATAGCCAAAGTAAGAGCTTAACTGTGTAAACTCCATATCACCTAGAAAACTTGATTCTATCTTCAAATTATTGTTGGGCCCCCAGCCTGCCACAGCTTATCTGTTGCTCAAAAGAGTTTAGAGATACAAAGTGGAAACCAACCCTTTGGCCCACCGAGTCCGTGCTGAGCAACGATCACCCCATACACCAACATTATCCGATACGCCAGGTACAATTTTACCAATGCTAATTAACCTACAATATTGTACGCCTTTGGAATGTGGGAGGTAACCGGAGCACCCGGGGAAAACCCACGTGGTGACAGGGAGGACGTACAAATTCCCTACAGATAGCACCCATGGTCAGGATCAAACCTGGGTCCCTGGCGCTGTGAGTAGGCATGTTCCAATACCTACCTTTAGCAGCGCTGCAGTTCTGCCGCTCCCCATGTGCGTGCCTTTGGCGCCGTTCAGAGGGGGGCGGGTTTAAAATGACGTTTTTCCCTAGGCAGTCCAAATCGATCCATGTCGGGCGATTTCGTTGCTAAAGAGAAATCGCTCCGACATTTCATTCATGAAGGTATTTTTAAATTACGCTAGATTATTTATTAACTATAGTAGTTTAAAAATCATCTTCTAAAGCTCTGAACGGTGACAGCGGAACGGACCTAACGTAGGGGAGAAAATAAAGTGCACAGTTTATTTTTACATTAAAACTTGGTTTTTAGGAAGCCTTTAATCAAATTTTCATGTTGCGAAAAGGGGCCAAAAAATATGTATGAACCAGCAGTGTTTTTCATACTGACTTTACCGCAAACCGCAACGTTCCAATCCACCGCGTTCCACTAAAACCCACTCTCAAGTTGATTTAAATGGCCATTAATTTACAGACATTAAACACTAAATTCCTTCCATTTGGCCTATAAATTCATGAAAATGAGATTTTAAAATCATGTTATATTGTGGATTATTGTGTGAATGTTATTTGGACACTTAGGCAATTTAAAAATGTTTATCTTTTCTTAAGAAATGGATAGATGTTTAGATCTAGTAATTGAATTTTGCAATTAGCTACAATTAGATAACTAACTAATTATATGCTTTAATTTCAGGTCATCCAAGTAAGATTGTTTCATATTTGTTTCAGAATGCTTCAATCTATAATAACTGAAAATGTCATTGAGTTCTCAATTTTTAAGAAAGTTATAGGCTTTTGACTGTCCTAGATCACAGCTTTTGTGTTAAGTCAATGGAAAGGCAATGGGGAACAAGATGCTAATTTCAGAGTATGAAAATGGGCACATTTTTTAATACTGAAGATATGAAAGTGAATTAGGTGTCAATTAAACTTATTTTTATGCTTTATCTGATGGGATAAATTGCAGACTTGATTTTTTAAATCTCAAAATTTTGTAACATTGCTACTGTGAGGCAGCAACACTACCGCTGTATCACTGTGCCACCGAGTCATAAGTTAGTTACCTCTAAACTTAAACATTATGCGTGAGTATGAGTACAACTCATATGCATAAATTACATGGATATTGAAATACTGCCCTTCATCCTACATCAATAAACTCAATCAAAACACATTTTCCTTCGTCTTCACTATTGGTCATGTCCATCTCTTTGGCATTCCTGTGCTCAATGACCAACATAGGCTTCTAGTCCAATATCATAAGGTCATTAAAATCTTTGTCCATGATGTCAGCTACCCACAACGCTAACATGTTGTCACATGCACCAAGATACAATGACAACTTTATTTTGATTCACTTCTATGCAGATTATACGATAATAAGTAGATTCATACATACATACATTAAGGTATTGCAAAAGAGCAAACAAATAACAGAATGTAGTGTATAGTGTTACCGCCATAGTGGAAGTGTGGATAAAAAAGTGCAAGGATTGCAATGGGGTAGGTTGGGAGAGCAAGAATGCACCTTTGTGTATGAGTCGATCATTGTGGATCCACTCAGTGGATCATGAGTCTGATAACAGCAAAAAAGTTGTTCTAGAATTGGGCTATGTTTTCAAACCGCTATATCTTCTGCCCGAAGGAAGATGGGAGAAGAAAGAATGACCGAGGTAGGAGGAGTCCTTGATTATGTTGACTGTTTTCCCAAAGCAGCAGAAAGTGTAGACAGAGACAATGGAAGGAAAGCTGGTGATGCACTAGGCTCCATTCACAACCCTCAGCAACTTTTTATGGTCTTGGGCCGAGCAGTTGCCATACCAAGCTGTGATGCATCTGCATAGGTTGGTAAGAGTCATCAGGTGTATGCTAAATTTCCTCAGCCTTCTGAGCTGCCATACAGAAGGAAGCTTGTTCTAAACTGTATCACACTGTCCAGTCCTTCTTTCCTTGTATCTATCTTGCCTTTACTTTTCACATGATCTTCCTGAAGCAATGCCCTTGATCATGCTGGACACCATCCACTGTATGGGCTTGTCACCAAAATTATATCTGCCATTAACCTAATCCCCTCCATATCTGAGTTAGAATAGATGCTGTTGAAGGTGGTGTCTCTGACAGGAAGATACCTTCAAGTGGATTCTTTATAACTAAACTAAAATAAAATAATTAACCCAATTTTGATCAAATTAATGTAAACATAATTAACAAAAATAATTGTAATATGTAGACATATGTTGGAATCTTACATAGAACATAAAATGCATGAGTAATTCAGCAGGTCAAGCAGTATCTCTGGAGGACATGGGGAGGCAATGTTTTGGGTCGGGACCATTCGGCACTCTGTATCTTCCCTTTCGCAATACCTATTGTACTGGACTTTGATGAGATTATATTTATGTATTGTACTGTCTGATCTGATTGGACAGCATGCAAAACAAAGCTTTTTTTCTGTACCTCGGTACATGCGGCAAATAATAAACTTAGACCTGAACTCTGAAGAAGGTCTTGACCCGAAATGCCTCCTATGCATGTCTTACAGAGATGCTGCCTGATCCGCTGAGTTACTCCAGCACTTTGTGTTCTATTGCTGTAACATTTTACGTAATATCGTTAAATAAACGGACCAGAAAAGGTGAAATAAATGAATGGGGTAACTGTATGTCTGCCTTCCATGATGTGAAGCTGAGGTGTCAGATGTAAAATGCATCCAGCTGCCTTGCCAGTGTTCACCTGCTTCGTTCTATACAATAACCTTGTTTTATTTTCAAGCTATTTACGTAGTTAACTTGAAACTCCAAACACACTATACCTGCAGCTTTCCCATAATATTCAATGTGTTATTTTCTCAATAAGCTTGTCAACTGCCACTTTATGTAACACGTTCTTGCTATTTGTCCTTAATTACATAAAGCATTTCTAGAAGCTCAGTTATTTATTTTTGAATTACCAATGCTGATCATATCTGTCATTTAAGTAGCAGGCCTGCAATTAATTCATTACTCTTTTCCCTCATTTCTTGAGTAAGGATATTATATTCTCTACTATTGTCAAACGGGACAATTTACAAAGTGTAGTAGGATTGTGATACTGTGAACAGTGTTTCTATTTTATTCTCTCAGATTCTACTTACAACTAAAGGTGCATATCATTGCTACTCTGAAACACTGGAGTAACTCAATGGATCAGGCAACATCCCTGGAGATGTCCCATAGAAAAGGGACATTTTGGATCAGGACTCTGGGAACATCATCTATCCATGTTCTTCGGGGATGCTGTCAGACCCGCTGAGTTACTCCAGCATTTTGTGTCTTTCCTTGGTAAACCAGCATCTGCAGTTCTAGTTTCTGCATTGCTTCTGTGAGGATTGCCACCTTGTCATTGTGGATAAGCCTGCATGAGCATTAGATCCTGAAGCTATGGACCTATGCTTCTGGTAGAATGATCCATGACCAGCAAGTCAAGAGGCAGATCCATGACAAAGCACAGCCAAGAAGAAGACTTCAACAATGAAACAGATGGAGTGTGGTGGCTGACCAAGAGATGGAGCACCACAATGGCAGAGAAGGTTGGAAGAAGGCTGCATTAGGGAGAAACAACCAACTGTTATGGAGTCCATGCTGTTGGGGCCAGGTTTGACTCTGTTAAGGACCACGTGGTAGCTGTTCACTTATATGTCTCCCCACATAAAAGTGTGTAGTTTTGGGGAAGAATATTCTTGCTATTGAGGGGGTGCAGCGTAGGTTCACCTGGTTAATTCCCGGGATGGTGAGACTGACATATGATGAAAGAATGGATTGACTGGGCTTATATTCATTGGAATTTAAAAGGATGAGAGGGGATCTTATGGAAACATGTAAAATTCTTAAGGGATTGGACAGGCTAGATGCAGGAAAAATGTTCCCGATGCTGGGGGAGTCCAGAACCAGAGGTCATAGTTTAAGAATACGGTGTAGGCCATTTAGGACTGAGATGAGGGAATACTTTTTCACACAGAGAGTTGCGAATCTGTGGAATTTACTGCCACAGAAGGCAGTGGAGGCCAATTCACTGGATGCTTTCAAGAGAGAATTAGATACAGCTTTTAGGGCTAACATAATCAAGGGATATGGGGAGAAAGTAGTAATAGGGGTACTGATTATGGATGATCAGCCATGATCATACTGAATGGTGGTGCAGACTCAAAAAGGGCCGAATGGCCCACTCCTGCACCTATTTTCTATGTTTTTATGTTTCTATCATGCACAAACATCCACCTGAAAAGCTACCAGGCGGACAATCAGACTCAACTTTAATTGTTTGCCGTCGATGATCATTATAGTGCCGAGAACCTTGTCATATTTATCAAAATTAATTACTTTTTCAGTTATTTGTAATGATTATTTAAATGCATGTGCAGTTTGGAATTCATTGGTATTTGTAATATCTGGGAAAAATATTTCATGGGGACAAATTTAATGCAAAGGTTTTGTCCTCTGTTCACCAACCACCCACGCAATTAGAATGCCTTTGTATTCCATGTTTGATTTCTCTACTTTACTGATCAAGTTTATTCGTCACTTTCAGTACAAGAATGTGATTCTAATTTACAAAAGAAACACATTTATTCTCCAATGTCACTTTGGTGACACAACGGCTTTTCAGCTGAAATGAGAAACAGGTTTTATGCAGATACTGTATAACTGTAGAAACAAGATGTGAGAAGGCAGAAATGGAAATAAATCCAATTGATATATATGGAATGTTGCAAACCCCTGTCATCTCATTGATATTAATTCTGGTAATAACTGAAATTATAAATGTCCATCATAGGACACTTTGGATAGTATGATTTTGCAAAGGAAAATTATTACTTCAATTAAGTAAAGAAGCCAAAATCACTATTTCAATAGAAACATTAACTTTGGTTAAAGATCTGATTTTATGCTGACATTGAATCAAAAAAGATAGTTTAGTACTGATGTTAAACTGTAGTAAAGTGATTTTCTTACCTCAATTTTGCATGAAGACCATTCACCGAAGACCCAGCTATAGCAAGGCTTTACAAGGCAAGGTCGATATTGAATTAGATGGGAGGAGCAGGGCCTTCCCTCTCCATGGGTCTTTTGTAGCACATGTCTGGTACGTTTCATTTGACCTAAAATAAGATTGATTTTCACACTAAATGATCTGTCACAGCTGCAATGAAGTACAATGTAGTGTATTTTCAATGGCACTGGAATACTTGAAGTATATGCACCATTTTTGTGTATAGCTGGTTGGTTCAATAGCCATGGTCATAACTGAAGTTATTACAATGAGCATTAACAGCATTAATTAATAATAATAGACTAAAAATAACACATTTTAGTCGTAATGCTTTGACATGCAACACACCTGTTTTATAAATGGATTGGATTATTATAATTATGTAGCATTTAATATATTTAACACATTCTTAATACATTTTTACTGATTCTTAAGAATCTATAACTTTAGCAAAGATAAGCATATTTGCAGGAAGAATGATGTGAGGTAATACAGAATAGACGTTACATATCGAAAATAAATGACTAACAGGCCGGTTGGATTCCCCACTCTTTTGCATTTTCAAAAGGTATGCGAAAGAGTGGGGAATAGGATAGAATGGATTGTTCTGCAAAGACCTAGTACTGTCTCAATGGGATGAATACTTTTCTCTGTGCTGCAACAAATCAAGGATTCTATGATTTTAAGACTGATATAGCTTTTCACGTTAATGATTAGCACTAAGTATGATGGAGACATAGGAGACTTTAGATGCTGGAATCTTGATGAATCAACAAACTACTGGGGAAACTCAATGGCACAGGCAACATCTGTGAAGAGAAATGGTCGCAATCCTTCATCTGGTCGCCGACTGCATCTACAGCAAAGGCTTAAAGTAAATGTTAAAATAATGGAAAGCAGGAAAGTAAAAGGGTTGCAGCAATGAAAAGAGGAACTGATGAAGGGTCTCGACCTCATATGTCAACTAATTCCCTCCACGGCTGCTGCATTTCCTCCACCAATTTGTTTTTTTTTACTCCAAGTCTGATGTTCAACAAAAGCAAAATACTGCATGCTAAAATCTGTAAGGAAAGCAGAAATTGTTGAAAACATTCAATAGGGTGGGCAGCATCTGAGAGGAAGAAAAATGAGTTAATATTTGTCTGGCATTTTCTCAGAATTTTTAAATTTGTGTTTAATCATAAGCATGTAAGTCTAATAAGATTCTGGATTTAAAGACAATTGCAACCACTGCCATTGAGTTATCAGTGGTCCATTTATACTTTTGATATTAATAATGATTTCACCCAGAATAACTGTCCAGGCCGATACTAATCCATACCTTTCTATCATCAGGTCTTAGGCACACTCAATACTGCAACCCCCTCCCTCCCCGCAGGTCATATTTAAGTGAGACTAGACTGTGGGACTCGTTGGGTCCCTGTCACAAGGAAGGCCCTGTCCCACAACACAATATTCCACCACTGACCCATGGCCCCCACCTGCGCATGATCGCGTGACAGGCCCGCACTAACGGCAGAAGTTAATTTGAAGTTGATAGCTTTGCATTTAATATTTTCATTACCTCGCCATCCTTCTTCCTACTTCTATCCTCCTCCATTCCCCTTCATCCCCCAGCACTCCCTCCCCCTCGTCTTCACCCTCCCTCTTCCTTCCCCTGACCTCCTCCACTCCCCACTCCCTCCCTCACCTCTCCCTTCCTCTCATTTCCCCTACTCTCACTCATTCCCTCCATGCCTCCATAACCTCTCTCCCCTCCCTACCCCCATTCTCTCCCTCTATCCCCCCTCCTCCCCCACTCTCCATCCTCACCTCCCCCACTTCCCCTCCTTCTCCCTCCCTACCCCCTCCTCTCCCTCCATCCCCTCCTCCCCCACTCTCCCTCCTGACTTCCCCCACTTTCCCTTCCCTCTCCCTCCCTACCCCCTCCTTTCCCTCAATCCCCCCCAGACTCCCTCCTCACCTCCCCAGGATCTTGATGTAAACCACCGCTGGCCCAATTTTCTCCAGTAGGGTGGCGATGAAGTTGTACTTGAAGTGGGGGTTGTCGGGGGGGAGCATTATGAAACCGGGGGTGGCGGTGAACTTAAGGCGGCAGCTGTCTGGAGGGGGCGGGTGAGCATTCTGGAGCCAGAGGAGGGCAAGGGAGAGGCTGAAGACGCCCCGACTTCCCTTACCGGCCTGGTCTCTCCTCACCCTCGGACCTACCCGGCGCGGCATCTCCCCGCACTGGCTCCTACCGCAGCCCAGGGCCCAGGGGGGCAGAAATTAAAATAGAAGTACACTTACCCGTGGAGCTGTTGTTATGGGGAAAAAAATGGTGTTTCTGAAATTCTGTAAAGGCCCTAACTGCGCAGGCGTGGCTGAGGACTCGTAGGGTGCCCTTTGTTATGCCAGTAAACATGCGCATGGGGACCCTCCCCCAACTGCACATGCACGTGTGGGGTGCTGTTTTAAGTTAATTTAAGTTTTAAATGTTAATGACTTTTAAAATAAACTAGCAATCTGAACAAAACTTGCTTAATTTACATCACTGGACCATGGTGGTTAAGGTGGGCCAAAAATTGTAGCACTATCATGTACCGTTTTAGCGCAAATATAGGTACAAACAACAAACAAACAAACAAACAAGATGAATATTATAGTAATATATAGATTAGCAAACAGCAGAGATCTACAGGGTGCTCACAAGCAGTATATCTGCAAAACTTGATAGACTTACCACTGCATCTGCAGCCAAAGTTACAAGAAAGTATTAAAAAAGGGAAGGAAAGGGAAAGGAGAGGGTTGCAACAAAAAAGAGGCATCAAGGAAAGAGCAGGGGAAACTAATTGTTCGGCACAACATTTTTTTACAATGGGGCCTGACAGACCATGCATGCACCATTCAGTCAGGATTCTAAAAGGAGCATGGATTAGACCCCTATGGTATTATCATTGCCAGTCCAGGTATCTGGTTTAGCACAGGGTTTTTCAAAACTGCATTTGGCCCATTATTTGCAAACACAAAAAGATTGACAATATTTTGAAGTCTAAATTCTTGATTTATCTTTTTTTCACTGAGAGGTATAGTCATCCAGCGTGAAAACAGGCCCTTTAGCCTAACTTGCCCATACCGACCAACACCCTGCATTTTGCCGATATACCTCTGAACCTATCCTACCCATGTACCTGTCTAAATGTTGCTTAAATGTTGCAACAGTACTTGCCTCAACTACCTCTTCTGGCAGCTCATTCCATACACCCACCACCGTTTGTGTAAAAAAAGTTGCTCCTTTAGTTCCCATTCCGTGTGCGTTTACCCAGTCTATTCCTCTCATGATTTTGTACACCTCTATAAAAATCCCCTCTCGTCCTCCTGCATCCAAGGAATAAAGTCATAGGCTGCTCAACCTCTCTATGTAGTTCAGGGATGCTGGAAACTCAATAGGCCACATGCAACACTCACAACACAACATTGATCTGAAATGTCAACTGTTCCTCTTTTCACATATGCAGCTCAGTCAACAGACTGTTTTCATAATTTCCTATTGTATACACCATGATAGTGTGTGTTTGTTTGCAGCTCATCCATCGTCCCGACTTCACAAGGATACAAATGCATGACATCTTGTTGCTGGCTTAGAGCTATCATGTTAAGCAGTAATAAATTAAATTCCTTTCACGGAAATAATAGTTTTTGTGCCACTCATCTATTTGTTCCCAAATTAATTGTGAAAACATATGGCTTAGCTGTAATTTTGAGGTGAGAGTTCTCATCAGTTCCTGAAGCGTGACAATTAACTGTCAGGGAAAAATATGCAATAGAATTGAGAGGAACAAAGTTAAATTTACAAGGCCACCATCTGTGGAAAGCATGAAACAGCTGATTAACAAAACATAATGCTTTAGTTATACAGAACATCATGATCAAGCTTATCAAGTACCCTGCACAAAAATGTCTGGGCCATAGTAGCGTGGTGGTAGAGTTGCTGCCTAACAAGGCTTGCAGCACCAGAGACCCGGGTTCGATCCTGACTATGGGACTATGGGTGCTGTCTGTACAGAGTTTGTACGTTCTCCCCGTGACCGCATGGATTTTCTCTGAGATCTTCGGTTTCCTCCCACACTCCAAAGACTTACAGGCATGCAGGTAAATTGGCTTGGTATAAGTGTAAATTGTCCTTAGTGTGTGTAGGATAGTGTTAATGCACGGGGATTGCAGGTCAGTGCGGACTCGGTGGGCCAAAGGGCCTGTTTCCACTCTGTATCTCTAAACTAAACTAAGATATGTCAAATAGTGATGCAGATTGTAATTTAGGGACTGAAATAAATGGGCAATGGTGTACACACAAGTAGTTTCAGCGACAAATAAAAGACACAAAGTGCTGGAGTAACTCAGCAGGTCAGAATGCATGATGGAGCAACTCAGCCTGTAGAGTGTCCCAATGCAAAATGTCACCTATTCATGTTCTCCAGGGATGCAGACTGCCCTGCTGAGTTACTCCAGTGCTTTGTGTCTTCTTTTTTGTTAAATCACAATCTGCAGTTTCCTGTATATCATTGTCTCAGCGATGATTTATTTCTAATTTCTTTAAAATAGATCGATTGGGATCACATACAAATGAGCCACAGAAACTGAAAATATAGTCAGGGGAGTAATAGGATAGTGGAGCAGACAAACTGGTTCTACTGATATTAAGTGGGGGGCGACCATCGACTACACAGTCAAAAAAGCACAACAGAGGATGTACTTCCTGCAGCAGTTGAGGAAGCACAATCTGCCACAGGCAATGATTGTCCAATTCTACATGGCCATCATAGTCTGTTCTCACATTCTCCATCATGGTCTGGTTTGGCTCAGCCACCAAGCACGACACCTGGAGGCTGCAGCGAATCGTCCGATCGGCAAAGAAGGTTATTGAATGCAACCTTCCCTCTATTGATGAACTGTAAACTGCAAGGGCCAGGAAGCAGGCAGGCAAGATCATCTCTGACCCCTCTCACCCTGGCCACAAACTCTTTGAATCACATCCCTCTGGAAGGCGACTCCGGACTGTCAAAGCTGCCACAGCCAGACATAAAAACAAATTTTATCCACGAGTAGTTGCTCTGCTCAACAGCCAAAAATCTGTAGCCTCCCTTTGATCTGGTATTTTGTTGGTTCAAATGCTTAATCAATGGTGTTTTATCATTAATGTTTTATTATTATTAATGTTTAGTGTTTTCTGAGTCATTCGTAACTGTCACTGTATGTCATGTTGTTACTTGTGGGCGGAGCACCAAGGCAAATTCCTTGTATGTGAATACTTGGCCAATAAACTTACTTGCTTACTTATTTGTCATCACCAACTCAATTATAGAACATGCTAGCTATCAATACTGGTGAAAACTTACATACTGTTTCACTTTAATTTTCTGATTATTTTTAGATTAAGTGAGGTACACGGCATGGAAACATGCCCTTCGGCCTGACTCATCAATGTCAGCAAAATGCCTATGTACACAAATCCCAATCACCTGCATTTGGCACATAACCCTCTAAATCTTTCCTTTCCATGTACCTGCCTAAACATTTCTGCAAATCCAGATGTGCCAAACTGTGCTGCCTGTATACTGAGACTGGCATTTAATTATGTTGCTTATTTAGAATAAAACATCGACATAAGTACTAATAAAAAATCTATTCTAAGTACTTTAAACAATAACATTTTTCATATATATATATTTTTAAATCACCGAGCAGGTAAAAACATTACTCTGATTTGTTGGTTCATGAGTAGAATTTTTTAACAATGATGACAAGACTGCAAGGATGTTGTGAGGTGAATGCATCTGTGACTGTTGGAATGGATGGGAGTTGCCAAATAAGACTGTGTTCCCACAAATGCTCCAAAAAGGGCAGCTGCAAGTCTTCTTCAGTTAATTTCAAGCCCAGCAAGGCCAGTGACAATGCTTGCTGCTGTCTGTGGATACGTGGGCTTGTTTCATTGGGTCAGGCCATTGATTGACTATGGAATACATTAAATCCCAGTCATTCAGCTCCAATTTAATAGTGTGACCCGATCCATCCAGGTTTGATAATTAAGCTGAGAAAATCATATCATAAAAATGAATGTTAGAGCTTGTATCACAGTTAGACGGTTGGGTTGGGGGGTGGGAGTAGCCTCTTCCAATATGGCTCTGTTGGTAACCCCCTTGCTCTCTCATTCTTTCTTCTCTTCCATACTTTCCCTTTCTCTCCTGCTCTTCCAGCCCTCTTACCCTCTGCCCAATGCCAGTCTTTGTCAGAAGGCTAGCCCATACTCTCAACTTGTTGGGGATTCCTATATGAGAAGATAGACACAACGTGTTAGAGTAACTCAGCGGGTATCTCTGGAGAAAAATGATGGGTGATTTTTCAGGTTGGGACCCTTCTTCGGACTGTGGATCACAGGAATGTTTCCATTGGCTTGGTTTTGCCCTGCAATGAGGATTCCCATGAGGTTTCCAATAGGCCAGCTTGAAAGGTTACTGAGAGCCTGAGTGCATCTGTTTCTGTTCTACCAGTCAGCAGAGAGGGCAACAAATTTAAGTTGAATGATGGAGGATTTGAGAGGGTTTCAGAATAAAATGTTTCACCCCCCAAAATCCTGGGAGTTTGAAATTCATGTGGAGGCAGATACTTTCATCACATTGACGGGAGATCTGGATGAATATTGAAGATCTACAGAGCTATGACCATATTGGGATGAATGTAAATAGCTAAATTTTCTGCGATCAGGGAGACAATGAACCAACTGAGATGTTATGATTGTTGCTGATATAACATCACTAAGCTGTAATGAGTGAAGTAGATGTTGGCTAGCAGTATAGATATAGATTTACTAACCTCAGCTACTTATATGAGGTCACTGAGGAAACTGCAGCACCTGAGTCATTGAGTCATGGTTCCTAGCAATGATCGGCAGCTATCCGACATGAATGACTTTACCTGGAGAACTTCCTATTCTCTGCCATCAACCACTGCGGTATGACTTCCCATGTTGTACAATTATTACATAATTGTTTGCATGTCAGAAAGAGATACATATTGATTTCCATCATTCACTGCAGTTGGAACATAACCTTCCTATAACTCCTCATGCTAGCGTTACTGTAAGCGGCACTAACCATTGAACCCTCTGGAGGGTTATTGCCACTTAACAGTATGGTTAGTGCTTTAAGCATGCTGCATTCACATTAATTTGCAGGTACTTTGGTATGTCACCTGTATCATAAGCTAGGGGAGTTTATTAAACCCACATCACATTGCCGTTTTTTTCAGGATTATGCAATATTGCTGCCTGGCAGTCATGAAAGCAACAATTTTAAAAGAACCCGAGTCTGCTTTTCTAATTTTAACTTCAATTTAATCATATTCTTACAGAACATTTGTAAGTTAAGGCAGTCAATTTTCATTTTTTGACTTGCCAGAGAAATAATCGCTTTCATCTGGAGAGAGATAATGAACAAAATAATCACAAGCCACCAAAAGTAGTTGAGAAGCAGCAGTCTGCTAGATAAGGTCCAGGTGGAGAGAACCATGCTCATTAATTGCTTTCCCTCACCATCCCGATGTACGACACGGCATACTCGTGCCTAAACGCTATTGATTTTTAATTTATATACAGTGTTGATAAAATTTCTGATTCATCTTTTGGGGAACATTCAGCAAAGTAACGATTAGATTGCATTGCAATTATTGTAAAGGTTAAGAAGCCTTTTGTGAAATAATGTTTCCATGCAAGCGTGTGTGATTTGATTTTAGTCTCAAAGAGTAATACGGTTTAGTGGCTGCACACTGAACACGAAGATATACTCTCCACAGAGCAGATTACCGATCTGCTGATAGCAGTCATGACGATGACTGCTGCAAAGTGAAGCACACTTGAACACCTTTAACAATGTTGTTGCGTACTTTGTATTACAAACGCAGAGCTTTTAATGGGGCACACGCTCAGGAAGATTTATCAGTAGAGATTTTTTTTTTATTACTCATCTCCAAGCTAAAATTGAAAACCAGAGAATGAAGGCACAGCTGACAAACCACTTACACTAAAATGTTGGAATAGAAAATCAAGCATAGCCTAGAATCTAAAGTGCTCGCTCATTACATATTCCACAATTCTCACATAATGTATTTCTGAATTATTCATGATGTATCCAGGGGTGGCCACGTAGGTGAAAAATTGGGATAAAAAACTGAAGATAGCAGTAATGGAGATCTACTGAGATGAGAATTGAACTTTAATTAACATTTGGGCTACAAAGCCATAAGTCATTAGAGACAATTCAACCCTTAAAAATGTAGTTGCCAGGCATCTACTAGGTGGAATGTTTAGGTTATGAGAGTCATTAAAATAATGATTTAAACTTAATCATGTGGAATTTAACTGCTTATCAATTACCAATGTACACTTAAGCATTAAACAATAGACTATTTAGATTAGAGAGGGCATCTAACCTCAAGCCTTTGGTGTTCCACTTTATGAATTTTGCTTTTAAACTTAATTCCCTTCATCAAAAAAATTAATCGTGCCTTGCGGGCAACAGTAGATTATTGTCGTTGAGTCACAGCGTGGAGTTCTAACTTCCTGACATACTAGAAGTGAGGTGGGAGGTAGTGGATAAAGGCTCATGTGATGTCCCAAAGATTCCAAATCTTCTTTGTCCACTTGTGGCATTTCATTAATGTAGCCACTACATTAAGACAATCAGGCTGCACAACTGCTGTGCATCTGCATCAAAGATCAGCCTTGCACATTGCATTCCCCTGCTGAGTTTCAAAGTATGTCATTGTGAGAGAACATCCATGTTGATAAGGCTTTTCAACTATGTAAAATATTGTTCCAATATGGTCATGTGATAGGTTAGGAAATAAAACTGCAAACTAATTGCTTAATTTTTGCAATCTTTACTATAAAGCCTATGCACAATCTTAAATGAGAACTTCTGCTGAGAGAGATAAAAATACCTGCAGAAAGAATGGCTAATTGTACCAACATTTTCAGAGTTAGGTGACAATCTGTACTCTGATATTCCAGAAATTTAACATGTTAGTAGAAATGGAATGGGGTGGAGGATAAATGCGCGGTTGAGGGACTGGTGCAGTGGGCAGGGATTCAAGTTTCTTGAACACTGGGACCTCCTCTGGGGAAGGCATGATCTGTATAAAAAGGACGGGTTGCACTTGAATCTGAGGGGAACCAATATCCTGGCGGGGAGATTTGCAAAGGAGACTTTAAACTAGAAAGGCTGGGTGGAGGGACTCGGGTAGTGGGGGCTAGGGGACAGGGTGAGGGGCAAGAGGCAGAGAAGGTAAGCACTCGGACCCAAAATGTAGGTGAGAAAGAGGAAAAAGATAATGAACAGAGAATAAGGGATGGTGGGTTTCCAAAATGTGTATATTTTAATGCTAGGAGCATTGTAAGAAAGGTGGATGAACTTAGAGCCAGGATTGACACGTGGAAATATGATGTTGTGGCAATCAGTGAAACATGGTTGCGGGAGGCTTGTGATTGGAAACTAAATATTCCAGGATTTTGTTGCATCAGGTGTGATAGAGTTGGAGGGAACAGAGCTGGAGGGGTTGTCAGAGAAGATATTACAGCAGTACTTTGGCAGGATAGATTAGAGGGCTCCTCTAGGGGTGTATTATAGACCGCCAAATGGGGAGCGAGAATTGGAAGAGCTAATTTGTAAGGAGATAGCAGATATTAGTAGTAAGCACAAGGTAGTGATTGTGGGAGATTTCAATTTTCCAAAAATAGATTGGGAAACACATTCTGTAAATGGCCTGGATGGTTTGGAGTTTTTTAAATGTGTGCAGGATAGTTTTTTGCAGCAATACATAGAGGTATCGACCAGAGAAGGGATAGTGCTGGACCTCCTGTTAGGAAATGAGGCAGGTCAGGTGATGGAGGTATGCGTTGGTGAGCACTTCGGGACCAGTGATCACAATACCATTAGTTTCAATATAATTATGGAGAGAGTCAGAACTGGACCTAGGGTTGAGATTTTTGATTGGAGAAAGGCTAACTTTGAGGGAATTCGTAATGATTTAAAAGGAGTGAATTGGAACATTTTGTTTTATGGGAAGGATGTAGAAGAGAAATGGAGGACATTTAAGGGGGAAATTGTAAGAGTACAGAATCTTTATGGCCCTGTTCGGTTGAAAGGAAATGGTAAAAATCGGAAAGAGCCATGGTTTTCAAGGGAAATTGGACACTTGGTTCGAGAAAAGAGAGATATCTACAATAATTATAGGAGGCATGGAGTAAATGAGGTGCTAGATGAGTATAAAGAATGTAAAAATAATCTTAAGGATGAAATAAGAAAATTTAAAAGAAGATATGAGGTTGCTTTGGCAAGAAAGGTGAAAGTAAATCCAAAGGGTTTCTACAGCTATATTAATAGCAAAAGGGTAACGTGGGATAAAATTGGACCATTAGAGAGCCAGAATGGACAGCTATCTGCAGAGCCAAAAGAGATGGGGGAGATATTGAACAATTTCTTTTCTTTGGTATTCGCCAAGGAGAAGGATATTGAACTCTGTGAGGTAAGGGAAAAAAGTAGAGCAGCTATGGAAACTATGAGATTCAAAGAGGAGGAAGTACTGACACTTTTGAAAAATATAAAAGTGGGTAAGTCTCCAGGTCCTGACAGGATATTCCCTAGGACATTGAGGGAAGTTAGTATAGAAATAGCAGGGGCTATGACAGAAATATTTCAAATGTCATTAGAAACTGGAATAGTGCCGGAGGATTGGCGTACTGCGCATGTTGTTCCATTGTTTAAAAAGGGTTCAAAGAATAAACCTAGCAATTATAGACCTGTTAGTTTGACGTCAGTGGTGGGCAAATTAATGGAAAGGATACTTAGAGATAATATATATAAGCATCTGGATAAACAGGGTCTGTTCAAGAACAGTCAACATGGATTTGTGCCTGGAAGGTCATGTTTGACAAACCTTCTTGAATTTTTTGAAGCGGTTACTAAGGAAATTGATGAGGGTAAAGCAGTGGATATTGTCTATATGGATTTCAGTAAGGCCTTTGACAAGGTTCCCCATGGCAGGTTGGTTAAGAAGGTTCAATCTTTGGGTGTTAATGGCGGAGTAGCAAGATGGATTTAACAGTGGCTGAATGGGAGATGCCAGAGAGTAATAGTGGATGGCTGTTTGTCAGGGTGGAAGCCGGGTGCCTCAGGGATCTGTGTTGGGTCCACTGTTGTTTGTCATGTACATCAATGATCTAGATGATGGGGTGGAAAATTGGACAAGTAAGTATGCAGATGATACTAAGATATGTGATGCTGTGGATAATGAAGTAGATGTTCAAAGTCTACAGAGAGATTTGGGACATTTGGAAGAGTGGGCTGAAAGATGGTAGATGGAGTTTAATGCTGATAAGTGTGAGGTGCTACATCTTCGCAGGGCAAATCAAAATAGGACGTACATGGTAAATGGTAGGGAATTGAGGAATGCTGTGGAACAGAAGGATCTATGAATAACTGTGCATAGTTCCCTGAAGGTGGAATCGCATGTAGATAGGATGGTAATGAAAGCTTTTTGTGTGCTGGCCTTTATAAATCAGAGCATTGAATATAGGAGTAGGGAAGTAATGTTAAAATTGTACAAGGCATTGGTGAGACCAATTCTGGAGTATGGTGTACAATTTTGGTTGCCTAATTATAGGAAGGATGTCAACAAAATAGAGAGAGTACAGAGGGGATTTACTAGAATATTGGGGGGTTACACAAAAAGCTGGAGAAATTCAGCGGGTGCAGCAGCATCTAAGGAGTGAAGGAGATAGGCGACGTTTCGAGTCAAGACCCTTCTTCAGACCTGCCAGGATTCCAGCAACTAAGTTACAGAGAAAGGTTGAACAAGTTAGGTCTTTATTCTTTGGAGTGCAGAAGGGTAAGGGGGGACTTGATTGAGGTCTTTAAAATGATGAAAGGGATAGACAGAGTTGACGTGGATAAGCTTTTCCTGTTGAGGGTACGGAAGATTCAAACAAGAGGGCATGACATGAGAATTAAGGGACGGAGGTTTAGGGGTAACATGAGGGGGAACTTCATTACTCAGAGAGTGGTGGCTGTGTGGAATGATCTTCCAGCAGAAGTGGTGGAGGCAGAATCGATTTTAACTTTTAAAAGTAAAGTGGATAGGTATATGGACGGGAAGGGAATGGAGGGGTATGGTCTGAGTGCAGGTAGATGGGACTAGGGGAAAACAAATGTTTGCCATGGACTGGAAGGGACGAGAAGGCCTGTTTCCGTGCTGTAATTTGGTTATGTGGCATATGGTTATGTGGTTATACAAAAGGGAGAGAGAGCAAGAGAGAGAATGAGATTCAGCGAGGGAGGGTGAGAGAGAGAGTGAGAGAAAGAGAAAGAGAAAGATGTTCATCTCAAGTTTCAGATTTTCAAGTTACAATTTTTTGATTTATTAACAAACGTATCTTTCACATTTCCAGGCCTTTCACTGCCAATTTCTAGGCATCTTTGACTCTCCACTGTTCTATAGATCTCTGTTAAATTTCCTCTTAATGGGTGATTTACAAACTGAAAGCAAGCACTTCTCTGGAGAGATGGTTGCTCACATATGATCTGATTTAGTCTGGATAAACATGGAAACCAGTGGATTGAAGGTAGCATCCAACATACCGACAATTCCTGCACACTTAACTGCTGGCTACTCATGTGAATTTTAAGCCAGCTGCATGTGAGATTAAACAGCCAGTTTGTCAATATCTGCACTGTTTGCTCCCACACAGATATCAAGACAAATCGCATTTCTCTGTCTTTCCTCAACGTAATTTTGTATCTTACTTTGTCAATATCAACCCTATAATAAATCTTGATATAGTTTCTGCATACGTACTTCCTCATGATTGATTGACCTCATGTGAAAAAAGCATGGTACATTTTCTCTGTTCTTTCTTTCAGTTATCATTGTGAATTTGAAACACTTTATCCCAATTCTTTAGAGTTTGTTCATACCAGCATCAAATGTATTCACTCTTCCACTAGAGCTGTTGTCTTGAGCTGCCATACCACTAATCTTTGGAATTCTTACTCTCTACTCTTTCTATAATACCAATCATTCTAACTAAGCTTGTGGTCACCAATCCAAATAACTCCTTATGTACTTTGATGTCAATTCCTGTCATAAGGTCATAAGGAATAGGAGTAGAATTAGGCCATTTGGCCCATCAAGTCTACTCTGCCATTCAATCATGGATGATCTATCTCTCCCTCCTAACCCCATTCTCCTGCCTTCTTCCATAACCTCTGACAACTGTACTAATCAAGAATACATCTATCTCTGCCTTAAAAATATCCACTGACGTGGCCTACACAGCCTTCTGTGGCAAAGAATTCCACAGATTCACCACCACATTCCCAGTACTCAATGATGACATGGGCAATGAAGCATGATGAAATTGAGTCCACAATTATAAAATATCAGTCTATTCAATGAAAAAAACCAAAAGAAACCAGTCAATCATGAGCCATCTCAGCTCACAATGAACATGACATTTGTTTGATTATTATATGCAAACATACTTCATTTCACATATCAAGTGTCATACTTCTAGCATCTCATCTCAATTATCTGATGACTCACCATCATCAATGCCACTCAAACTAAAGGGCCTGTCCCATATGCACCTTGGAACACATTACCAAAGGATAAACTACAATAAGATGTAATCTACAACCATTTCTTTATTTTAGTACGTAACATTGATCTTTACATTTCTAATGCTTCTGGACTTCACATCACAACAAATATATCTATTTTATGAAAAATAATTGAATTTGCCAGTGGCTGCAATGTGTCAAGTATTATTGGTACTTTTTTATTATTGTCACATGTACGGAGAAAAAGTAAAAACTTTGTTTTCATATTAGCCAGGCAAATCATACCGCATATGAATACGATAGCGAGTACAAAAAGAGAAAGATAACAATTTGCAGAATATTGTGTTATAGCTACAAAGAAAGTGCAGATTAAAGAAAAGTCCCTGGGCGCAGATTGGGATTGGGATAGATTGGGATTACAACCTTAGTATCTGAGAGGTCCGTTCAAGAATCTGAAAATAGCAAGGTGGATGTTGTTCTTGAATCTGGTGGTATGTGCCTTCAAGCTTTGTATCTTCTATCCGATGGGAGAAGGAAGAAGAGAGAATGACTAGTGTGTGATTGGATCTTGACTATGTTGCTTGCTTTCCCCAAGGAAGCATGAAGTGCATATGGAGCCAATAGTAGGGGGATGCTGATTTGCTTAATGGACTGGGCTGCGTCCACAAGTGTCTGCATTTTATTGCAGTCTTGGGCAGAACAGTTGCTATGTCAAACTGTGCTGCATCTCAATAGGATGATTTATATGGTGCATCTGCAGGAAATTGGTAAGAGTCATTGGAGACATGCAAAGTCTCTTTAAATTCCTAGAAAGTTAACATGTTAGTGTGCTTCCTTTGCCATTGTGTGTATGTGGTTGGCCGGGGACAAATTGTTGGTGATATTTGGACCTAGGAACATTGATTATTTGCCAACATCTGCTCAGGAACCTGCTCTGGCTGCAGAGCATGGCGACTATTTGTTTGTTGGCCCCAGATTATCTATTTGCATCTATTCTTGTAGGCTCTCCTGGTACGTTTCTAGTTAAACTGCAGTGGAATTGTCGTATGAACTTTGAATAATAAAAAAATAATCCCTCAAAGTAAAAGTACAAAGCTGGAGTGTCTGGGGCAAGAAATATAGACTTATTTGTGCTAATATCAAGATGCAGTAACTCCTACCAACTGTAAAGTGATTTGTAATTTACCATGGATATGTTCAGACCAGGATCAACTATAGTAGGGCATTAGAAAGAATCAATATAATCAGGCAAAATCAACTTGGTTTTGAGAAAGGAAAAATATATTTGACCAATTTTTGTTGAGAGTCCTGCAAACAAACTTATTATGTGGATAATGAGGAACCAGTGGATGTGCCATACTTAGATTCCCAGAGACATTTGGAAAGATGTTTGCCTGTTTCCGTGCTGTAATTGTTATATGGTTATATTGCAGGCAGGTGGGACTAAGGGAAAAAAGTTGTTCGGCACGGACTTGAAGGGCCAAGATGGCCTGTTTCCGTACTGTAATTGTTATATGGTTATATGGTTATAAGATGTCCGTTGTAATGCCATTAAGGAAATTGAATGCTCCTGGTGTATAAAGGAACAGAGTGGAGTGGATGAAAGATAGTCTTGTTTACTGGAAACACATAACAGGCATAAATGGTCTTTCTCTGTGTGGCAAGATGTAATGAGTTGTGTACCACAAGCATTAGTGCTGGGACCTCAATGTTTTTAAATTATTAAACAATTAGATGACGGCACCAAAGCTATGGTTGCTAAGAACACGATAAAGAGTTGTGTGGGAACATTAACAAGGTTTCAGAGGAATATAGACAATGGGCAAGGATCTTGCATATGGAGCATAATGTGGAAAATTGGCCATTTTGAAAGGAAAAACACATAAGAAACAAAATAGTGAAAGATTGCAAGTCCAAAAATACATGGCTTGAATTAAATTATCCGTGAATTAATCATCAGAAACTGAATTTCCCAAAACAATAATTTTTATACTGTTTCATTCTCAGGATATGAATCTCACTGTGAATAGCAGATTTTATTACTCTTCGTGATTGCCTTTGAGAATGACTTTTGTTCAAGTAGTGAAGGTGCCCCCATGGTGCTAATAGATGGGGACATTTAATGTTTTGACACATTTGATAATGAAGGAAAGGCAGTCTACAATGAAGTCATGATGACGAACGACTTAAAGATAAAGATGTTTCATACATTTATTATCCTTGTCCTTTTATTAGCGCAGATTACAGGTTTGTGTAGAAACACTGAGAACATCTTGACAACTTCTGGCAGTGTATCCTGGAGGTAGAATTCTCTGTAACCACATTTTATTGGTAATGGGGGTTCAGAGGTTTTGATGAAATATTTATCAAGATCTGAAATGGGCTTATCTAGTATTGGTCCAGATGTTTCGTTCGGGATAATTTATTGTTACATGTACCAAGGTACAGTGAAAAGATTTTTGTTGTGTGCAATCTAGTCAAAGACACGGACTATACATAATTCAGTCAAACTGTACACAGTGTACAGGTAAAGGATGATGGGTACAACATTTGGTGTAAGATAAAGTCCAATTAAATTTAGTTCAAAGATTGCCAATGAGGTAAATGGGTGATTCTCTAGCTGATGAGAGGACAGTTCAATTGCCAGATAACAGCTGGGAAGAAACCGTCTCTGAATCTGGAGGCATGCATTTTCACACTACTGTACCTCTTGCTTGGTGGGAGAGGGGAGAAGAGGGTGAACACTGTAAGACTGGTCCTTGATTATGCTGGTGGCCTTGCTGAAACAGTGTGAAGTGCAGATGGAGTGAATGGAAGGGAGGTCGGTTTGCATGATCGTCTGGGCCATAACCACAACTCTCTAATTTTTTTTGTGGTCTTGGTTGGAGCTGTTAGCAAACCATGCTGTGATGCATCCCGGTAAAATGCTTTCTATGGCACATCTGAAGAAGTTGGTGAGGGTTGTTGAGGACATGCTAAATTTACTAAGCACTCTAAGGAATTAGAGACGTTGGTAGTTTTCTTCACAGCTATGATGTAGCTGCCCAGGACATATTTCTGGTGATATTTATTCCAAAGAACTTAAAGCTTTGATCATCTCTACTTTGGCACCATTGATGTACACAGCGTGTACTGCTTCGTTCCTAGAGTCAATCACAATCTCCTTTGTCTTTCTGGCATTGATTGCTGTTTTGGCACCAAGTTAAGAGGTTCTCAACGTCCTGTACTCCGACATCCTTATTTGATATCCGGCCTACTATAGTGGTGTCTCCAAACCTGTAAATTCAGTTGGATTGGTGTTCAGTTGTGCAGACATGAGTGTATAAGAAGTATAGTAGTGTGTTGGTAATGCATCCTGGGGGGGCAGCAGTATTGAGGATTATCAAAGAGGATGATTTGTCATTTTCCTCACTGATAGTGGTCTGTTGGTCAGGAAATCAAGGTTCCAGTTGTAGAGGGGAGTGCTGACTCCAAGTTCTACAAGTTTGGAGATGTACTTAATTGGGAGTAATGAAAGCAGAGCTGTAGTCTATGAATAGGAGACTGATGTAAGTGGCCTTTTTATCCATGTGTTCCAGCAATGAGCATTGAGATTGCATCAGCAGTGGACCTGCTGTAGCGGTAGGTAAACAGTGGATCAAGACTGGATTTAATGTGTACCATTAGCAGCCTCTGGAAGCACCATGATGGTGGATGTCAGGAACATCGAATGGTAGTAATTTGGCTTGTTTTCGTGTTCTTGTTTATTTGATCTTGTTTTCTTTGGCACCGGGATGATAGTGGACTTCTTGAAGCAAGTGGGGGTACCTCTGAATGCAGTAGGGAGAGGAAACTCTCGCTAGTTGGTCCGTATGGTCACTAAGGACAAGGCCATGGATTCTGGCCTGGCCAGTTATTTTCCATGGGTTCACCCTCAGGAAGTCTGATCTAACTTCTGCACCAATCTTGGGAAGAGGCATACTTGAGTGTGATGAGATGGATGTGATCGCCCTGTTGGCCTTCTGCTCAAAGCAAGCATAGAAGGCACTAAATTAATTAGGGACAGCTGAACTATCACTAGTGATGCTGTCTGACTTCACTTCACAGCCATATATATAGTATTTATTTCTTGCCACAGTCAACAGGTGACTAGGTGATTATACTGGGACTCACGTTTGGCCTGGTATTTAGTCTCTTGGCATTCCTGATGGCTTTGCAAGATCACAGCGAGATTTCTTGTACCGCTTGGGATAATTCAATTTGTATGCTGCGATGTTTACCTTCACCCAGGAATGGACCTCATGGTTCATCCGTGATGTGTCCCTTTCATGAGTTTAATACCCTGTCTGTAGGAACTCCTGTTATAATATCCTGGGGCCGAAATGATTGGCTTATCTCAATCAACAATTGTTTATTTCCGTTCCATGTGTAAGTTTGGCTTCTGGACAGCTTTCTATCAACTACTCTAAACCAGCTTTTCTATATATTTCTTCACAGTGCACTTGGTTTAATGCAGTCTTGACATCAAGAACAGTCCTATCTGCAGATTTTTGCCAATCTGTTCTTATGTCCATTTTTGGACAGAGATTATAACCAACACAGAACACCAACAGAAAATAAATTCCCAGTGAGTATGTTCCATTTGAGTGCGTATTGGATGTGACCTGGATGAGACTGGATAGACTCGGCTTGTACTCGCTAGAATTTAGAATATTGAGGGGGGATCTTATAGAAACTTACAAAATTCTTAAGGGGTTGGACAGGCTAGATTCGGGAAGATTGTTCCCGATGTTGGGGAAGTCCAGGACAAGGGGTCACAGTTTAAGGATAAGGGGGAAATCTTTTAGGACCGAGATGAGAAAAAAAAAATTTCACACAGAGAGTGGTGAATCTCTGGAATTCTCTGCCACAGAAGGTAGTTGAGGCCAGTTCATTGGCCATCTTTAAGAGGGAGTTAGATGTGGTCCTTGTGCCTAAAGGGATCAGGGGTATGGAGAGAAGGCAGGTAAGGGATACTGAGTTGGATAATCAGCCATGATCATATTGAATGGTGGTGCAGGCTTGAAGGGCCGAATGGCCTACTCCTGCACCTATTTTCTATGTTTCTACGTTTCTATGACCTTTCCCCCATTTTGTTAATGACGTGGCTGTTGCATTTGTCCCAGTTTTGGATCTTTGCTTGGAGTAGATGCTTTGTTGATGCTAACCATGGAACACAGGTTTTCAGCAATGCAGCTGGGATTTTTTGGCACATGGTTTTGCCATGCCCACAGTGCTCAACTGTTTCCTGAAGGCACGTGAAATATACTAATATGAAGTTTAGCATCCACATTACTTGTTACCATGTTTTTTCACAGAAGGTGGTGATTAATTGGAATGCACAGCCAAGGGTGGTTGTGGAGGAAGATATGATAATGGCATTAATGAGTCTTTGGATAGATATACGGATATGCAGGGAATTGTGGGATATGCATTATGTGTAGGCAGATAAATGTTGGGCTTTGCATCATGTTTGGCACAGACTTTGTGGGCTGAAGGAGCTGTTCCTGTGCTGCACTATGTTCTATGTACCACAAAGGTAAGTCAAGAAGTTTAATTCTGCTGGGATTTCTAACTCCAAACACTTCATCTTTGTCTTTGACACTCATAGAACAATGCAACCCAACAGGAATCTCTTTGGCCTGTTGATTGAGTCTCAGCGTTTGGAAAGAAAAATCCAGTTTTATATCAATTCTATTTTTCTCCATAACATAGTGATTTCCTTCTCTTTCTATTCAACTTTATTTGACAAACCACTATTATCTGGTAATACATTCCTTTTTTTACTTCTCTCACTTCCATTTCTTTTTGCCAATTACCTTAATTTTTTCCTCTCGGATCTCTAATCCTCCAGCCTTAAAAACACTCTCTTTATTTACATCTCAAGATTCCTAATAATTAATTTTACTCTACGTCCTTTCTGATCTCAGGAGGCCAATTTCACCTTATTCAGTCAATTTACATAATTGTTGTGTTTCAATCCTAGAACTAGTCTGGTAAATATTGTCGGTTTCTACTCCAAAGTTTCCAATATCTTTACAGAGCAGGAAACAGTAATACTAAACTTCTAAACTTGTATCACAAAAGGTTAGCATTATTTTCTAGCTTGTGTATGTCATATCTTCATTTATAAGCCCAAAGAGCACATATATTAATTAAATTATCTTGTTATCTTGTTCGCAAAACCTTTGTGCAAAACAACTGTAGGATGAGTTCCTGCACTTTCTTTAAAAAGGCAGCACAGTGGCAGAGTTGGTGCCATACAGCACCAGAGACCCAGGTTCCATCCTGACCATGGAAGCTGCATGTACAGAGCTTGTTTATTCTACCCTGTGACTGCACGGGTTTTCTCCAGGACCTCCAGCTTCGTTCCCCATTCCAAACACGTGCAGGTTTGTAGGTTAATTGGCTTCTGTAAATTGTCCCCAGTGTGTAGGGTAGAACTAATGTACAGGTGGTCATTGGTTGCCATGGACTTGATGGGCCAAAGGATCCATTTCCACTCTGTACCTCCAAACTAAACTAAACTAAACTAAAAAGATGCCATACCTATATAATTAAAAGTCTCATCTTGGCCACTTCCTGTCTGCGCTCTATATTGATTTTAGAAAAAGGGCTGCTATATATCGCTATGATTTTTGGCCATCTTACTCACAGACTTCCTCCGCTGAGCAGGCCCCGAGGAATATTCCCATCAATAAAAAATAAAAAAGTTATGAGTGTTTAAAAAACCTTGACATCTTCTCACCTGTCAATCACCGCGATGAAGGTAATGCCCCTTCTGGGGTGGGGGAGGGGGGCAGGACTATATAACACCAGATGCCTGGACATGACTCAGTCATTCTGCAAGATCATGAGTGAGAGGCCATGACTCTCATTCTAAGCTGTGAATCAACTGAACTGTGAGGCTGCAATGCACTTGCAATAAATGATTTGTTAGCCCTTAATGACAATATCATGAGTTGTTTGGCCTGCTGCCCTGCCTGTGCTTGAAACTGCAATGCTTTATTAGGTCCGACTGTGTTTGGTTCAAAAGTCCCGCTCATTTCGTGACTTCTGCTTAGTTCGTTGATTGCGTAATTTCCAGTGAGTGCAGAGGTAGCACTGATTGCGTAATTTCCAGTAAGTGCAAAGGTTACGCTGATTGTGGAAGTGCCGCTGACTGTGGAAGCCACACAGTGGAGAGGCCGCGCTCAGCCGTGTGAGTATTCAAGAAAGGTTACTGCCATAAATATGGTGTGTGAGTCAGTGTGTGTGTGTGTGTGTGTGTGTGTGTGTGTGTGCATGCGTGCGTGTGTGGTCTCAGTGACTGAGCTGTCAGCCCAAGAATCCATTCGGCCCACAATGTCCATACCAACCCTCTGGAAACCAGTCCCTTCGGCCCACAACACCATGCTAGCACTCCAGAAAGCCCCCCCCCCCCCACTCACTGGCCAGCAATATTGGAATTGGTGGAGAGGTGGAATATTGTGTTGGGGGACCATCCCTCCCGTGTGAAGCTGGGACCCAACGGGACCCAGTTAGTCTAGTACTTTTTATTTTACTCCCTACCCATCCCACCAAAATGCATGTAGGTGCCCCAAATTGTATTTGCTATCCTCCTATCCATTTTGCCCATATGTTACAATTGTACAGGGTGTTGTGGAGCCACATCTGCAGTATAGCACACAGTTCTGGTCCCTTTACCATAGAAAGGAATTAGTGATATTGCAGGCAGTCTAAAAGCGAATCACCAGGCTAATTCCTGGTATGAGTAGCGTATCCTATCAAGAGAGGTTAAACATATTTGGTCTGTATTCTTTGGAGTCCAGAGAAACATGAGATACACATGAGACACTGAGATATAAGATTTCAAAGAGATATGACAGGAAAGATGACGATGTTTTCACACACGGGAGAATTTTAAACATGTCATATAGTTTCAAGATAAGATACCAATTATTTAAATAAAAGTGCACAGAAGTTACTTCTTGCAGTGGGCAATCCATGGCTGAAATTTCCTGCTCCAGAAAGATGTGGAGGCTAGCAATTAGAAGTATTCCTCTACTTTGAGGAAGGTAAACTTTTGAAGGATCAGGGAATTGAGGACTATGAGGATCTGGCATAAAGGAAGAGTTGAGAATTGGAGTAGATCAGCCATAATGATGGGACAGGTTTAAGTGTTTACTATACTAGCAAGCCTCATGCCATTTGCAAACGACACTCTATACATCCAAGTACAACTCACTTACATATATCAAAAGCATTGGTCAGCATTGATCATTGTGTTCAACAGAGTAGCACTGTAGCATGTCTAATTCAGCTTGACATCAGCAATACATTAAACAATTCTTTTTAATTATATTTTATATGTTTTTTATTATATTTCAGCTAATTTTGCATTGTTATGAATTTCTAACAGACTAATATTAATATTCAGATACTTTCCAAAAGTTTGAAAGAATGGCATCAATGGCATTTCACTGCACAAATACCTTTGTTGCATCATTAACAAAACTCAATGGTTAATTAAACACGGTTTGTATAGAATATACCTTTGCTGGTTTTGCTAAATCAGTGCGTGAGCTTATGGCCTCAATCGTTAATTTACTCCTGTATGATTGTTTCCTTCTCAGTAAAGAGAGGCATGCTATTATTAGTTTTTACCCTTCTTTCCTTTTATAATGAAGTAGCATTTTATCATGTGTGTATTCAATTCAGCTAGCATATCTCTATGGGAATATTCATGGAGCCTTAACTGCCCATTAGTTACTTAAATATCAACCAATATTTGTGACTATGTAATTAGTGAAGAGCTTTGATATGCTTCATTGCTTCTGGAATTGCTTATCTTTTTGTATCCCATGCTGCTTTTGCTGCTTACCGTCAATATATTCCCAGTTCTGGTTACATCAGATAGTTTAGATACACTCAGAGGAGGTAATTTAATTGTTGCAAAAATGTTCATTGGGAATTAAAATCCTGAGCAATGTAAAACAGCCTGACAATTCACTACTATCCATTGTATTCTACTGCAGTCATACTACTACTACCCCAGTAGCTCTGCATTCGCACATTTGACTAACTATGCTTTATTGTTTGGAAAAATGATGTTATTTTTTCTTCAGTTGCCTTACTTCATAAACCTTAGGGCAAGAAGGTGGCAAACAACATACAACTATCATGCAAAAAAAAAAATCTGCCACAAATGGCATCAAATCAGCCATTGAACATCAAGAAAACGTTGTCAGTAATGCACCAAAAGGTTAATGTATTTCAAATGTGTCTATCCATGATCTAATTTATGTTGTACTTCAAATTACAACTGAATATTTAGCAATACCATCAATAGAAAAAGTTACAAGAACACTGTAAGATACACATAAAATGATTACTCAGCAGTAAGCTGATCATCTAAAAGTATATTGATTACAAACCTACCACACCGACAACATTCACCATCACAATATTTTATAATTTATCTGAATTTGCAAAATCCTCAGTGCTGAATAATTCAGATGTGCAAAATTTGAACACTGTATTAAACAATAAATACAAGTTTTGATAAATGCAATCAAATCTAAAATCAGTCATTTATACCTGTAATACTGCAGCAAAACGTTTGTCAGGAGCAGATATAATTAAAGGATTCTAATTGTGGTCAATTTTATTTTAATGATTTTTCTGCCTGGAAGATGCTGCCAATTAGTCAGCCTGCTTCTCATCTTACATGGAATTGTGATAAATTATTTTATTTTTAAGTTTATCATAGTCATAGAAACAAGCCCTTCAGCCCACCTGACGTGTGCCAAACAGAATTGGCAAACTGTGCTCGTGGACAAGTGCCCATTGTTCTATAAAGGCCTTCCTATTCATATATCATTATAACAAATAGTCCTCTGTCATTTTCGCCACCTCCAACATGACACTACCACTTGCCACATCTTCCCATCTCCCCTCCTGTCTGCTTTCCGCAAAGACCGCTCCCTCCGTAACTCCCTTGTCAATTCTTCCCTTCCCTCCTGCACCGCCCCCTCCCCAGGCACTTTCCCTTGCAACCGCAAGAGGTGCTACACCTGTCATTTTACCTCCCCCCTCGACTCCATTCAAGGACCCAAGCAGTAGTTCCAGGTGCAACAGAGGTTCACCTGCATCTCCTCCAACCTCATCTGTTGCATCCACTGCTCTAGATGTCAGATGATCTACATCGATGAGACCAAGCGTAGGCTTGGCGATCGTTTCTTCGCTCGGTCCGCATTAACCAACCTGATCTCCCGGTGGCTCAGCACTTCAACTCCCCCTCCCATTCGAAATCCGACCTCTCTGTCCTGGGCCTCCTCCATGGCCAGAATGAGCACCAGCGGAAACTGTAGGAGCAGCACCTCATATTCCACTTGGGCAGTCTGCACCCTAGCAGCATAAACATGGAATTCACCTTTTTCTGGTAGCCCATGCTGTCTCCTCCGTTTCTCAGCTCTCCCTCAGCTCTCGGGCTCCTCCTCTTCCTTTTTCCTTTATTTTTCCCGTCCCCCGCACCCTAGCTCAGTCTGAAGAAGGGTTTTGGCCCGAAACGTTGCCTATTTCCTTCGCTCCATAGATGCTGCTGCACCCACTGAGTTTCTCCAGCAGTTTTATCAACTCTCTATTCGTATATCATATATAAATGTTTTAGAATTCCCCAACACTGGAAAAAGACTGTAAGCATTCACATTATCCAGGCCCCTCATGAGTTTGTGCACCTTGTACCCCTTAGCTTCCTATGTCCCAAAGGAAAAGTCCCAACTTATCCATCCTCTGTCTATAACTAGAGGCCCTTAAGCCAGGTAACATTCTGTTGAATCTCTTTTGCACCCTTCCCAACTCTTCCAGGCTTAATAGCATCCTTCCTGCAACTGAGCTATATCTTCCTGGAAAATCATGAATTTTATTTTAAAACATTCAAGCTATTAATAAATGAATTGTTGTAATGATAAACATACACATTCCCTAATTAGGTTTAGTTTAGTTTAGTTTAGAGATACAGCGCGGAAACAGGCCCTTTGGCCCACTGTGTCCGCACTGACCAGCAATTCCCACACATTCACACGTTCCTACACACACTAGGGACAATTTACACATACACCAAGCCAATTAACCTACAGACCTGTACATATTTCGAATGTGGGAGGAAACCGAAGATCTCAACGAAAACACACGCAGTCATGGGGAGAACTAACAAACTCCATACAGACAGTGCCCAAAGTCGGGATCGAACCCGGGTCTCCGGCACTGCAAGCGCTGTAAGGCAGCAACCCTACCCCTGAGCCACCATGCCACCCTTGAATTTGTAGGGTGGAATGTAAGGTTGTGTAGGCATTTACTTTGCAAATGGCTCATTGTAGTGCTATCTGCATGTTCTTTGTCAGAGCAAATTCAGAAACCATGTGTCTCAATATCCAAGCAAACTATTTTACATACCCTCCAGTCCACAAGTGCGGGAACATTCAGACCAGGAAGACCATTCTGAGAGTTGGCAGTTTACAGGACATTCCATAAAGCAGTGCATAAATAAATGCCAGGTTGATTCCAATCTCATCTTAAAGAAGAAGAAGCAAAGAAATACAACAGAAGAATTCTCATTCAACATCATAATTCAGCTGTATTTCTCAGAGAATACAATTGCATCCCTATAGGGGCTTTAACAAAGTAAAACATCATGAAAGCATTTTCAAAAGATTTAATATCTAAGAGATGTGTTAAGAAAGGTACTGTCATTTTAAAAAAACAATGTGACCAAGAAACGGAATAATTAACTTCTTAGAGGCAGAGAGATGAAGAGCACTGCATGCTTTGTGGGGAAATTGCTGATTTATTGCCCAGCAAACCAATAGCTACTTAATTTATACGTTGAATCCAAAAGAGTAATTTTTGGATATGGTGTTGCAATATTTTAAATACTTCCTGCTTCCTATTGTCTTATGAAGCCCATGCAGAAGAGGTAAAGCTGGGAAAATATAGAGGTGATTACATACTCCAAAGAGCTTTTCCTCAAAAAATACATATCATTACTGTCATGAAGCTCTGATGTTGAATATTCTATTTCTTTCACTAACATCTCATTGATTTTGGCATGATTGATGAACAGATCTTTCTGGTGCAAGCCTTTTATATTTAATTCTCATATCTGATTATAATCTGTATACCTTTGGTGATTTGCATAGAGTCGGCTTTAAAAACCAATATCATAACAAACATTACTGTAATCGAATCGTTCTACTGTAATAGAATGAAAAAAACTGTAATTCCGCCATAAAAATATTAGTTCCATTGTTCTACATTGGACAATAAAAAAAATATTAAGAATCATATGCTTTAATGTAGCTGTGACCTTTAATGTCCAAAGTATATATATCCATTGTCAGAATTTGGGTTAAACATTTTTCCTGACCTTTTATTCTGTCTCTAATATAGCCAAAATCTTTAGAGTACAGGAAAAAAACATGCAGTTCCAACAAAATGTGGCTTTAGGGTTTCACGAGAATATTCTATCAGTAAAGTGTATCTTTCATGTAGAATACAGGATATAAAATTGAAGACATTTCTTGCTGGAGGAACTCAGCGAGTCAGGTAGCATCTGAGGATGCAATGGACAAACAATATTTTCCTTGTGTTATTATTTTTTTTCTATCATCTGTTATTTTCTGAAGGGATTTTGACAGCAGTTTAAAAAAAAGTTTATAAAAATAATGAATACCTTTCTTTTTATATATTTTTTATCATGAGTGCTGGGAGATAAAATACCGCTTTGGACCAAAACATGTTTACACTTGAATCAACAATTAATCGATAGGTGTAGACATTTCCCTATTAGCAAAGAATGGAATGTGGTGCGCTACTTTCAGGCTGGTGACAAGATGGCAATTTGTACAAATGTGATGTAACCATATTTTGTTAAGTTAATGGGATGAATACATATTCTAAAGAAATTTTCCCAAAAAATTAAAAGTTTGATAGACTATTTTTGAATCGGGAGCGGTACAGTGGCGCAGCGGTAGTGTTGCTGCCTTGCAGCACCAGAGAACCGGGTTTGATCCTGACTATAGATGCTGTCTGTAAGGAGTTTGTACATTGTCCCTGTGCAAACCCTGCGTGAGTTTATTCCGGGTGCTCCGGTTTCCACCCACACTACAAAGATGTACAGGTTTGTAGGTCAATTGGCTTCTGGAAATTATAAATCGTCCCTGTTGTGTAGGACAATGCTAGTATCGCAGGTTGACGCTGACTCCGTGATCCAAAGGGCCCATTTCCACGCTGTATCTCTAAAGTCTAAAGTATCCCTTGAGGTTCCATTGGAAGAGCTTACAACATGCAATCATCTGAGTCTATTAAGAATTTCAGTTGCTATTTGAACAGATAACAGTAATAAGTAAAGCAAAATCAATCCAAAAATGATTTACTTCCTTAAAAATACAAGGCAGCACAAATTCATAGACCATGAAATGAATGTCATCATGAAGTCAATTATAGTCACAAGTAACATTTAATTGTGAATTCACGAACAGGTAGACGATAGTCAGCAGTTGAATTTAATTATAGGCAATGTTCAAAACTAAATAACATTAATACTCATGCCTTCAATCAAAGCTGAGCAGAGATGCCATTAGGAAAATAGGGGATGAGCAGCTTTGCTTATCAGACCACAGAATCATGCTGGCCACATGAAATATCATAAACTTGAATGTAGAACTACATGTCAGTAATTTCAAATACCTCATCTTATATTAAAATGAACAGAAGTAAAATTGATCATTTTTCATAATAAGCAGCTTAAAAAAAAAGGCTTTTTACTGCTAAATATGGTCCTTAAAATGTACGTTAACAAGTATCAATAATAATAACCCATTAACTCATGTTGTGCATTATAGCTCACATATGAGTTTCTGCTTTAAAAACTTTTAACGTCTTATATTGATGCATTTGGCTCAGATTTATGGAAAATATGTTTGAATATTTCAGATAACAAACACTGTAGTTGTTATAAAATTTTCAATATAACTTTTTTTAAAACATTCACACATCAAGATCTCACCTTCTCACAGTGTTTGAGACTGACTGACTTCCCATCACTTTGCACACAGTCAAGCAAACGGATCTTCAGTCCTTGTCCACAGACCGCTTTGTCGTTTAGCTGGCAAGAGCTCCACTCTGAGAATCACAAACCATATCCAGAAAAGGTCACTCCAAGGGCTGTGAACTAATGCCCTATTTATTAAAACTAACTTCCTCAATTAAACAAGATAATTTGCATTTAAATATATGGGAAACATATTGCAAAATGAACATTATAACATTAATCACAAATATTATTTTAACACCATGACATACATGCGTAATGTTTTAAAAGACTTTGCCAAGTACTACTGCTGCCTGACTGGAATCATTCACTACTTTATTATGCCACTGTGTTGTTAGAAATATGTTACAGTGATGTGGGGTTAGTGAAGATGTGATGGCATGGCTATTTATTTCCTTGCAGGCAAGAATATTGATGATTGTGAAGCTTATATGAGCTGACAAGATTACATTTTAAAGAAGTTCAATACAGCAGTATTATCTCCAAGTAAAATAATAAGTGTCATCATATTGAAGTTCCTGAACTTAAGTATTTTTTTAATTAAAATCAATATTATTCACCAAAATGAATGGCTCCAGTAAAAATGTTTCCTCAGATTAATTGAGATTTTGGATAAATAAAACAGAACATTTGGGGTATGGATTTGGACACAATACTGGCGAGCAGTTAGAGTTGCTTCCTTGCAGGTTTGATTCTGATCTCCGGTGCCGTCAATGTGGAGTTTGCACGTTCTCCCTGTGGCTGCATGGGTTTTCTCCAGGTGCTCCAATTTCCTCCCACATCCCAATAACGTGCAGGGTTGTAGGAAAAGTGGGATAACATAGAACTCATGTGAAAAGGTGATCGATGGACTTGCTGAGTTAAGGAGACCACATTCCACATACCTGTAGAATTCATTGTCACTGACGAATGTAGAGGCCAAATCATTGGGTATTTTTAAAGCGGAGATTGATAGGTTCTTGATTAGTAAGGGTGTCAAATGTTACCGGAAGAAGGCAGGAGAATGTGGTTGAGAAGGAAAAAATAGATCTGCCATAATTGAATGGCGAAGTAGACTTGATGGGCCAAATGGCCTATGTCTGCTGCTATGGTTTATGGTACAAGAAGTACAGTTTGAACCAGAAGAGATAAAGCTGTGTGCAATGGACTTCCCAGGGGCAGTGGTGAAAAGTGTAGAAGGCATAGCTAATGTGTGAGTGGTAGATTAAGAGATATTCTCCAGCCTTGACACAGGTATTTCTTGACACAAGATTTCTTTGACACATCATGTGCAAATGCGATATTATTGTGTTATCTTGCTATATTACATTGTAGTCGCATTTCATTGTGAATATCAGATTGCTTCCTTTAACACTTTCCCAACAAATGTATTCTTTTGTGGTTTTTTTGGACATGCCTCTCTGATATAATAATCTTACCTCCACCTTTTACTTACCTTTGACTGAATCCTTAAAGTCTGGTTTAGCACAAGCGGTGGCATTGCAAATTCACCTTTGATATGCCTGAACTCAGTGTCTACCATTGTACACCATTGCCAAATTGAGGTAGCTATCACTGCGCCCTCCACCCATTCCCTTCTCCCTCTCTGCTCCCATGTTCTGCACTCTGAAGCACAAATTTCACTGTGATTGTTCCTTACATTGTACCTTGTCTTTGCCAATTCCTGAGTTTGATATTCCAAAGCTATTCCATCCAGTCTGATATATGCTCTGATCACAGGCATATATTTCCAATTGGCTTAAGATTTTTCAGGAGAATAAAAATGACATTATTTTAAGTCATTTTAGGAATACTGCATTTCAGACAGTCAGAAAGCACTGAGTCCATTTTAACGCTGCAATATTCACAAAATCCTGCACTGCTATTCTGATGGGAACAAAATCTCACTATCACTTCTACCACAACCTGGAAATCCTCCCACTTCTACCAGAACCTAACATCCTCTTATCAATTCCTACCTTCTGGAATCCCTCCTGACTCCCTCAGTCCTTTGGAATTCCCTTGCATCTTGGGTTTAAAAAAACAATGGGAATGAAATTAAGGATAAATTTAACTGTAATAAAGTCCAATGACTTTGTTTTCATGCTAAATCAATGAATCATAATATTTTTATCTAAAATATTAACTAATTTAATGTAATAAAAGTACATTTTTTATTTCTTCAATCATAACTCAGCAGCCTTAATAATACATTGGGTCCAATACTGAACATGTTTCAGCATCAATAACGCAAAAATCAGCCAAAAGGTTCAGGGGATTCAGAGATACTGTATATTGTTAGAAATATAAATTTCAGGAAGTTGTTTTGTTATTCTGTTTTTATCTTGACTTTACAATCAGTTAATGGGAGGATGAGGATCAGAGTAAGATATCTTCTTCTTGCGTATGGCATGCACAGCCTAAAGTTGTAAGACAATTTGTTCTGTTTGATTTTCTGTTTGTGCATGCCAGGTTGATTGCATGCGTTGAAACAGTGTGCACCATGTGAAGGTTGAAATTTCCAAACCCAAATAGTAAGAGAGAAGCAGGTTGTACGCGGGGGGGGGGGGGGGGGGGGGGGGGGGAGGGGGGGTCGCTGGGGATGCTGCTTCGGCTGCCCTGTTATTATGACTTTTTGGGGATTTTTTTTGGTGTGTCTAAATATTAGTTTAGGTGTGTCTTGTGTGTGGGGGGGGGGGGGGGGTGTGTGTGTGGGGGGGGGGGGGGGGAAGGGGGGAACCGCTTTCATTCGCCTCCTCGACAGAGAGGCAACTTTTTCCATGTCGCTTTGCTCGTGGCCTAACAGCACAGATTGGAGCGGCCTTTCCCGGAGTCGGGCCCAAAGCTTCAGCAGCGGACACAGTGTGGACTTTTTCATTGCAAAGCGGGCAAACCCTTGCCAGGAGTGCTCCAATCGCTAGCCTGGTGACTTTGGCATCATGGGGCTGTGGTCTGTGGACCTTCTAGTCACGGGCGTGGCGTGGACTTACCATCCGGAGTCTGGTATCCCTTGCCAGAGATCGCCGGAGAAGAACTCCGACCGCCGGCCTGTGGCCAACAACATCCTGATGCCGCCGTCTCCAATAGGAAAGTGCCGATTCTGGCACCCCAAGCCGCGGAGTGTGTTTGACTATCCTGATGTCAGAGTTTGATCATCCCGACAAGAGGCACTGTACATCAGGCCGTCTGTAGAGGTGACTATGGAGGGTTTATGATCCCGACCACGGGTGAACAAAGGAGGAGAACTGACTGAACTTTGTTGCCTTCCACCACAGTGAAGAATGCGGTGGTGGATGTTTGTGTTCAGTTCTATTGTGTATTGTGTGTTCTTTTTAAGTGTATCACTGCTGGCAAAAAAAAATATAGAGACATCTGAGACATTAGAAACAAGGAACTTGCAGATGCTGGTTTACAACATTTACAGAGCTGAAGTAACTCATTGGGTCAAGAAGCATTTCTAGAGAGCATGTATAGATGACATTTCGGGTTGGGACCCTTCTTCAGACAGATTGTGAGAGAGGGGATGGGGAAGGCTGGAAGATTGTAGGGGAAGGCCAAAGCCTGGAAGGTAATAAGTTGATACAGATGAGGAGGGTTTTTTGAAAGACAGATGGTTGGAAAAAAAGGGCAGAGATGAAAAGGCAGAAGGTGTGTAACAAAAGGAATGAATAGTTGTTAATTGTGAAGCTAGAGGAAGGAATGATGGTAGAAGAGGATGGGGAGGGGAAAAATAGATGCAAGCCCAATTGGGGCATGGGGAAGAGGTCTATGGCAAAAGAAGTGGGAGGTGGAAGGTTATGTAGTTATCTAAAATTGATGAACTCAATATTGATACCGTTGGGTTCTAAGTTACCCAAGTGGAATATGAAGTGTTGCTCCTCCAGGTTGCTTGTGGCCCTACACCGGCAATGATGGGGGCTCAGGACAGAAAGGTCAGTAGGGGAATGGGAAGAGGAGTTAAAATGATTAGCAACTGGGAGACCCATTAGACCTTGGCGGCCAACCATACATGTTCAGTGAAGCATTCGCCAATCTACACTTTGTCTCACGGATGTACAGAAGACCACATCAGGAACACTGGATGCAGTACATGAGAAAAGACAAGGTGCATATGAACCTCTGCCTCACCTGGAAAGACTGCTGGGGTCTCAGGGTGGAGGTGAAGGAGGAGGTATCAGGACAGGTGTTACATCTCCTGCTATTGCAGGGGGAGGTAACTGGGGAATGTGTGTTTCGGGCAGGAAGGGATGAATGAACCAATGAGTTGCAGAGGGAAAGGTCAATGCACATGGCAGAAATATGTGGGGATGGGAAGATGCAGCTGGTGGTGGTGGGACCATGTTGCAGGTTACGGAAATATCAGAGGATTGTGTTAAATATAATGTTAGATATGGAAGAATATGTTGAATATGGAAGCTGGTGGGGTGAAAGGTGAGGATCAGGGGAAGTATATCCTTGTTCCATCTGTGGGAAGGGAGAATGAGAGCTTAACTACGGGACACAGAAGGGACACGCTTGATGGATCCATCTATGACAGCAAGGGGAATTTCACATTTACTAAAGAGCAAGGACATCTGACATGATTTGTTTGTCATGGTTTAGCTTTTGTAGTTATCAGAACCTGCAACATGATATAGTTATTAATCAATCCTTTGAAAACTAAGTGGCACTCTAATCCAAATCATCATTTGGTACACCATAACTCTCCAAACATAAAAACTATTTCTGGCTACCTGCTTTATATTTCCCAGATTCATAATAAATCTGCAGCAAATCTCTTTCCCAGAAGAAGACTCACTAACTGCGTTGTTCTAAAAATCTATAATTCTGTGTAAATTCCTCACTCTGTAAAACAAGAGAGGAATCTAATACGACTAATGTTCTGGCACCAAAAACAGACAAAGACAAGAGACTACGAAATGAGAACATCACAGCAGAGAGGGGGGTAAGGTCACATGTGGCAAACGTAGTAAAAGTGTTTTCAATTCTTGAAAAGTGGGGTAGGGTGGGGTTAGAGGCCCAAAACGTGGTCTTAGTTGGCAGACTGCAGCTGTTTAACGAGAGCCAAACGGGGCATCCTGTTCCAGATTTGGTATTCAATTGGTGGGGTATTGAAATACAAGTCTGTACGTGCTAAGCGGTGAAGCATTTGAGCTGTCATTGCTGGGAGCGCTAATTGGAGAGGTCCGTTCCAAAAATCGGCATTGACTGCCAGTGCGGAGAGGCTAGGTGCTGACACCCGGTGCCAAGCAGGTGTAAAGGAAATCCTTTTGAAGAGGCAAAACCTAGGTTGGTTAGAAGCCATGTCTGTGTGAAGATATCTGAATCCCTCCCTGGAGTGACGGATGAGGAATCTCGTAAAGGCACTGGTCTCGATGGCTAGAGTATAGATTGGTTGGGAATACTCTAGTCCATTCGAGATTTCATTGGGCAATTATATTTGAATTAGAGAGCCCGCGTATGTTGAATGGTACGCACCAAAACTAGTTGGTCCAAGAACGAGTTTAGATTTGCAGAATCAAATTTCCAAATACAGAATTTCACATTGAAGTTCTGCCCGTAGTTTCAGGACCTGGTGACAGGTGTGTAAAGATACTAAGTAGGTACACCCCTTTTATCTTATTTTACTTTCTTATATTTTCTTTTTTCTGTTTTTCTACTTCTTTATCTTTTGTTTTTTTTAATTCTTTCTCATGTTCTATGTTTCCACGGGTTTTTCCTGATCACTTTCTCACGCACTTACTATCTTATCTAACTTTCTCTATTTTTCTTCTTCTTAAAGTTTACAACAAGGAGTGGTACACAAAATGTATTATGTTATTTTTGGCTTATACTACTGTAATGTACATCACTTCTAATAAATAAAATAAAATAAAATTAAAAAAAATAATAATAAGTTCTCCCCATACGGTAGAATTCAAAATCTATGTAAATAGAACTTTGGAGTTTGTGCATGTTTGAAATTGATTTCGAATAGCGGATGATCAACAGTGAATAGTAACCCTCTGATCGATTGTTGATCAGTTCCTGATAATGAAGATTCATAATAAATTAATGATTGCAGTTTATCTAGGAGTGTGGTTGTGCCTGATAATAATAATGGGTGTGGTTTGTTGTCTATGTAACAGTGTTACTTGTGTGTTTGGAGCTCATTTTCATGTGTTTAGATTGAGGGTTAAACGAGCTACGAGAAGATGTTTGATTGTGCTCGAATGTGTTTGATTGTTCCCTGGAGGACTCTGATCTCTGAATAACTGAGGATTGTGGAAATTGTATGGTTGAACGAGTGTGTGGACTTGTGGGAGATAGGAGAAGAATTTGAATACGAGAGTAGGATTGGTGGAACAAAGGAGCAAAGGAGTAACGAAGTGCGAGGCTGCAGACGCTTTGGAGCCATTAGCAACTGTTCAAGAGTGAGCTTGATCAATTTAGGGATTAAAAGGAAGGGGTGAAGAACTTAGGAATTCTGTTTTGGTTTTTTCGGAGGCTTGGGGAACAGCATAGATCGAGATATGACAGAAAAGAAAAGGAGCCCATTGCAACTAATGTGTAATGAGTTCCCTCACAAGGCAAAAAAAAAGAGATTTGTCAGAAGCGTTAAATAAGAAATTAGGAAACATGCTATGGCCGCCGGGGGGGAGCGCATTAGAACAGTAAAGGGGATCAAATACATAGAACAAATTATTTGGCAGCATAGTAATAATGAGAGTGCAAAGGAATTAATAGGGTTATGGAGAAAATATTATGAGGAACGGAAGGCGAGTAAAGAGGTTAAGAGGATGGCTAGTTGTGAAAAAGCAATCGCTAAACTTGGAATAGAACTGAGAGAAGGTGAAGTAGATCGGCCTCCAGGAAGTAGGAAGGACAGGAGTGGAGATGAAGGAAAACACACAGAACAGGGAAAAGGCAGATATCCTGGAAGGAAATTAGTCCCTGTAGATTTAAAGTTTAGGGATCCGATGGTTAGTGCTGAACTCGAGGCGGAAGGAGATGAATATTTGGAAGAATGGACAAATGTTAACACTAGTGGAAGTTCACAGCTCCCACCATGTTCCTCTTGCATTTCCCAAGCTTCGCTTGCACGTTGTATGACGTGCTTCCGTAATAAATATTTTAGGTCTGCAGAATCTATAACAACTCCTGCAGATGCTACATCAGAACAGATTCTACCAATAGCAGATACTGGGGTGCCAGATTTGTTCGTCCCTATCCACTCCATCATTAATAGATCATCCAGTAGCTTATGGTACCCAGAGCAGAACAAAGAGGTTAGCTCCGGTGTTTAAAGAAAAGGAAGGTATGATAGATGTAGAGCAACAGCCAGAGTATTTCTGTGAGCCACAACCTAGACAGATTATACGAGTAGTAAGAAAGAGGAATGATTATTTGGACATTATCGGGAACCCCCTAGCAAACGGGAAGATTCATCTGAGGGTTACACAGTGATTGAAGATACCGAGATAGATTTTGATGTTACCGAAAGCTTACAAATTGAACAGATATCCCTTAGGCATTTCCCAGTGAGGGAAGGGCTGGGTACTGCTGATTTGGCTGGGTACAGGCGTCCACACTCCGTGGAAGCCCCATGAAATAATGGCAGTACTAAACAGAATCCCTGATAGAAAGAAGTCACCAGCTGCTTTTATAAATTCTTTGAGAACCATAATGCGTGTATATTATGCAGATTCCCGGGAATTATGGGAGACCATGCAACAGATAATTACTTCAGCTGAAAATACCAAATTTCTAGTAGCCCTAGGACACCCAGCATATGAAGCCTTGGCAAACACATTAGTGGATGACAGTGCAAGAGAAGAGGCTGTTTTAATGGCCCTTGTAAACAAATTTCAAAAGCCAAGTGATCTAACACGAATTCTGAAAATAGAACCAGAAAAGGGTGAAGGAGCAGATTAATTTTTAGACTGATTTTCAAAATTATATGTGGACCAATCAGGTGACTAAGACGATCAGAATGGAGCAAACTCCCCACAGTACTGTGCTATCTTATTAAATTGTCTCCCCACTAAAGTAGTGGACTCAATTAAGACTGTTAACAGGGGCTGGTCTGAGAACTGAGCCAGTCAAATGGCTAGAGCTGTGAGGCACTATGGCAAGGATGGGAGGAAACAGGAAAGTTATCCTGTAACTTGAAGAGAAACTGAACGTATAGCCAAGAAGGAAGAACCAAGTTCTGGGTCAGGACCGTGGCGTCCTCAAATGTTAGCGAGGAACGGAATGGGAGAAATTAGAATTCCGGACTACACAGATTATTATTACAATTATACTCCCAATCTAGAACCCATTCCAATGGAACCAAGGGGTAAAACAAAGCCAATCATATTGCTTAATCAATGTTACACTTGTGGGGGGATGAGACACTGGAGTCGAGCCTGTCAGACAAGGGATCGAGTGAGTGAGAGGGGTCAAAGAAAGGATTTCCAGGATTATGAAGAAATTAGAGATCCTAAAGGATGTAGAAATGTCAGAGGTCCCAGGAATTATAGGAGGTCCTTCAATTCAAGACACTACTGGGACCCGAGAGAACAGAGAGAGAGCTGGCCCGAACGTCAGGAACCAAGAAGTCACACACCGTTCACTCAAACCAACCCATTCTCTTAGTCCAGACTTACCAACCCATCCAGGAATTGTGGACGTGGAGACATGTCCCCTACTCTAGAACCCCCTCAAATAATTTACCAGAACAAACAAATTGGATATACTATCATAGTAAAAACTGAAGATCACAATTTTGAAAAGAAAATTGTAAACAATCTTATACTTACCCAGGAAAACCCCTTAGAGCAAAGAACATTGTAAATCAAGGAGCTTGTTACAACTGTACACAATTAGGTCATTGGAGTAAGGAGTGCCCAATGAGAAGACAGAATATAGCAGAACGGAAGAGAAATCACGAGGCAATATAGAAAGTAAGAAAAGGACCCTGGTGTCAGAAAGAATGAGAACTAAAGAAAACTAAATTGGCACTAGGGAGAGACGAAACATACTTATTGTGCAGGAGATACTGGAGTATGTAAAGGAGCTATTGTACTAACTTGTTACAAAGTTGTTGTCCCTGCAGGACAGTATAATCTACAACACACTACTATCTGGGGAATGAGGTAAAGAGAATGTGGACCCTTGAGAACGGGCAGAAGACACAGCGCCGGTAAGGTAGCTTCCCAGAAACAAAGACCAAAAAACAAGGAAGAAATTATACTGTCCTGTCCATTTAAGACACATCTGGGAAGGTCATCAGTTAGTTAAGGCTGCTCCTCAGTATCCTTACTCCTTTGAAACTAACATCAAGGATGAAGAAGATGATACCTACCCTGGGGCCCAACTTTAACATCAACTAGCTTTTGACACCAGTGAAGGAAAAAGAAAATAACACCATCCAACCTTTTCTAAAAGATACATTGGGGCAAGTTCTAATTTGAAGAATTGAATTTGAATTTGAAAATAGACACTCCTCCGTGGTTTGGGGCAAAATACTCACTTTGCGCCTAAGTTTAGTTATAAAAATAAATTGATTTGAAAAAGAGATGGGATATAGTCTTAAAAAAATATTAGAGAATTGATTGTTGGCATTATTCTCTTGTCTCACCCATTGGAAGATAATTGAAGATGGGACAGGACTATTTAGTTGCTATCAAGAAAGGGACAGACCCATCGGATATCAGGAATTAAGACATACCCTGGAAACATAAGGTGGTAGTAAACAATGATGAGGTAGACTGAAAATATAGATAATTAGTTCCCCTCGGAAGGTCAATACTAACCATCCAGAGAGAGTTACTCATTGGTAAAAGGAAATTAGTTATAAGGAAGAACCCCTATTGACTGAGAGCCCAGCCAAAATACTAAAGAAGTACAGGAGGAGAAGTCTATTGAATTAGAAGGAAGAATAAGGAAATGGGTGTTGAGATATCAGAGTCGATGTACTTGACTGGTGGATCTAAATTTGTTTAACCCTTTATAGTAAAGTGGCTTCTATTATCAAGGTGGAAAGAAATTGTCCCTAGATTTGGCATTCTTAATTGGTTTTATGATGAAATTGACAACATATGGAAATTGATTGATTACATTTGAACAGCTGTGAATTCCACAGGAATTGGGATGGAATTGTGTGAACAACCACAAGCTGTGGAATGAAGAGAGTGAGATGGACCTTAAAACGTAAAAAAATAATTGATGGCTGAGACTGAATTTGGTTGAATTGGATCATTTTTCATGGTTTCCTTTAAATAAGAGTCATGCCTGTAGGAAAATCTGCACTGAACCCAGCAGAGGTTTTTTATGAGAAACCATCATCAGATATACATTAAGGAACATTGTGTGAATAAGGATAGAGCTGATTAGTGTTGATCCTAGGATAGTAAAGAGTATATTATAGAGCAGAATATAATAGAGACAGCTTTAGTGAAATAAAAAAGGGTTTGTGACAGAATAGTAATAGGAATACAGTGAATGTATGCGAAAGCATTAGTGCATAAATGGTAACTTGCTTTATCCCAGGTTTTTCAGGAATTATAGGTTATAGGTTCCACAATGGAAAGGGATGGAAGAATGGGCAACGGATTGAGGGAATTTGCACCCATGAAAACTCGGGAGGTAAAGACTTATCAGACGGAAATTGTGAAGCTACACCCACGAAAACTCGGGAAGCTTGATGAGATTCTCTGAAGAAACATCATCATCTTGTTGTTGTTAAGAGATGAAGAATGTAATAGACACATGTATATCTAGTTATCTGATTATCATAAATGATGGTTTATCATATATGATAAAAGTAAGGAATGTTAATTCTGGTCAAATTGGAGATGCCAATTGGAAACTAAAATTGAGTAAAGGCTTCTGGGCTGCTAGGCCATTTGATCAATTTAAATGTGTCTTCTGCAGAAATGGGACAAGCTGCAGAATGATGCCAGCTTGTCTAGACCCCAGATAAGAGTTGCAGGGAAAGAATGGGACATCTGCAGATTCTTATAATTAGGTGTGATTTGCATGAAATGGATAGGGTGAATGCAAACCAGACATACACATTGTAACTATTGTTGCAAAGCTTTACTTTGCTAGATGTTGATTGGATTAAGTGTTGAGCCTTGTCTGGGTTTTTTGAATATCTGGGCAAATGTTGCTATGTTTGCTTCCTTCCGGATGCTCCGTTTGAATACAATGTATTGGTTACTGTATTATTTGGTTAGGGATATGTATATCATGTACTGTGATAATCGATATATGTTATCGGACTGTATAGAGACCACCCCCTTATGGTTGAGCCCCTTAAGGTTTGGGGACCTATAAAAGTAAACTCCTACGAGGACCTGTGTCAATTTGCTGGAAGAACGCTTGGGACTGTGTAACCTTTTGGGGTGTCTCTGCTTGCACGAGGCTAGAAGGGCTTGGCCAAGCAGATACAAGGATCGAACCCAGGGTGGTTAGGTATAGTAGTGGGGAACTATTATTGTGTTTTTCCAAAATAAAGTTTTGATGCGCAAGTGCTTGACTCAGTATCTTATTGACTGAAACTGGACTGGGGAAGCTTAAATGAGCTATTTACATCAGCAAGTGAGTGGCAAATCCAAGCATGTACATAATCTATTGCCCTAGTGTGTCCCCTCTCGTGAAAATATATAGCACACTTGCAGAAAACCATTTTATGAATCTGTATTAATTTTCTCAACATGAAAATTATAAATGAACACCACTATCATTTTGAATGAATTTAAGATCTGAGATTTGAAGAGCAAAATATATCCATGAGAATAATTTTTCAAGGCTGAGAGTTTTGCAAGCAAATGAGATGGGCAGATTAAAAAATATATATATTCTATGATCAAAATGCAACTTCATGCTGGTAGGAATGTTTAATTCCAGTCATTGTATTCAATTAGAGCCATCACATAATTTTACAACATGTGTGTGTGCATAATCTAGAATGTTCTTAAATAACCCCAACTCTGCCAGTGCCTAAATATTCATTGCCACCTTTCAATTAATGAAAGCAGAGTAGAACAAATCAAATTATTTCAGCACCTTTCTGATTTAGTGGAACGATGTGTTAACTTGCAACAAACTTAATTATTTAATCAATTGCCAAACCCAGATCTTTTCATGATCTGTCATTAAGATGGTTAGATCTCAACATTGATCCTAACCAGGAGAATGAATTGACATCCTAATACTAATTTGTTAATTCACTGACCAGCATTTGTAGTTCAAAAGGATCAATAGAAATATATTTATGTTTTCCGGAGGCGATCTTAATTGGAATTCACTTCAGGTTGTTTTGGAATAGTCAATTACCTGTTAGATTATAAAGAAATTGAAAGCAGTTCTTGTTGAGAACACAGGGCTCCACCTCAGAGGTTTCAGGGCAGCTTTTCCCATCCATTGGTAAACGTAGAGGAGATCGAACTCGGACACGAGTGTTCAAGATGTTACATCCCTTTGTAAAATATCCAAATAAACAAATGTGAACAGCAACATTTACCCTGGTTTCGTAAAAAATACAAAATATGTGGATGCTGGAATCGTGAAATTAAAACTTTTTTTTGAAGTATCCGTCATTTGCAAATTGTTTGCAAAAAAAAATGTGCTGTCTCGAGAAGATATGAGCTTGACAAAGTTCCATACTTCACCTCTTAATCCTGCAATTATTAAATTTAAATATATTACTTTTATTTTAGAACACCAGATACTTTTTATCTCATGCAAGAGGAAATGGGGTACAATCACTTTCTTTCTAAATTGGTGTTTTGGTATGGCACTCAGTGCTCAGTTAATAATAAGAAGAAAAGAAAATGGTTCAAAATACAATACATGTCTTATGAAATCAAAATAAACTGCAGATGCTGAAAATCCGAAAAAAGCAGAATATACTGGAATAACACATTGGCCTTTTAGATTCACCCAGACATTGTACTTATGTTCCGCCACTTAACAACTTCACTTGACAACTTACATTTGGTCCCAAAAATGAAAACTCATTAAACTTTTTTTTGTAATCTTAGATGATCAAACGCAACGTAGATGCATAGTCATACCATTTTGGCCCGGCTAGTCCATGGTTACCAAGATGCCCCACCTAAAATAGTCCCATTTGCCTGTGTTTGGCCCATATCCCTCAAATACTTTTCCTATCCATGTATCTATCCAAATGTTTCTTCAATGTTGTTATTGTACCTCCCTCAACTTCTTCTTCTGCAGTTTATTCCATATACTGACCAACCTCTGTGGAAAGAATTGCCCCTCAAGTTCCCCTTACATCTTTCCTCTCTCACCTCAAGCCTATTTCCTCTAGCTCTTGATTCCCCTAACCTGGGCAAATAAACTTTCTGCATTCACCCTATCTATTCCCCTCATGATTTTATATATCTCTACCATATCACCCCTCAGCTTCGTGCGCTCCAAGGAATAAAATCCTAACCTGTCCAAACACTATAGCTTCAGCCCTCGAACCCTGGCAAAATGCACCAAGATTCAAACAATGTTTTGCATGTTATCTAGTCAAATCATACCAAATAGAAGTGCCATGATGTCAATTTAAACTAATCCCATCTTCTTGCACGTGTTTTATATACCCCGCCATTCTCGTCTGTTCATGTGCCTATCTAAATGCCTAAATTTGCTTTCATATAAGGAACTAACGTCTCCCCTAGCAGCGCATTTCAGACATGTGCCATATCCTGTGTAACAAAATACTTGCCTTGTAAACCTCCTTTAAAGGTTTTTCTTTCATCTTAAAGCTATGCCCTTTAGTATTCGTAATTTTCTCCCTGGGAAAAAAGACTGTAACTCCTACCCTATATTTTCCTCTTTTAATTTTGTACACTTCAATCAGGTTGTTTTTCAGTCTCCAGAGAAAACAATCCAAGTTTATCCAAATTCTTATTATAGTTATATCTCACCAATCCAAGCAACATTTTGGCAAAGCTCTGCAAGTAAGAATTTCACTGTTCCATTTTGGGACTATGACAATAAAACTCTATACCCAAAGTTTTATACAGCTGCAACATGACTTGCCAACTTTTATACGCAATACCCTGATAATTGAAGGCAATCATGCCATCCGCCTTCTTTACCACCCTTTCTACTTGTGTGGAGCTATAAATTTAAACCCCACAATCCCTTTGCACATGAATGCGAAGGTTGCTATCAGTGCTAAGATTTCTAATTTCACAGTCATCGAAACAAGATTTACCACAATCATTTCTGTGCAAAAATCCTATAGAAAGGAATACAAACTGAATTTTAGAAAGTGATTCGCTGTAATAACATTTTGTTACCCACAATTTGGAGTAGGTGAATGGCTGTGGGGAGTTACGAAGAGAAATGAGCGTAGTTCACACATCAAAGGACTATATTTGCATAATTTAATTACTTTCTAATTGCATATTCCTTTGGGAGACAAGAATAAAATAATTAAAATGCAATTTTGCTTAAGTTTTCTTAAGTGTCCATGTTTTTTTATGTGTTCCACATCCTGGAAATTTGACTTTGTGCTGGATCCTGCAATTGTGGCTGATATTCGCAAAGGGCATTCAAAGGATGTTCAACCTATCAGACAGAAGTAAGTCTTGGACATACTGTATGCAGACTTGGACATTGAATAATAGCTGCTACATCGATCACTAAACTCTGCTGTTGAACTCCATGTCGAATGAAGGACAAAGTCCAGCCTGTCTATACACCATGCGGATTAGATGAGATGTGCAGGGGAATACAGCATTTATTTCAATGGAAATTCTCATCGCGGAATGGAGACTGAGATTTGCTATAACATTTACTTTAATTTAATATCTTTGAAGATTTCTAAGTATATCAATCAATTTTATTTTCAAAAAGTTAGTTATTTTTAATTAATACAATAATGTTCATTGCTTTAAATTTATCTGACAGTTAGGATTAATTTAAACATTTTACCTAACCCCTTTGGTAAAAATCAAAGCTCTGTTGCTTCCAGATTCACCATGTGGAAAAATATCAGGCCATTCTGGGGTGGGATCCTCAAGACTACAAGGCATAGTCACCACCAAGGCTTTCCAGTTCAACCTGAAGCCTAGCTAGATCTGTCTTCCTCATCTGTTCCACTTGTATACAGGGGAAGGGAAAATGCAGCAATTCCAGACAGCAGGCCAAGTTTGGTACAATCTGACCCAAGGGGAATTCACAGCACGAAGATGCCACTATTTTATACATCAGTGCTGATGTAGCATCTTGGCCCAAAATGTTAACCATTCTTTTCACAGATATTGCCCTACTTGCTGAGTTCCTCCAGCAGTTTGATTTTTGCTCCAGATTCCAGCATCTTCCTTCTCTTGTGTCTGTCATACATTTTCTCGATCATAGAAGATCTAAGAACTGGAATATGCCCATTTCATAGATACCATAGGCACCAACCTCGCTCATTTGGATACAAGATTAGAACATTTGCATAATGGCTACTCTGTTATGATTCATTAGGAACATGTACTGTACATCCAGCAGTGAGCTGCTGCAAATTCATATCTGATTTATGCTTTGATTTGGTTGTGTTTTGTGTAATTAGTATTATATATAACTTTTATACTTATCATCATAAAAACAGCAGACTGTTACGGAAATGAATTAATTGAAATATAATTGCCTAAAATTTGGAACATCCTTATGATTTTAAGTAGATTACTGTGTTGTGACACAGTCTCACCATTCACATGACTTTTAATCAGTGCTTTTTTTGCGAAGATTTGGGCCGTCACTTTGTACTGGCACCTCTAAAATGTTGAACATCATTATTCTGTTTTCTGGTCATGTGGCATATATGTTTATTAATCATGTCTACTGGCATCTTGTTGTCCGAAAAAAAGCATTGCTCAGAATTGTATCTACTAGAACAGAATTGGCAGTGACTGTTATTGCTCATGAAGGTTTCCACATTAAGGCAGATGGGGTCATTAATTAAGCACAACAGTCAACAGATATGTAAAACAATCTGTTATTCTGTGAGATGCCACAAATGGTAAACAGATATTAATTAATAAGACAATCAAATTCAACAGTACATAGAACAGTCACAGTTAGCTACTCCCAATACTGTATTTTCACATATTGCTATTTCTTTTCGCTTCCAGCTATCTTTACACAGCAGCAGAGTGAATGAGAACTCTACATAATGAGAAGCTTCAATACTAACTAGCCTTCAAAACTCTATAAACCACATGGTTTCAAAGTTAACCACCAATTAATTTTTATGTCAATTTTACCAAGGGCCTAAATGACAATCTCTGAAAAATAAGATAGATATATCATGTATATATTATTACAACAAAGAAAAGAAGGCATAGGTTTAAGGTGAAGGGAAAAGATGTTCTTATTTCCTCTATTCACACAGTAGATTTTGGCTTTTCACCTCAGTCTTTTGAGATGTGAGGATGCAATGCAATTATGATGGTTTTAATAGCTTCCTTAAATAAACTTAAAATGAACGACTTAAGAGGCACAGTGACTTTAGAGTCACAATTAACGACACTGTGTCGTTATCTTAATCTCCAAAGAGTGCATGAAACATTGAATCACAGGCACCACATCACATCTTTAACTTTATAAAGACAAGCATATTTTATTCAAATTGGATCATTCTCATCAATTAATTTTAATTGGCCACATGCAAACTGATTAACAATATCAATTATTTCAAATATATATTATACAGAAATGCTGCTTCAGTGAAATTATAAAACAATGATTAAATTTTGTGAATATGTTATTTTGATTTGGATTTGACCTGTTATTTAATATTCTTGTCATATAACACATACTCATTTGTGTGCCTGTCTGCATTGATATGTTTCTCCTTTCAAGGAAAAAATATTTTACACTTACGTTTCATTGAGTTTTAGTTTAGTTTAGAGATACAATGCGGAAACAAGCCCTTTGGCCCACTGAGTCCGTGATCACTCATACACTAGTTCTATCCTATACACTAGGGATATTTTACAGAAGCCAATTAGCCTACAAACCTCCAAGTCTTTAGAATATGGGAGAAAACCGGAACACCCAGGAGAAAACCCATGCGGTCACAGGGGGAATAAACAAACTCCATAAAAGACAGCACCTGTCGTCAGGATTGAACCTGGGTCTCTTGTGTCCACTGTGCCACTATGAAATACTGTAAATGATAGAAACAAGGAACTGCAGATGCTGGTTTATATCAAAGACAGACACAAAGGGCTGGAGAAACTCCATGGGTCAAGCAGTATTTCTGGAGAAAAAGGGCATACCAGGTCAGGTCCCTTTCAGCCTGAAGGAGTTGGATGCAAGAAAAATACCAGGACAATCATGGTCTGGCAACAATGACCTCAGGCAGGGTGTTGCCCTAGGAGGCAACTTGTTGGCAGAGAAAGTATGATCTCGAGGGATACAATGTGGTGAACTGTGGAACTAGTTAAACAACTAGGGTGGAGGAAGGGGGTGAGAGGGGAGGGATGTATTGGTAGATTACCTAAAATTCGAGAATTCCATGTTCATACCTCTGGGTTGTAAGCTACCTAAGTAGTTATAAAACCTAAGTAATTACGAGGTGCTGTTCTCCAATTTGCATGTGGCCTCACTCTGCCAAGCAGGAGGCTCAGGACAGAAAGGGGAAAGGGCTGATGAATGTGAGTAGTGGTTGGATCACTTAGGAGGTGATGCAAATGTTGGATGATGATGTGTTGGATGCGGTGGTTGGTGGGGTGAAAGGTGAGGAACAGGAGAACTTGGGCCTTGTGCGCCGGGGGGAGGGAGAATGAGAACAGAACTACGGGATACAGAGACATCACAAAGGCGACACGTGTGAGGGACCTATCTACAATAGAAGAGGGGAAGCCATATTCCCTGAAGAATGAGGACATCACAGATATCCTATTATGGAGAACCTCATCTTGGGATCAGATGTGCGGAGACAAAGGAATTGAAAGTAGGGAATAGCATCTTTGCAAGAGGCAGAGTGGGAAGAAGTGTAGTCCAGATAACTATGGGAGTTGGTATGTTTGCAATAGATGTCAGCCGATGGCCTGTCTCCTGTGGTAGAGACAGAGAGATCAAGAAGGGAGAGGGGTGCCCAAGATTGCCCAGGTGAATTTGAGGGCAGGATGGAAATTAGTGGTGTAGTTAATAAATGCCATGAATTCTGCACAGGTGCAGGAGGTAGCCCCGATGCAGTAGTCGATGTAGCGAAGAAAGAGTTGGGGGATAGGGCCAGTGTACATGGCATACAACTTCAAACGGTGACAATGTGGCTAAATATTCCATCCACTCCAATGGCAATGATTTTTTTTGTACACTCTAAGTACATGTATGACAGACATGTCTAAGCCCTTACATTTTCAAAAGTTATCAGATGCTTAGAACAAAATACCCACTTTTGGACATAAACTCCATTGGCCCCAGTCAGACATAACACAGTCACCTGGACAATAGAGGAAACACTGATGAACTCCAACTGGCATTTCACTGTAAGCACAGAGTGCATCTTCCACAATTTCTCCAAGTCCATCAGCTGTGTTTCGCACACATCTAGGGAGGTCAAACAAAATTTGTATTATAGCCAAAACTATTTGAAATTATCCAACCAGTGAAGGGTGTGAAATAGATTGCCTTTTTCAATGATACAGTCAGCTGAATTACCATTTCAACATGGCAAACCTTGGTCACCCATCTCTTTAAGGAAATAAGGACTTATACTGCAAGAAATTGCTGCGATTTGTGGACGCAGCCCAGTCCAGCGCACAAACCAACCTCCCATTGACTCAATTTATGCCTAACGCTGCCTCGGCAAAGCCAGCAGCATAATTAAGGACAGCGCACCCTGGCCCTCCCTCTGCTCCGCTCTCCCATTGGGCTAAAGGTATAGAAGTCTAAAAACGCACACCTCCAGATTCAGGGTCCGTTTCTTCCCAGCTGATATCAGGCAACTGAATGATCCACTACCACTAGAGAGCAGTCCTGGACAATATCTATCTCATTGTTGACCCTCAGACTATTTTTGATCGGACTTTACTAGCTTTACCTTGTAGTAAACGTTATTTGCATATACAATGTAAATGGCACGTTTGTAATCATGTATTGTCTTTCTGCTGACTGGTTAAGGGCCTGTCCTACCAGCATCCAACTCCATGCGATGAACGCGATCAAACTAGAAGCGGGGGCCGCGCAGAGGTCGGGTGATCCCCTGTACAGGGCCGTTCCCACCAGCATGCTCCTGCATGCGGCAAGCGCTACCAAACCGGCAGCAGAGGCCGCGCAGAGGTCTGGTGAGTGGCGCAACGCGGCGCAAAGTAAGGCGAACTTGGAGCGAAGTCTAAGGTAAGTTCGCCAGGACAGAGAGGGGCACACAGAGAGGGGCACAGAGGCACACACACACAGAGGGCCACGGAGCCACACACATAGAGGGTCACGGAGGCACCTACAGATATGTTCACGGAGGCACGATGTCGAGGCGGTGTGTAATGTGTCGAGGCGACTGTGAGCCGACAAGCCGTTTCCGTGTGAAATTTTTGAACAGTCAGTTTTTCGGAGCCCCGCGCGATGTGGGGACGAACTCCGCACAATTCTGCACGGCTCCGGCGATCGTAGTGGGACCGGCCCCGCGACGCCGGTCGGCTCAAGTGACCACGTTAGGTCACGCTAATCGCATAGAGTTGCATGCTTGTAGGACAGGCCCTATAGCACATAACAAAAGGTTTTTACTGTACCTCAGTAATAAATTAACAGAACTGAGGAAATTGCCTGTGCTTATTTTTGGATCGAATAAGTAATGGAGGAGTTCATAATCTTAGCTCTGTCGCTGGTGAGATGCACAGTATTGTACATTTAATTGAAGTGTGCCACATCTTCCAAAAGGATCTGAACCCCCTGAGATTGTTAAGAATGATGCTTTGGAGGGAGAACTGCACAAAGGTCATGAAAATCCAGAGCATAAGACCCTTTGGTCTCTGATCTCTGGATATCACACAACCTCTCTGTTCAATATAATCCAGTTTGGTCACTTAACCTTGAGGCTCATCCCCACTGTCAAATAAAGAAACAACCTGTCAGCCCTTAGTCTACTCTGAACCGTGGTGACATATTTTGGCCTCTGTCTAACAGTCTCATTAAACATTGCCTGACTCAACAATTCAGTGCCAAAAACATCTGTTCTTTATTTAATGATTCCACTTTAATGTAACATTCGATGGTATACAGAAGATTAGTGAGCCAAATATCTACCTGAAATGGGCACAATTGAATTATATTTTAGAAACAGTATTCATATCAAATTATAGAGGTGACCTCAGCTTGCAAAAGTGCAAGCAATTACTGTCCTTTTTGAACATAAGGATTGAACCTGGATAATGCACTAGGAAGGAGCTGGTGAGAATAACATTTTCCCACTTTGCCTCTGCTCTCTGGTATTCTGAATCCCTTTGGTATTCTTCCTTCAACCCTGATTCCAATATTTCTCTAACTTCCAACCTCTTCCAATACCACCATTCCACCCCTTGCCCTCCTTTTAAAGTTTGGTCTCCGATTCATGACTGATGGCATACATTTAATCCACCTAGCCTTATAAACTTGGTGGACAAAATATAATAATTAGGTCCTGCTCTTGTCCAGATTTCCCAGTTGTCAAACAGTTTCACCTCCACTCCATGAAACCTCTCACAACATTTCTCCCTACAATGAGATCCACTGTATCTAAACAGATAGGATGGTATGAACAAAAATCAACAAGCTCCTAAATATTCTAGTAAATTTCAGAGTTCTTCAATGTTTTTTTTTTACTCACCTCACTTTTCTTGACTGAACACCTTCACCACAGCTGTGCATCGACTCTCTGCCATTGATTCTGCAGCCTGACCAAGGTTCAGCTTTCCAACTATGTTTACTACAATCTCCATAACAGGGAATTCTGTCATACACCTAAGGGCATACAAATGTAAAGAAATGAGAAATAGGAGCAAGTGTAAGGTTTTTGGGCAACTTAGCCGATCGAGAAGATCATGGCTGATATTTTACTTCAGCATCCCTTTCCTGTTCTAGCTTTGATTCAGATATCTAAAAAGTTTTCAATTTCTTAGACTTCAAGAATAATTCAGTTATCACCATCTGAAAAAGCAGTGCAAGTACAAGTGAAAAGTATTTTGCATATTTCAAAAGTTTCATTTTCCATCACTTTTTTTAAACCTCAGAATATTAGCAAAAACACTGAATTATCATGTCATGCTCTACAAAGTCATTGATAACATAAAATCTTTTGATATATTTTGTTTTCAGTTTTCACTTTGGATACTCATAACTATTACATATGTTGATTTTGTTCAAAATAATATGCAGAAATTGCAAATTGTGTTAGTAACATCTGATGTTTTAATTCTTAGTAATCTCTCAATATCTTCTGTACTTGGTGTACAGGTATTTGGTAAAATTTGTCACCACCATGTAGACAAAATTGACATCCATTTTATACGAAGGAAAAAAACCAAAAGACGTGTGGAGATAGAAAAATCGATTTTATGGAAATGTTAGTTGGGGAAGAATATTGCCCAGGGAGGAATATTTCGTACTCTTCCATAAAACAGCTTCACGAGTTCTGTAACGTTAACCAAATCAATAACAACAGGTAGATGTGGTCAAAATTGAAGATCCCAACAAGAGATGGCAGCTCTGAAACTGAAGCACTCCTATAATGCAACTTTTCTGTCTAATTTGAGTTTTACAGCTGGCACTCAATGAGTCCATTCGTGACTAAAACTGAATGCATATTTAATTTATTAGAAGATAAGCTTAGTTGTGCTTCTCCTTTGTATTGGCTTATTCAAAGTCAAACTATATTTAACTTTCTGCCTGGTGGTGTTCTATATTGATTTTTGATTTGACAAAAGTTCTTTGAACTGAACCATTAAAGGTTTTTCTTTTCCCAACAATGCTATTTGACCTCCTGAGTGTTTTTCTTCCAGATTTCCAGCATCTGAAGGTCTATTGTGTTAAAGAAGGAACTGCAGATGCTGGAGAATCGAGGGTTACACAAAAAGCTGGAGAAACTCAGCGGGTGCAGCAGCATCTAAGGAGCGAAGGAGATAGGCGACGTTTCGGGCCGAGACCGTTCTTCAGACCTGAAGAAGGGTCTCGTCCTGAAACGTCGCCTATCTCCTTCGCTCCTTAGATGCTGCTGCACCCGCTGAGTTTCTCCAGCTTTTTGTGTAACCCTCTGAAGGTCTATTGGTGTTTTTTTCATTCTAACCCCTGTCCCATTGTACGAGGTAATTCACGAGTTCTCCCGAGTTTTCCCCTGATTCGAACTCAGAGAATGTCCGTAGCAGGTCGTAGGAATTCGTGGATGTCTCGTTGCAGCTCGTAACGGTAGGTATAAAAAGTAAAAAATGTTTTCATCACAAGTATTTTTTTTACTCGTGGACATTTTTTGCAGGGATAAAAAACATCACGAGTTACCGGATGCCCGAGTACCTACCATTAGCATTACAAGCCACTACGAGACATCCACGAACTCCTACGGACCCACTACGGATATTCTCAGAGTTCAAATCAGGGGAAAACTCGGGAGAACTTGTGAATTGCCTCGTACAGATGGACAGGGGCTTATTTGCCTTATTATTTGCCCCAAATTTTCAAACTGTGTCTATTAGTCCTTGAATCACAAGTTAATGACAACGTTTCCTTCTTTCCTATCTCAGCATTGAAGTAAAAATAAGAATTAATTAAGAAAGTCTTCTATAAATTATTTATCTGGTGAGAACCACTGTTGATAACTGATCATTAATCAACAGAGGCAATTAATACTGTTAGAATTACATCTTGCCTGCAAGTACTGGAGTTGAGAGTGAGGAGAAACCAGGATGGGTTATGCCAATACAGGAAACAAATGATCACATCTTAGTTATGGTGACAATGAAGCTCTTTATAAGTGGAGGGATTGTAATATTAATTTTAAGTGCTGGGAAATTCACTATATCTTTCATTGTATCAAAAACAAACAGGTTATTACAAGTATTTGATCATTTTTGTAGACTTCAATGATAACTATTAAGCCAGCACTCAACCACGCAATGACATCAAATCATATAGTGTAGTCACATAAAACACACCACATGACATTTCCATTTATTATTTCCTGAAGCAAGTGAATTTATTAGCATAGAAAAAATTGAGAAGTTTACTCCCAGGGAAGATTGCATAGATGTACTCCCACAGGCATCAATATCTGTATTCCAGATGAATTTTGTCTGAATTAACTGTTGCACCTAACAAGATATTGAACTTGTTAGGAGGACAGGAGATACTTCATTGCAAATGTATTTTATTTAGATATTGTACTAATGTTAAGAAATGAAGATAATTAATGTAAACTTCAGAAAATTAGAGCCCTTATTATTTTGTTTTCTTACAGATACCAGGTGCCAGAATTGGTGACAGTTGTATGTCACACACAATACTGAAACTCCTTTTTATACATGCAGCTTTGCCATCAGCTTTGATGAGTAGTTAGTTGTCATGGTTGTTGAGACTCCCATCAGGAAGATCGAAGTACACCTTTATACAGAATTTTAAGCAAAGGCAATAAAAAGTAAAGTCAGATCAGCAATTCATTTCTATGAAGTTAAATTATTATTTTTTAGTTATGGTACTTCAATTAATAATGAGCTGGCTACATTAACAAAAAAGGGATAGGGTTTCTATTTGTACCTTTACATTAAAAGTAGTTTAGTTTAATTTAGATAGTTTAATTTATTATGGAGGCACAGCAAAAAGCTATTTTTTTGCTATCTATTCAGTGAAAATACTATACATGATTACATTTAGGCCAACCACAGTGTACAAATATAGGATAAAGGGAATAACATTTAGAGTTCAGTGAAGTCCGATTAAAGATAGTCCAAGGGTCTCCAATGTGATAGATGGTAGGTCTGGACCACCCTCCAGTTGGTGATAGGATAGTTCAGTTGCCTGATAACAGCTGTGTAGAAACTGTTGGGTTGAAAAGTAAGAGATGCTGACATGACAATGCACACATCACATTCACGCATGTACGCATACACACACACACGGTCCATATGGCGGGCCAATGGAGGTATCTATATACTGAGAGGAAAATTATCATTGTGAGTTCAATCATGGCAACAGTGCTAAAAACATACAGAAATCGCCCACTTTCTTTAATGTCCCTGACAATTTAAACCCAATAATATTCCAGGAGCCTGAATCATTTTAACATGCTTAACTTTTGTCTCTGTACAGAACATTTCATTTCTCAAGGAACGATCTTTCTTTTTTGCGAAGCATATATGTGAAGAAACAAGAAACTAATATTTGTTTCAAAGGGCAATCTAATCTGAGGTTCGAAGTGCATTGTATGTAAATACACATGGTAGTCGTATCACAGAAATTTTCACTCCTCTTTAAGAATAATATAAACTGATTTCAACAGACATAATTGAAAACATTCAAGTAATCCCACCTCCTATATTCAGAACTAAAGGGCCTGTCCCATTGTACGAGCTAATTCAAGAGTTCTCCCGAGTTTCCCCTGAACCGAACTCGGAGAATTACGGTAATAGCCGCTCGTAGGTACTCAGGGCTCTCGTGGACATTTTTCAAAAATCTTCATGAGTCTTCACGAGCTTACCGCGTTTCCCGTCTACCTGCTGTTAGCGTTACGAGCAGCTAAGAGACGTTCTGAACTCCGACGTACCCACTGCGTACATTCTACGTGCTTACCACGAGTTTGATTTTTTTTTTAAAACTCGGGAGAGCTCTTGAATTACCTCGTACAGTGGGACAGGCCTTTGTCACAACCGCAGAAATCCCAGTTCCAAACCCTGTGTGTAGTATGACACGAGTTACAGTCTTGTAATTGGAAAAGCATGTTTCCATCACTATCCTCTGCTTCTCATAACTAATTTTAGATCCAATCTCCTTGATTCAACCATCATCCACCATTACTTCAAGATTCAAGAACAGCTTCTTCCCACCAACCATCATACTTTTAAACCACCCTGTACAAATCTAACCACAATCCTACCTCAGCACTAAACCACAATGGACCTTGCACTATTGAGGTTGCATTACGTTGATGACTTGCACTATCATGGCCTGTTTTATCTAGAATAGCTGATAATTTATTGTATATGTTTTTGGTTGTTCTGTTTATTTTAATGTGTCTGTAAAGGTGCAGTAAGTAAGAATTTCAATGTTCGAGACATGCGACAATTAAACTCTTTAAATTTCTGCAATAGCATATATGGGACTTTGACAAATCATTTTCTAATGTCGATTTAGATAATGTTTACTGCTTTGCCTTCATGCTGACTATGCCTGATCAGCCTCTGCATTTCAAAATATATGCAATTCCTATCCCTAAGGATTGTCTCCAATTATTTACCTACTATTGTCTTAAGCCTCTATGGCATGTAGTTAACTAGGCTATTACTGCCGCCTTTTTTGTCAGCTATCCTCCTGTTGTCTGGAACCTACCCTGTAACCAGTGAAATTACAAAAATTTCCATCAGGGCCGATACTATCTTTTCCTTTGATTCATGAGGCCACTTGCAATAGATCCGCCAAAAACATTAACTATTTTTTTCTCCACTTATGCTACCTTATAATGAACATTTTTAATTTGTTCTGTTATTATTGCATATTTCCTGCATTTGCAGATTTTGATTTTTAGATTAGGAAGACTAAAACCATCATCTTTGATTCTGTATAAAACTCTAAAATCGTGAAACAATTCACACCCATCAATAGCCACTGTCACAGGTAAAAGTACAAATTTCACAATGTGTTTCTTGTAATATTTTTTTTATTTGAAGTAAACCGTTTACAATGTAAAGCTTACTTTATAAACTAACACCTTAATTCAATATTACTACAAATAACATATCAATACTTAATATCTTCTATTTTATGGAAATAAAGAAAAGGATATATAAAAGAGAAAAGAAAAAAGAGTAAATAAAAAGGAATAAAAAATTCTTCCCACATACTTCAACCGTAAAAAAAAAGAAAAAAAAAGGGAAAATTTGAAAAACAAAAATATTACATATATATAAACAAAAACTAAAGTCATTATACGAAATACTATTTCATTCAGAAATATCTCTAATAAATGCACAATAATATCAAATATAAGTAAGTTATTCGCATCGGATCCGTAGGGTGTCCGTCGAGCCGTGATTCCAAGAATAGCTACTTCTCTAAATACTGTATATATGGAGACCATATCGATTCAAAAGAATTATACCTGTCCAAAAGGACAAATCTAATTCTTTCCAAATTCAACGTCTCCAACATCTCTGCTTTCCACATTTTAATTGTTGGGGATAATGTTCCCTTCCAAAATTTAAGTATCATTTTTTTCCCTATTATTAAACAGTAATCAAAAAAATTTCTTTGATTAACTGTGAGTACCAAATTTGGCTCCGGGATTCCGAATATTATTAATTTTGGGTCTGGGTCGAGTTCAACCTTAAGAACTTCCGAAATAACTTTAAAAATTTCAATCCAATAATAATTCAACCGTGGACACGTTACCAAACTATGTATTAAATTTGCTTCAAGATTCTTACATTTATCACAAATAGAGGAGAGACTAGGAAAGATACTTTTTAATTTGGTTTTCGAGTAGTGTAATCTATATATAACTTTAAATTGTATCAGTGTGTGTCTGGCATTCAAAGAACACCAATGTATTCTTTGTAAGCATTCTTCCCAAGTTTCTTTTGTTATAGGTAATCCAATTTCATTTTCCCATGCTTGACGATATGTTTCAGTTGTTGGGTTCTCTTTATCTAAAATAATATTGTATATATAAGCTATAAGCTTATCCGTATTTGGATGTAAATTAAACAGCTCATCTAATAAGCCTGGTTCTTTTTTTTTATAGTCTTGTGTGTTACATTTAATAAAATCTCTAATTTGTAAATACCTAAAATGGTGTTGTGAAGGTAATCCAAAAATATCTTGTAACTCTTCAAATAATAAAAAATTTCCATTTCTATAAAGGTGTCCTATCCTTTTAATTCCTGAATCCTCCCACAGTCTAAACCCCGCATCTAAGATTGAGGGTTTAAACAGTGGGTTATTCCTAATTGGTAACCTAAAAGAAAGATTATCCAGATATAGGGTCTTAACTATCTGTTTCCAAATACGCCTATTATTATGAATTATAGGGTAGTCTCTATAAGTCTTTTTTTGTACTTCCTTTGGTGCGAAAATAATCGACTCTATATTGAAAGGTAAACAGTCTTCCTTTTCCATTTTTAACCACTTTGGTTCAACATCCATATTTACCCACCAAAAATTCATATTCTTAATCTGGACTGCCCAAAAGTAATATAGAAAATTTGGAAGTGCCAGCCCTCCATTTATCTTAGACTTACATAAGTGTTTTTTACTTATTCTATGACTTTTGTAATCCCAGACAAAATTATTAACTATAGTATCAATTTTTTTTTTAAAACATTTTGGGAGAAAAAAAGGAATTGCCTGAAATAAATATAACAATTGTGGTAAAAAAATCATCTTTATAGCATTAATCCTACCGATCATAGATATAGGGAGTGTTTTCCAATATGAAATGTTTTTTTTAAGTTTCTCTAATAATTGATAATAATTAGCTTTAATTAATAATTTATAGGATTTAGACACATTGATTCCTAAATATTTAAATTTATCTGTAACTATTTTTAGTGGGTATTTTTGTAGTATATTTACATTTATACCAGTTATAGGCATAATGTCACTTTTATTCCAATTAATCCTATATCCTGAAAATACGCTAAATTCATTTATAACATTGAATAACTTGGGAATACTACATTCCGGCTTAGTAATATAAATCAGAATATCATCTGCATATAAAGATATCTTATTATTTGTTGTGTCAGTATTATACCCATATATTTCGGGTTCTGATCTGATTCTTTCGGCCAGAGGTTCTATCACCAAAGCAAATAATAAAGGGGATAACGGACATCCCTGTCTGCATCCCCTAAAAAGTCTAAATTTAGGTGATAGTATTTGATTAGTTAAAATTCTTGCTGTAGGGTTAGAATATAATATTCTTACCCATTTACAAAATCCATCCCCCAGTTGATACTTTTCCATTATATTAAATAAATATGACCATTCCACCTGGTCGAATGCTTTTTCAGCATCCAACGATATAACTGCTAATTCAATATTTCTCCTTCTTCTCGAGTATATAATGTTAAACAAGCGTCTAAGATTATGTGATGAATAACGTTTTGGAATAAAACCTGTTTGATCATAATGTATTATTTTGGAAATCACTAAACTTAGCCTCCAAGACAGTACTTTAGTTAATATTTTTTGATCAGTATTTAAAAGGGCAATCGCTCGATATGATCCAGGATCTTCCAGATCCTTATCTAATTTAGGAATTAATGTAATTGTAGATTCATTTAAAGACTCTGGTAACTTTCCTAACTCATAGGTGTGTCTATACACTGTTTGTAATCTTGATGAAAGTAGATCATGAAATTTTTTATAAAATTCTGCACTCAGGCCATCGGGGCCCGCTGTTTTACCATTTTTTAACGATCCAATTGATTCTTCGATATCTATTACCGATATTTCAGCATTTAATAATTGCCTACTCTCAAAATCTAGCTTATTAAAATGACATTTTTCTAGAAATGTTTCCATTTCATCTGTTTGCCCTGTTAATTTAGATGAATAAAGATTTTGATAATATTGTAAAAATATGTCATTAATGTCTTTTGGTATAGTCAACGTATTTCCCTGTACCGATCTAATACTATGTATAGTTTTTTCATCGTCTAATCTTCTGAGTTGTCGTGCTAATAATTTTTGAGGTTTATCACCAAATTCAAAATGAACTTGTTTAGTTTGTTGATATAGTTTTATCACTTGATCAGAGTAAATTTTATTTAATCTATATTTTAATATAGCAATTTTATTACTCAACTCTTTAGAAGGATGTATTATATTTTCACTATCTAATTGTTTTATCTCTTTTTCTAACTTTTGCTCCATTTTTCGATTTTCTTTGTTAAAATGAGCTTGTGCTGATATTATTGCACCGCGCATAAAAGCTTTAAATGTATCCCATAATAATAATGGGGAAGTCTCAGGTTTATCGTTAGTTTCAAAAAATAATTTAATCTGTTTCTCCACATAGTTACAGCAGTCTTTATCCTTTAATATCTGTGTGTTGAATCTCCAAATATTAGTTTTATTAACTATATCTTTTAATTTTATCTTAAATGTTAATGGAGCATGATCTGAGATAATAATATTATGATACTTTGCATCATACGTAAAGGGGAGTAATTTTGAGTCGACTAAGAAATAATCTATCCTCGAATAGGTTCCGAATACCGGCGAGAAAAATGAATATTCCCGTCCGGTTGGATTATCCAATCTCCAAATATCTTTAACATTCGATGTCTTAATAAAAGAATTTATAAGCTTACTTGATTTAGAAAGAGCCTTACATTTTGTAGAAGATCTATCCAAATAATTATCTAAAGTACAGTTTAAATCACCTCCAATTATTAAATTATATTGGGTGGATATAGGAATACTATTAAATATTTTCTTAAAAAATAGTGGATTATCAAAATTAGGTGCGTATATATTCATAAGAATTACTTTTTTTAAATGTAGTTCCCCTGTAATTATTAAATATCTACCCTCCTTATCCTCTATTATCGAATTAAGTTTAAAAGGTATACCTTTACGAATAATTATTGCAACCCCTCTAGATTTGTGTATAAACGAAGAATGATATACTTTTGAAATCCATTTAGCTGTTAATCTATATTGAGCATCTTTTTTAAGATGTGTTTCTTGAAGAAACGTAACTCCAGATTTCAATCTATTCAGCTGAGCTAATACCTTTCCCCTTTTAATTGGTTCATTGATTCCTTTAACATTCCAACTACAGAAGGTGATTCCATCACCCCCATTCCTTACATTCATATCTTGCATTTTATTGTTAGGGTGGCTCTTTTTGGAGTAGCCTTCTTGGCTCCTCCAGCCCGACATTACACCCCAACTTCAATCCGATGCGAATTTCCAATTCCATTAAACCATATCCATTTAATCTGATTATATAAAATAGATAGAAGTCATGATTATATAATATATAATATAAAATCAAGTATGTGTTATACAAAAAATAATAACGAGTGTAAATATAAAAAAGTAAAGGGTGATAAAAAGGTGATCAGAAAAAAAAGAGACTACACTTTTATAATGTGTAGTGTGCACAGGTGAAAGCCACACTAACATGGCTACTAATCTAGCGACTTCCGTTTTCTAAAAAAAAAGATGTTAAATATTCCAGCTCTTATTTGGAATACTGTATATATTGGGGTGGGGGTGCTAACTTTATTTTCTTAATAACTTTTTCTATTATTCATATTAATAATTTTTAGTTGTTAATTTCAACTATAATTAGTATCATAATTAGTAATACTATATAAGTGGAGTAAGGGGAATCAAACTAATTAGTAAATAGCAATTAATAATTACAAATTAGTATTTATTAATTAATTAGTAAGCAATATAATACTACAATTCTATGTCCGTTATTTCGCCTTTTTCTCAGTGAGTGGTTCATAACCGCAGGTCCATAAAGTTCATTCATCAATTACTCCTGTCGGGTCTGCTCCTTCCTCCTCTGCCTCTCCTTCTTCTCCTTCTTCTGCCTTCTTCTGTATTTTCCGAGCGAATTCCAGTGCCGCTGTATGCTTGGTGAAACGAAGATCCTTCTTCTCGTAGGTAACTCTAAGTATTGCCGGGTACACCAGACCATATCTGATCTCCTTTTTTCCTTTTATATCTCTCAAGATGCGTCTTGTTTCTGTAAATAGAGCTCTTCTTTTAGCCACTTCGGCCGGGTAGTCTCTGAAGATACTGATGTTATCTCCTTCGTATTTCAGATTTCTTTTTCTTATTATTATCCTCATCATATCTTCAAAGACGCCGTCATAAACCACCTTTACAATTACTTGTCTTGGTGGTGCACCACTCCTAGAAGCCGGTCTTAAAGCCCTGTGGGCTCGGCCCAACAGGGGCTCTTCATCCAGATCCAAAATGTCCTTCAGGAGTTTAGCAAAGAATTTACGTGGGTCATGGTTTCCTTCGCGTCCCTCAGACAGACCTACTATGCGCAAATTCTTACGTCTTTGCCGCCCCTCCAAATCAATACATTTCTCATTTATTTTACGTACTAATTCAGAGAGGCGTTTGTTCTCTTCGTTTATCTTCTCATTCTCCCTCGCAGTTGTTAGAGCAGCATCAGTTAATTCTTTAATCGTATCATTTTGTTGATCCAGTACAGTTGACATAGGGCTTAACCTCGCCTCTATTTTCGCATCCATCATCTCTTCCATCATTCGCTCCATCCCAGCAATCTTATCAGTTACCTCAATCAGTTGAGTATGTATATCCTCCTCCAGTTCTGTTTTCCATTCATTCATCATGATTTTTACCATTTCTTTAACTTCTCTCATTAATTCTTCTTTGATTTTTCGAATATCCGTTTTTAAGGCTTTCATTTCATCCTTAATTTCTTTATAATCTTTCTTCACTTCTTTTTGTGTTTCTGTTTGTGTTTCCTTCAGCATTTTCCTCATATCAGCCAGCAGAGATTTTTTAAGATCTTCCATCTCAGCTTTTCTTAGTGAAATCTCTTCTTGGGAGGCAGCCAGTCCCGAGCCTGAAGCTTTGGTGGGGCCTACCTCCCTTCTGGAACTTTTCTTCGGCTGTGTGGGGGAGGAGGGATTCATTTTAAATTTCTTACCGGAGTCGCTAAAGTCGCGCGCTTGATGACGTCACGCAGCTTACAATCGCACCCGGAGCCGTTTAAAATCGATCTCCTACGGTAAGTAGCGTTAGCAGCCTCCTCTAACCCCGTTTTTTTTTCAGATTTTTTAAGAGCTGGTCTGGCGCTGTTCTCTCCTAGAACATGGCGCCACCGGAAGTCACAATGTGTTTCTGTTCACAAATGAAATAGTACGATTAAACGAGAACTTACCTGTTCGAAGTTTGACCTTTATTTTATGAGGAGTTACGACGAGGGATTACGTGAAGAAGCCCAGCCAGGCGCATGCACATCATACTTCAAAGCAGCGGCGTGAAAAATACAGAAACCGATAGCCGAAGTAAAATAGTAAGGCTTACAGAAGACTAGAACTACCAGATGAACCTTTAGATTATGAGGGCCGGGAGCGGAGGGCACGTAATCCCTCACCGTAACTCCTCATAAAATAAAGATCAAACTTCGAACAGGTAAATTCTCGTTTAATCTTACTATTTTACTTTGGAGTCACGTGAGTGACGACGTGAAGATTTTAAAGCTCTGTGATTTTCATGCCATAGATTCACTCCATACGACACACTGCTTCAGTTGACACAGTAGTGAATAAATAATGTATTGAACATTGCTTCAAATTATGCAATAACTATGTTAATAATAATAATAATAATAATAATAATAACAAGGAAAGTAATAACCCCTCTATCCCAGGGGAAAATTACAACAAATGATATGAAACAAAGCAAACAAATTGAACAGAACACAACACAGCATGTGCAAACCCTGGCACTGTGACAACAGGTTTATCATAAAATCTAGAAAAAGTTACTTCTTTAGACCATCCTGCAGCCTCTAGAATTTGGTCGAGCGGCACGTCCTGCGCCTTCGCCACGCATATTGATGCCGCCCTTGAGGAGTTGACATTTAAACACATGAGTGTGAACTCCAGCTAAATACAGAACCTGTTTTAACCATCTAGAAATAGTTTGTACTGTCACTTTTTTTGTGGGTAATGAGCATTGCTGTCTCACAATCTTGGAGACTCTTAGTTACTTCAATATGTTGAGTCAGATGCTTAACTACACACAATGTTTGGTCGGCAGGGTTAGCTTTAAAGATTACCTTGGTTCCAGCCTTCCCTGGCTTGCTTTGCCTGCTTAGATCATAGACATAAAAAGTAATTTTATCTACAGACAACTGCATACAATCTAAGCGCAACATTTGTAATGTTTGTACTCATTGTGCTGATACTAATGGCATGAGCATAACCACTTTAAATATTAACTTCTGGAAAGACAGTGACGTAATTGGAACCCACTGCCGAAGCAATGTGAGAACTATACTGACATCCCAGATTTCTGGGTTTGGTATGATTTGGTATATCTGGGTTTGGTATGATTTTTATTAAAATTCCTCTTATAAATCGGATATTAACGGATGAGATGCAATAGATTGTCATTCTGAAAATTGTCCTAAATAGGAGGACAAAGTACTCCGAGCACTATTAATGGCACTATAACTCAGGTGCAACATAGCAAGGAACTCCAATACTTCCGATATGTTTGCAGTATGAAAAAATATATCTGACTGTATACAAAAGATTTCTCATTTCCTTATACGAGACATATATTGTTTCTTAGTGCCATCTCTCCAAGCTGCAGTTATGGCATCCATGATCCTATCCGACAGTCCATCAGAACCTGCAGATTAACAATTAATACGATCATGTAATGGATGACTTCTCCTGTTACTGGATGTACCAACAATTACTGCAGCTGGGGATTGTCATGAATGGCTGAGTCATCATTCTGAGCACCAATGGGAACCATGGCTGTGTAGACCAGTTTGGAACCACCAAATGCCTGCGGCGGAGTCTTGCTCTATTTTGGTGAGACATTGCCTAATTAGGCAAAATGGGGAAAACATAGAAGACTATACTTCCCCAATGTAGCAAATGCATCCACCACTACTGCTCCTGGGTCTGGCTTCTTTGAGACATATTTAGGCAACTGGAGATTTAATCTGGACACAAACAGATCAATATTTGGTACCCATACCAACTGACAATCTTTTTGAAAACTTCTGGATTTAACATCCATGCTGTATTGTCATTGAACTTTCTTAATCTGTTGTCTGCCACAATATTGGCTCTGCCACACCTGTGGTTTTGTCTACTTGTAATTGAACACGTAAGTCATTCATTGCAGAACAATAAGCTATCAATGCATAAAATGCCCCCAATAACTCCAAATAATTGATACCATGTGTTTGGAGAATTAATCGTCTTGGACAGTCCATCGACCACCCCAACTGGTGGCGCTGTCCTTAGCTCCCCATCCAAGAGCACTCACATCAGTTTGTAATACCACTGAAGGGTGCTGAACCAAAATATTTTCTAGTAGCTTCTGCAGCATTGAGAATCCACCATTGCAATTCAGCTAAAGCTTTAGTTGGTAACTGCATTGACCTATCAAACTGACCTGCATGCTTTTTTTTTAGTGCTTCTTCTCTGGCTCTTTGCAGACTTTGATAATGCAGAGGTCCAAACTCGACAGCTGGAATGCTGCTACCATTTTACCAATAACCGTAGCTACTTCTCGGATGGAGGGATAAGGTCTCTCAGCGATACAAGTACAGGCATTTGTAATATCCCCAACCTTATCGGTTGGCAAAGTTACTGACATATCAACTGAATTAATGACAAACCCCAAATAATCAATTGTTTGGGATGGCTGTAACTTAGCTGTTGTTGGATGGACAGAAACTCTAGCCTTTCAATAGGCTTATGGTTGCTGAAACCAGTTCTTCAGCTGTCACCTAAGTGGCATTTACAATTAACATATCCTCTAGATAAGCCATTACAATGTGATTCTGAGCCCTCAGTAACACCAGTGCTGGTTTCAATAATTTTGTGAACAGCCTGAGAGCTGAAATTAACCCATTAGGTAATTCTTTAAATTGCCTCAGCTGACCCATCCAATTAATTTAAAGTACCTGCTATAGTGATGAATTGGTACTGAATAATAAAGCATTTTTAAAAAAAATATATATTTTTAGGTCTATAGTGGCCATATAGCAGCCTTGGGATAACAACTGCGTTACAGTGTTGAAGGTGTACTTTTTAAATGCCTATACTGAACATATGAATTTAAGTTTGTGAGGTCCAGAATAACTCTGCAACCCCCTTCTTTCTTCTGTCTGGGAATATATTTTTCCTACCTGATGAGTTTCTGGTGCAGCAAACACCAAACCAATCAGATATTATGCAGCATCATACATTATAAAACAATTGTAATCTTACACCCAACCAGAGGTTGTTCCCCAGAAGTTCTATCTGTGATGGAATGAAGTTCCTGTACCTCCGTAAATAGAAACATAGAAACATAGACAAATAGGTGCAGGAGTAGGCCATTCGTCCCTTCGAGCCTGCACCGCCATTCAATGTGATCATGGCTGATCATCCAACTCAGTATCCCATACCTGCCTTCTCTCCATACCCCCTGATCCCTTTAGCCACAAGTACCACATCTAACGCCCTCTTAAATATAGCCAATGAACTGGCCTCAATGACCTTCTGTGGCAGAGAATTCCAGAGACTCACCAATCTCTGTGTAAAGAATGTTTTCCTCATCTCGGTCGTAAAGGAATTCCCCCTTAATCTTAGACTATGACCCCTTGTTCTGGACTCCCCCAACATCGGGAACAATCTTCCAGCATCTAGCTTGTCCAACCCCTTAAGAATTTTGTACGTTTCTATAAGATCCCCCCTCAATCTTCTAAATTCCAGCGAGTACAAGCCGAGTCTATCCAGTCTTTCCTCATATGAAAGTCCTGACTATGGCAAGAATGTTTTTCCTCAGATTTGGAGACCAAAACTGTATGCAATACTCCAGGAGTGGCCTCACCAAACCCTGTACAACTGCAGTAGAATCTCCCTGCTCCTATACTCAAATCCTTTTGCTATGAATGCTAAGACACCATTTGCTTTCTTCACTGCCTGCTGCACCTGCATGCCTGCTTTCAATGACTGGTGTACCATGACACCCAGGTCTTGTTGCATCTCCTCTTTTCCTAATGTGCCACCATTCAGATAATAGTCTACCCTCATGTTTTTGCCACCAAAGTGGATAACCTCACATTTATCCACATTATACTGCATCTGCCATGCATCTGCCCATTCACTCAGCCTATCCAAATCAACCTGCAGCCTCCAAGCATCCTCCTCACACCTAACTATACCCCCCAGCTTGGTGTCATCTGCAAATTTGGAGATGGTTCATTGAATTACCTCGTCCAAATCATTAATATATATTGTAAATAGCTGGAATCCCAGCTCTGAGCCTTGCAATACCTCACTAGTCACCACCCTTTGCTTCCTGTCTGCTAGCCAGTTCTCTATTCACATCAATACTGAACCCCCAATACCGTGTGCTTTAAGTTTGTATGCTAATCTCTTATGCGGGACCTTGTCGAAAGCCTTCAGAAAGTCTAGATACAACACATCCACTGGTTCTCCCTTATCCACTCTACTAGATACATCCTCTAAATTAACTAGAAGATCTCCTTCTCCCAATATAAGGGTTGATGTGGGCTGTATTGGGTATAATACTTTGTACCCATCTCCCTACCTCTGCTGGTCTCCCAGAATCAAACCCCCTTCGTATTCAACCTGCTTGTTCTCTCAGAGCAGGGATGAGAAGTTTTATAAGGTAAATATCCTGAATGGTTTGGCAGATTTTCATCAATAATTAATCTGGTTATTGTTTGCCCTACATAGTCCTGCATTTTTTGGGTATAATGTTGGCCAAATGGCAATTTTCATCATACAATTAGGTTCGAATAAGCATTGCAGAGTAACGCAAGCATGTCTTTAAACGTTTTGGACATTATCGACCCTTGTATGTCTTCCCCAAATGCAGTGATGCCAACTGATATCAGCCAGAGGACTGGAAACACATTTCCTGCCCTCGCATCGTTACACTCATGGGTTCCCAAATTACTGAGTTTACCGTTGGCACGCTGAGCGAGGCACAATAGATAGGTTTTTTATATACTTTTTACTGTTTCAGTCATAACAGTTCTTGGAGCAGGTGAGAAACCAAATAAATGTTGGCAGCTCGGTCTCATCCATAACCTCACCAGTCCATTCCGATATAGCAAAGCTTGATGCTACATCGGGAACACCCGGAGCGTGGCCGTTGTGCTCTGGTGTATACACATAAGTAGGGATACCAGCTTCAGGGTCAGTCTCCTCCTACCCTGGTACTCCCGAGTCTAGGGAGATCTCATCAAGACCTAAACAAGGCACTGGAGCGTCAGATTCCCATTTTTAACAGGCACCATACACAGTGTATGGAACTCCTTCGGAGGCTGCTTGGGAATCTTTGGGTCTTTGGACCCTTGACTGAGTAAAGTGTGGAGCATTTCTCCATTTCCAGTCTCCCCCAAATGTTTGTCTTCTCTTGGAGGAGAGTTAAGGGCCTGTCCCACCAGCATGCAACTCTACGCGATTAGCGCAACCTAACATGGTCGCTTGAGCCGTCCGGCGTCGCGGGGCCGGTCCCACATCGATCGCCGGAGCCGCGCGGAATTGTGCGGACCACAGTCTCCTGCTGACTCACAAGCCAGCCTTACGGAGCTTAAGTCTCGTTGGAAAAATTTTAAACACTTACCTGCGAGGTTTTCTACTTACTGCTGGTGGAGCTGCACTCTCCAGATCCGTTCAATGCGACATGCGTCGCCATAATGACGCGCATGCGCCTGGCGGGGCTTCTTCACGTAGTCACTCACGTGACTCCGAAGTAAAATAGCCTTTTCACCCTGTTGCGTCCCTAACAGAATGTCTGCAGTCTAGATTTGATACTGCTAAATGCTATATTATATTTGCAATGTAAAATAATTCCAGAAAAAAATAAAATGTAGTAAGTTGCTTTGCATATCGGTACTATATTTTGGGTTTTTCAGTCTGCGCTCCCCATCTGAATGTCATGATTATGTAGCAAGGCCACTGAGTAGGTATGTTACAAAACTTACCTTTAGCGGTGCTGGAGTTCTGCCGCTGGCCGTGTGCGCGACTTTGGCGCCTTTAAGGGGGGGGGGGGGGGGGGGCGGGGTTGAAATGCGGTTTTCCCCTTGCAATCCGGAGCTTTATTTTCTCGGAGAGCGATCTATTTTTGGAGATTCGTTCCGACTGCCGGTAAGTCAGTTTTTTAAAATAAATCGTCCGACTATTTAATTGCTGCAGTAAAATAAAAATTATCTCCCAATGCCATGAATGCTGACAACGGGGACCGATTTTACGTAGGGGACAGGTAAGTGAAAGCTGTTTATTTTTCATATAAACTTGCTTTTTTCGGGGACTTCAATCAATATTTCAAGTTGCGAAACGGTGATTTAGACTCCATATGAACTGTCAGAATTTTTCCTGCTGATATGGGGTTTAAATTCACCGCTACCGCAACGTTCCAATGCAGCGCGTTCCATAAAATCCCACTCACAAGCTGTTTAAAATGCCCATTCATTTACAGGCATTAAACACTTAATTCCTTCAATTTGGCCTATAAATTAATGACAATTAGATTTAAAAATCATGTTTTATTGTGAATTATTGTGTGACTGTTAATTGGACACTTAGGCTTTAATTTTTTTTTTTTTAATTTTCTTAAGAAATTGATAAATGTTTAGATCTAGTAATTGAATTTTGTAATTGGCTACAATTGGGTAACTAATTATATGCTTTCATTTCAGGTCATCCAAGTAAGATTGTTTCATATTTGTTTCAGAATACACTGGATTGCTACACTGAGCATCCACAGTTAATCCAAACACAACACTAGTTAAGAGTGTATAGTGTTAGTTTGAGTGTCACAATGCTACTTGGTGTGTCTAATGTTAGTTTGGGTGTCTCTCGGTATGTCTTATGTGAGGGGTGGTGGGGAGGGGTAAGGGGGAAACTGCTTTCGACCGCCTCCTCCACGGAGAGGTGACTTCTTGTCCTCTCTTGGAGGAGAGTTACTTTCTTGGAGTCAGGCCCGGAGCATCGGCAGCAGGCGCAGAGTGGACTTTCCATCATGGAAACCATGGTAAACCTTTGCCAGGGGTCGCCAGAGGGGAGTGCACCGATCGCGTGCCTGGTGACTTTGGCACCGTGGGGACTGTGGTCCGCGGAGCTTCTAGCCGCGGGTGTGGAGTGGATTTATCTTCCGGAGCCTGGGATCCCTTGCCTGGGATCGCCGAGAAAAGCTCTGACCGCCGGCCCACGGCCTACAACATCCTGAAGCCACGGTCTGTGGCGCTTCTAGCCGCTGACTGACGGAGCGTGGACTTACCAACCGGAGCGTGGGATCCCTCGCCGGGGATCGCCGGAGAAGAGCTCCGACTGCCGGCTTGCAACCTATAACATCCTGAAGCCGCGGACTCCGGTCGGAAAGTGCCGATTCGGGACCTCCAAGCCACGGAGTATGTTCCACCGCCTGTACATTGGACCGTCAGTAGCAGCGCTACAGGAGGAGGACTGGCTGAACTTTGTTGCCATCCAGTCATAGTTCTCCCCAGTCATTGGACTTTCTACTGACCATCTGCAGCATATCAATCCGATTTAGTGCACCAGTATGCTAACTCCATGATTTTTGTTCAGCACATCTATAGGACATCATGGAGGAAGAACATTGTCGTCTGTCCACTTTTATGTGCAAAGCCTATTTGTTGTCCTTTTCTAATTAAAGCCATTCATTGCTTCAGACCAACAGCAATGTGGTTGACTGCAAGACTTCCTGAAAATGTCCACACAAGCCATTTGTTCAGGGACAACTTAATACTGTGAAATTAAATTAAATAAGGGGCAGTGTCAATGTCCTGTGAAAGACTGAAAATTCAACTAGGAATTGACCCATGAAACTCTGAATGACAATTTGATTTCTTCTCCAAAATGATATTAACAAACTAGGTGGGAATTTACAATAATCCAGTGTTGTCTTGGTTATTATTCTAGATATTAGAACTTTATTCCAGATTATTTAATTAATTAAATTAAAAATCCCCAGCTGCAAAATTAGGATCAGAACTCGTGTTTCCCAATTATTAATTCAGTCTTATTGGTTATTTTAATTTACATTTTGGCTATGGTTTGCAAAAAATGTGCTTGCAGATTTATTTTGACTTAAAATATACACATGCATGGTATTTATGAAATTAGCTAGTTTATGCAAAATACATTTCAAACTTGATTATTATTTCCCTAGAGACTCACCAAATAAAAACATGGACATATAACTTGTTCCTAGTATTCTAGTTATGCATTATGCATTATATCAATAAGACATTTGTGGAATTTGAAACAACTTGGCTGCTGAAAAAAACAGGCAAGTAAGATAATTAATAAAGGTTAATAAGCTGGTCAGAAACAGTTAAATTCTGCATATTCACTCTGAATTGCCAGTAAATATAAGGTAACATCTATGAATAAATAGCATCAATCTGCACCTTTGGAGACATCCATATTAACTGGTCATGACAAGCAAAGGAAGAAAACATTTGTATATTAATTATTTTTATCCATATTTGCATGAAAACTGTTTTTCATAGAGACACTACAAATAAATATTAGTATAATGGTTGCTGAAGAAGACCTGCAAAACCTTCAAAATAATAGTTACATGGGATCTATGAAGCTCATCATCCCCCATCATAACCTAACCGGTTATTTAAATATATTGTATCTATTTGAGATAATACTGATTGATATATAGTTTGGGATGATGAGAGAATTTGATCTTTACTTATCAAAGCAGAATCCATCTAGCAGAAAATATAACAAACTCTTTTGTCACATCAGGAGAGAATAACTCAGAATATGTGAAGCTAAGATGAAGCAATGTTTTAATGAGGTCACATCCAGAATATGTTATTTGATTTGGTGAATAACGTATTTAAGCCCAAAGAGCAGCACAAAACTATCCTCCTACTGTTTATGTAACAACTTCATTAAAAAATCACTCTATTGCCCTGCTCTATCCCACAGCTCAATGCCTTTCTCTTCTTCAGACCCATTCATTTTCATTTTGTACATGCAATTGTCCCCACCCCAGCTCTCATCTTTGGCAAAGCATATTTAGGAACTAACAATGTTATATGTAAATATGTCAAGTATATTTGACATATATGCCAAATACATGTATCTGGAAGCCTTTCCATAACTGTATCTATGCATGAAAAGCACCATTGGGTTAGTTAGTGCATTGGGAGTTCTTGGGTTTATGAAAAATATGATATGCATTCACATGTTTCCATGTTAAAGACTAATCATCTCTATTAACCAAAGTAAACAAATACATGTTGCTCTTAATTTAGTTTAAAGATCTCATATTCCCTCTAAGACAATATTTTCCCATTTTTGACATAATGCTAATGAATCTTCACTGTTCATTGTCTACGATATTAATGTCCAATATTGTGTCTTATCGCAAGATTTTTATTTTGTTAGCAGTAAGTACAGAAATATGGCACCAAGGTGCCTAATATATATTGACATATTACATTTTATGTACAGCTCCTTATTTTTTTTTAAATAATGAAAAAAAGGAGAGAATAGATAATAAAAGATAGAGAAACATGTGATATATAGTGTGTGAAAAGGAAAAAAGTGTGAAAGAAGAAAATTAAAAAGAAGAAAGTAGAAAGAGAAAGAGTAGAAAGTAAATCGTTATCTATATTCATGACCATCCCTCACCCAATCCTGAAACAGCTTCTTAGATTTTGTTGCACCATATGCACCAAAGAATCGACAAATTGAGACCCACTCGTTAAGAATTGGTCTGATTTATCTGGTCAATTCAAACAAACTTTCTTGTCATTTAGAAATACATTGATATATGCAGTTCCAAACAAAATTACGTTGCATTTGGCTCCCTGTGCAACACGATAATTAACAGAAGGATAAACATGGATAAAATGGATAAAAAGGATAAAAGGATAAATAGACGATGGTGGCAGCCCATTACATGGCATGCAGGAATGATGGCTCGTGGGAAGAAGCTGTTGCAAAACCTTGATGTTCTGCTCCTTATGCTGCGATATCTTTTGCCCGAGGGCAGCAGAGTGAACAGTCCGTGATGGAGATGTGTGGGGTCTTTTATAATACTGCTGGCCTTAGACACGCAATGTTTGGTCGCAATATCCCCGATTGAGGGAAGAGAGGTCCCGATGATTTTTCCCGCTGTCCTCACCACTCTCTGCACGGATTTCCAGTCAGAGGCTTTACAGTCCCCAAACCAGACAGAGATACAGCTGGTCAAAATACTCTCTATGGTGCCCCTGTAGAAAGTGGTGAGGATGGGATGGGGGTAGTGAGCTCTTCTCATCCGGCGCAGAAAGTGCAACCGCTGCTGCGCTCTCTTAACTGTTGATGAGATGTTATTCGACCAGGTCAGACTGTTAGTGATCTGCACCCCCAGGAACTTAGTGCTACTGACCAAGTCCACATCGCTGTCATTGATGTGAAGTGGTGTGGGACTGTGCTGGTTTTCCCTGAAGTCGACGATGACCTCCTTTGTTTTTTCAACATTCAGGATCAGGTTCTTCATATTGCACCAGTCCACCAGTTGTTTCACCTCCTCCCTGTAAGAGAGCTTATTGTCGTCCCTGATGAGGCCCACCACTGTTGTGTCATCTGCATACTTCATGATGTGGTTTGTACTAAACCTGGCACAACAGTCGTGGGTCATCAGGGTAAACAGCAGTGGACTCAGGACACAGCCCTGACGGGAGCCGGTGCTCAGAGAGATGGTGTTAGAGGTGTTATTTCCAACCCTCACAGACTGGGGTCTGTCAGTAAGGAAGTCCAGTAGCCAGTTACACATGGGGGTGCCGAGGCCCAATGCAACCAGTTTGCTTAACAGGTGCTGGGGGATAATTGTGTTGAATGCTGAACTGAAATCCACGAACAGCATTCGCACATAGGTATTCTTCTCCTCTAAATGTTCCAGGCTCAGATGGAGTACGGAGGATATAGCGTCCTCTGTGGAGCGGTTTGGCCTGTAAGCAAACTGGTATGGGTCAAGTGTGGAGGGGAGTCTGGAGGTAATATGGTCCCTGACCAGCCTCTCGAAGCACTTCATCATTATGGGGATGAGTGCTACAGGGCGGTAGTCATTGAGACATTGTATGTTGGATTTTTTTAGGCACTGGTATGATGGTGGCAGTCTTGAAACATAATGGGACAACAGCCTGGTTCAGCGAGGTGTTAAATATGTCTGTAAGGACATGTGCCAGCTGATCAGCACACTCCCTGAGCACCCGCCCTGGTATGATATCAGGGCCTGCCGCCTTTCATGCGTTCACTCCTTTTAGGGTCCTCCGTACATCCACTATGTCAAGACTGAGTGCCTGTTCATCACAGTGAGGAATACCTTTGTTTGCAGGTGTGTTATTTAATGCCTCGAACCGTCCAAAATAGTTGTTGAGTTCATTGAGGAACTCAATGTTGTCATCACAGGGTGGTGGAGCTGTTAGGATCTATTAGGAGGAATCACATTTCCTCAAGATGTGCGGAGTCAAACATGTTTGAAATCCACATTTTAAGCATTGGTATGGATGTATTTTTCCAAAAGTTTTTTTCCCGTTATTAACCCATAATTAAAAAAATAAATTTTGGGATGAGTTCAATTTATTCCCATCTTGTATTACTCCAAATATAATCATTTCAGTATCAGGTTCCATTTTTATCTTGAATAATTTTATAAATATTTCAAAAATATCACTCCAGAATTTATAATGTTTTATGCAGGAGACAAAAGAGTGTGTTATAGTTGTATTTTGGGATAGACATTTATCACAAATGGGGGAGGTATTTGGATAGAATTTATTCAATCTAGTTTTTGAATAATATAATCTATGTAAGATTTTAAATTGAATTAAATTATGTCTTACATTAATCGAACATTTGTGTAGATATATCAAATACTTTTCCCATGTTTCCTTGGTAATTTTTATCATTAATTATCGTTCCCACTCTTCTCTAAGTGCCTCTGTCGATGGTACGTCTACATTTAAAATACTATTATATATATATGATATTAATTTCTGTGAGTCAGCCTTAATATTCATTGCTTCTTCCAGTGGATCTAAAGTTATGTTTTGATATATTTGTATGTATTTCTTCATGAAATCACAGATCTGAAGATATTTAAAATATTGGTAATTTTTCAGTTTGAATTTTAATTGTAATTGGAATAACAGATTTCCCATTTCATAAATATCACTGATCCTTTAATTCCCATTCTTTCCCATTGATTATATGTTTTATCAATAAGAGATGGTTCAAATGAAGGATTATTCACTATTGGCATTAACATTGATAGGTTTCTTAATTTAAAAGATAATTTTATTTGTTTCCAAATTCTTATTGTATCATGTATAATTGGGTGATTCTTATATATTGTGCTGTTCAGTTTTATCGGGGAGAAGAGGATCGCTATGTTACAAGGAGAACAGTCCTCTTTCTCCATTCTTATCCATTCTGTCTGTTGGGTAGAACTGTCCAACCAATGAATTATATTCTTAATATGCACTGCCCAATAATAATACAAAAAGTTCAGAAGTCAAAGTCCCCCAACGTCTTTTGGTTTGCACAAGTGTTTTCTTTGAATTCTGTGTGATCTATAGTCCCAGATAAAATTGATAATATTAGAGTAGTTTTTTTGTTTTAAGTGTTTTGGTATATATAATGGTATAGATTGAAATATAATACTTGTGGTAAAAATATCATTTTTATAGTGTTTATTCTGCCTATTAATGATAACTGAAGTGTTTTCCAGAATTTAATCAATGTGTTGAGTTTATTTAATAAAGGCATAAAATTAGCATTAAATAATGCTTTGTATTTTCTGGTAATTTGAATACCCAAATACTTAATTTTTTCTGTTGCAATTTTAAAGGGGAATTTTAATAGGTGTGTAGATTCTTGAGGTTTTAACGTCATGATTTCACTTTTATTCCAATTTATTCTATATCCAGAAAAATAACCAAATTCCTCTATTAAATTTAATAAGTTTGGTATGCTCGTTTGTGAGTTTGTAATATATAAAAGTATATCATCTGCATATAATGACATTTTATTATTTGACTCCCTAGTATTAATCCCTGAATATTCGGATGAATTATTATACTTTCAGCCAGGGGCTCTATCATAAGGGCAAATAGCAGGGGTGATAAAGCACATCCCTGCTTATTGCCCCTCGATAATTGAAATTTTGGAGATAACACATTATTGGTTAGTATTCTTGCCGTCAGTTTATCATATCATAATTTTACCCATACAATAAAATTCTCTCGCATATTAAATTTTTGCAATACTTTATATAAATACTGCCACGCTACCTGATCAAATGCTTTCTCTGCATCCAGAGAAACAATTGATATATCTTCTTCCTTCGTTTTATGTGAGTACATTATATTAAACAGGTGTCTCAAATTATTAAATGAATGTCTTTTGGGTATAAACCCCGTTTGATCAGGATTTATCAATTTACTAATATATTTTATTCATTTATTTATCTATTTATTTATTTATTTTTATATTTAGTTTTGTTTATCTTATCGTATTTGTGTGGATGTGTATGTATGTGAGTGTTGTTTGTCCCCGTTTGGTTCCGCCCTGATTCGGGTGGGTTGAGGGGGGGTAAGGGCTTTGAGGGTCGCTTACATACTGTTGCACAATTATGTCCTGACTATCACTGACTATCAATGTATGTACGCAAATTGCTGTGAAATTCAAATAAAACGATTTAAATAAAACAAAAACAACATACACAGCAACAATACACATTTTGGAGAGAGAGCAGCGGCAGCCAATCGTGCCAGCGTTCACTCTCGCCTCCAAAGCCATCTGCAGCACACCAATAATGATAAAACACAACAGTAAAGAATTTAACATAAAACATTAAAAACATCCCCCCACAATGGTTCCCACTGTGGGGGAAGGCACAAAGTCCAGTCTCCATCCCCATGTCAACCCTAAATAGTCGGGCCTATTGAGGCCTCCACAGTCGCCGCTATGGAGGCCCGATGTTCCGGGCTGCTCTCACCAGGTGATGGTACTCCGGTGTCGGTGGACCCCTATCAGCGGCTTGGGGTGCCAGGAACAGCCGCCTCCTTACCGGAGACTGCGGTTTCCAAGCCAACAGGCCGTGCTGTACGGAGCTCCACACACTGGCAATCTCGGCGAGAGATCCCAGGCTCCACAAGTGTAAAGTTCAGCGCCACCGCCCGCTACTGGTCGCTCCCCAGACCCGCGGCTCCGCAATGTTTTTCTCGGTGGTCGCAGCATACTGGAGTTCCAGCGCGGCGACCCAGGCAAGGCATCGCCCGCTCCGCTCCGCGATAGCGCTCTAGCGCTGTGTCGCCTCCAAAACCGAGGTTCTGGTCAGGTCCCCTCAGGAAAACGCCGCTCCAGACCCCGCTGGTAGGCCGCAAGGACGGGACGAAGTTGCTGTTCGAGGAAAGTCGCCTCTCCAACCAGGTAGGGACTTGAGAAAGCAGTTTCCCCCTTCCCCCCCCCCCCCCACCACCCCGCACACATAAAAAGATTAGACCCCCAACTAACGCTATTAACATACTAAAAATAAAGAAAAAAACAAAAAGCTGCAGGACTGGCAACCGTACAGGACAGCGCCCTCTCTACGATATTAATGTCCAATATTGTGTCTTATCACAAGATAGACAGTCTTTTGGTGTTGACACCAGCAATGTCCCTTATGCAAAGGTATTTCTAACATTAGATGTCTAACATTATTGTAAATCCAGATATTTTTTAAGCAAAATATAATTGGTTTTCCTTAGTTTCAAGAAACTGTTTATTTGAAAACCTGAGTTTCCAGTTTGATCAGGTTTTTTTTTTGGATTAAGTGGTTCTTTGTTCTGACTGACTGTGCTAGCTTGCTGTTCACCTCAATTGCTTGTTCCAAGGCAGAGTGTGGGAATCTGTAAAATGTTGCCAGGCAACTATGCTCTTAAGATGATGCCAAACTGAGCACTGTTCAAACCCATGATGTTTAAGGTCAAGTTTATCTGTGTGCTGCCTTGTCAACCATCATGTGCTCCAATGTCAAGTCCAGTGATGGTATGCAATCCTCTAGTGTGATCAGCCATAGCACCCACCTGGGATTATCTGTTGGAAGAAGCCATGTTTCCTCACATCATACATTTGAACAAACAACCTTGATTATAGACCCAAAATGCTAGAGTAACTCAGCGGTGATGATGTGCTTAATGAAGTGAATGTGGAATATTCTTTATGTCCAGTTTCCTGTCAGTAATGTTACTAATATAGTGGAAAGGATCGAGCGGAAAGGATCTTTAATGCCATTGTATTACTGGATTGGCATACTTATCTGTTGTGTGTGTCATGCACTTCTATGCAATCTTTGATGATCGAATATTGACCAGGTTAAATTACAATTTTCCCATATTGTCAATTCTGTTATGCAATTTATTATCCTTTTTGATTTACCATTTTCAATTTTCAATTAACATCATAAACACCTCAAACTACAAACACATTCCAGCACTGATATTTTGATTGATATTCAGTTTAAATATCTTTATAATGCTCAAATGCTTAGGATTAACAGGCATAGAAAATCTTCCGTATGCTGTGCAACAAACATGACAGCATAAGGGAAGAATTACAATGTGAATCATTGTGATTTATCAATGTAACTCATTGTGACCTGTTCCCAAAGTTGATTGTTCTCAGTGAAATTGTCAGTAAACATTATTGGGCACCTAACTTATATTCGTGGCAACTGATAAAATCAATGAGCATTTTTTGATGATGTGAAACTAATGGTGATTTTCAATTGTTTCAATTATAAATTTTACAAAACAAAATTAGAAACAACTACTTGCAAGGAAAGAAACTTATCACAATCTAAAGGGCCTGTCACACTAGCGCGCGATTAGACGCGACAAGCGCGACAAATTCGGACGCGGGGGTCGCGTGCGGGTCAGGCGATCCCGGTGCGAGTGAAGGGCCTGTCCCACTAGCGCGCGATTACACGCGCGACGTCCGAAGGAAGGACGTTATTTTTCATCACGTGACGATGCGCATGAGCATGCGCGTTGCACGACGTCGGGCAGTGACGTCATCACGCAACGCCACGCTGAAGACGCACAACGTCAAAACGTCATCACGTTCTGCCCGACAGGATTTTGCCGCGCGTAATTTTTAAGCAGTGTCGGTTTTTGGACACTACGCGCGATGTCGACACCAGCTCCACATGAGTCCGCGCAACTCCACGAGACTCCGGCGATCGCAGTGGGACAGGGTCACGCGAGGCCGGACGACTAAAGCGACCACGGTAGGTCGCGCTTGTCGCGTCTAATCGCGCGCTAGTGTGACAGGCCCTTTAATGTTTGAAAATAATGTACCTTTGACTGTATTTGTGAGTAACAGCAGCTGTATGGTCTTGCACACCAGATATATTAACTTGGTTTTTCCCTGCACACTGATGCTCTTTAATTAACAATTTCCAGGTTTTTCTGTTTTGATTCCAGATATCCAACAATTGCATTGCTTTGTATCGCAACAATTCTATAATAGTAAGATTAAATGAGAACTTACCAGTTTGAAGTTTGATCTTTAGTTTATGAGGAGTTACGATGAAGGATTACGTGAAGAAGCCCCACCAGGTGCATGCGCGTCATACTTCAAAGCAGCGGAGTGAAAACACATAAACTATAGTCAAACTGATATAGTAAGACTCAGAAGACTAGAACTAACAGGTGATCTTTACGATTATGAGGGCTGGGAGCAGAGGGCACGTAATCCCTCATCGTAATCCTCATCCCTCATGTGGATAAATGTGAGGTTATCCACTTTGGTGGCAAAAACATGAGGGTAGACTATTATCTGAATGGTGGCAGATTAGGAAAAGGGGAGATGCAACAAGACCTGGGTGTCATGGTACACCAGTCATTGAAAGTAGGCATGCAGGTGCAGCAGGCAGTGAAGAAAGCAAATGGTATGTTAGCATTCATAGCGAAAGGATTTGAGTATAGGAGCAGGGAGGTTCTACTGCAGTTGTACAGGGTTTTGGTGAGGCCACACCTGGAGTATTGCGTACAGTTTTGGTCTCCAAATCTGAGGAAAGACATCCTTGCCATAGAGGGGGTACAGAGAAGATTCACCAGACTGATTCCTGGGATGTCAGGACTTTCATATGAGGAAAGATTGGATAGACTCGGCTTGTACTCGCTGAAATTTAGAAGATTGAGGGGGGATCTTATAGAAACTTACAAAATTCTTAAGGGGTTGGACAAGCTAGATGCTGTAAGATTGTTCCCAATGTTGGGGGAGTCCAGAACAAGGGGTCACAGTCTAAGGATAAGGGAGAATTCCTTTAGGACCGAGATGAGGAAAACATTCTTTACACAGAGAGTGGTGAGTCTCTGGAATTCTCTGCCACAGAAGGTAGTTGAGGCCAGTTCATTGGCTATATTTAAGAGGGCGTTAGATGTGGCACTTGTGGCTAAAGGGATCAGGGGGTATGGAGAGAAGGCAGGTACGGGATACTGAGTTGGATGATCAGCCATGATCACATTGAATTGGGGTGCAGGCTCGAAGGGCCGAATGGCCTACTCCTGCACCGATTTTTCTATGTTTCTATGTTTCTATGTAACTCCTTATAAAATAAAGATCAAACTTCAAACTGGTAAGTTCTTGTTTAATCTTACTATTCTAGAACTGTTGCGATTGACTATGTGAAGATTTCAAAGCTCTGTGATTTCACGCCGTAAATCCATTCCATACGACACACTGCTTCAGTTGACACAGTAGAGAATAAATAATGTATTGAACATTGCTTCGAATTATCCAACAAACATTTTTAATAATAATAAACAAAACAGTAATAACCCCTCTGTCCCAAGGGGAAATTACAAATGAAATTTAGAAATAAAAGAAAATCAAACCAAACCCAAAACAGCATGCCCAAAACCTTGCAATGTCAAGACAGGTTTATCATAGAATTTTGATAAGGTCGCGTCCCTAGACCATCCTGCGGCCCCAAGGATTTGGTCTAGAGGCACGTCCTGTGCCTTCGCTGCAGATGTAGATGCCGCCCTGGTGGAGTGAGATTTAAACACATGAGTGTCTACTCTAGCACAATCCAAAACCTGTTTTAACCATCCAGAAATAGTTTGTACTGACACCTTTTTATGTTTTTGTGGCTGATGAGCATTGCTGTCTCAGAGTTTCTGAGACTCTTAGTTACCTCGATATATTGACTCAGGTGCTTGACTACACATAGTGTTTGGTCAACGGGGTATGCTTTAAAGCTTACTTTGGTTCCGGCCATTCCTGGCCTGCTTTGTTTGATTAAATCATACACATAAAACGTAATGTTATCTACAGAAGAGTACATGCTATCTAGCCATAGCTTTTGCAATGTTTGAACTCGTTGCGGTGATACTAGCGTCATGAGCATAACCACTTTAAGTATTAACTTCTGAAAAGACAGTGACGTAATTGGAGCCCATTGACGAAGCAGTGTGAGAACTATACTGACATCCCAGATTTCTGTATATCTAGGCTTAGGAGGGTTCTTGTTAAAGATTCCTCTCACGAATCGGGCCACAAACGGATGAGACCCGATAGATTGTTGTTCTGAAAACTGCCCTAAATAGGACAAAGCACTCAGAGCACTATTAATGACACTATAGCTCATGTTCATCAAAATGCAATGTAAAGCATTCCAATACATCCGGTATGCTTGCAGTATGATAAGGTATATCTGACTGCAAACAAAACATCACCCGTTTCTTAATATGAGACACATATTGTGTTTTAGTGCTATCTCTCCAAGCTGCAGTTATCACATCCATGGCCCTATTCGACAGTCCAAGCCCTTGGAACAGTCTGGTCAGAACCTGCAGATTACCAGATTAATATGATCATGTAACGGTTGACTTTCTCCTGTTACTCAATGCACCAACAAATTACTGCAGTTGGGGACAGCCATGAATGGCTGAGTCATCATTCTCAGCACCAATGGGAACCATGGCTGTGTAGGCCAGTCCGGAACCACCAAAACGTCTGAGGCAGATTCCTGTTCTATTTTGGTGAGGCATTACCTAATGAGGCAGAATGGGGGAAAAGCGTGAAAGAACGTACGTCCCCAATGTAGCGAGAATGCATCCACCGCTACTGCTCTAGGATCTGGTTCCCACGAAACGTATATAAGCAACTGGTGATTTAGCCTGGATGCAAACAGATCTACATCTGGCAGACCATAGCGGCTGACAATCATTTTAAAAACATCTGGATTTAGCATCTATTCTATGTTGTCATTAAATTTCCATGACCTGTTGTCTGCCACCACATTATCTCTACCTGGTAGGTAGATAGCTGAGACCCAGATATTTCTGGAAATACACCAGTCCCAAATACGGTTTGCAAAATTATCACATGATACTGACCTTATTCCTCCCATGTGATTGATATAGGCAACAGTCGTGGTATTGTCAATCTGAAGCTGAACATGTAAATTATTCATTGCTGAACAATAAGCTTTTAATTCATAGAATGTACCCAGCAATTCTAAGTAATTTATACCATGCCTTGCAGGATTAAATCCTCTTGCACACTCCATCTACCACCACAGCTAGACTCGCTGTCCGTGGCTCCCCATCCCAAAGCACTCACATCTGTTTGTAAAACCACTGAAGGTTGTTGAATCAAAATGTTTTTGATACTTTGTGCAATATTGATTATCCACCATTGTAATTCGGCGATGGCTTTGGCTGGCAACTGCATAGGTCTATCAAAATTACCTGCATGTTCTTTAAGTGCTTGTTCTCTACCTCATTGCAAACTTTGATAGTGCAGGGGTGCAAACTCCATTGCAGTGAAAACCGCCACCAATTTACCAATAACACTGGCTACTTGCCAGATGGAGGATTGTTGCTTTTCTGTGAGACTGGTACAGACCTCCATGATTTCAACAGCCTTGGCCATAGGCAAAGCACTGACATATCCAATGAATCAATGACAAACCCCAAATAATCAATTTTTTGGGGTGGCTCTAGCTTGGATTTTGTTGGATGGATGAGAAAACCTAACCTCTCAAACAGGTGTTTGATTGCTGAAACTGACTCCTCAGCTGTTTCCTGAGTGTTGCTTATAATTAAAATATAATCTAGATACGCCATCACAGTGTGATTCTGGGCACGAAGTAGTGCCAGAACTGGTTTTAACAATTTCGTGAACAACCTAGGAGTTGAGGTTAACCCATTGGGCAATGCTTTAAATTGCCACAGCTGTCCCATCCAACTAAATGTCAAGTATCTTTGGTACTGATGATGAATTGGTAATGAATAATATGCATCTTTCAGATCTATGTGTTTTTCTGTCTGGGGAATATATTGGACACAAATTGTTAAGGATGGTATGTCGTCCTCTCAATTACCCATTTTTTGGAACAAAATCCCAATTTCTATATTTACCTGCAGAGTTTCTGGTCCAGAAAAAAACAATACCCGAATAGGCATATTTTCTGCAGGTGGATGAATTCCTGACATAAACTCTATTCAAAATCCTGAGGCAGTGTCCAGTATAAACAGATCAGATGTTATGTCGCACCATTCATTATAAATAACTGTAACCTACCCCCAACCGGAGGTTGTTCCCCAGAGGATTTATCCAGGACTGAATAAATCACCCTCCATAGTCGACCTTGAAGTTCTTGTTCTCCTGGCCATGCTAGGGTTGTAGTTGGCGTACACAGGTGGGTAATAACGCCGTCCCCCTGGTACCACTCTGCTTGGCCCTTCCCCACGATCTGACCACCGTCGTGTCGACAAAGACCTGCGAGGTGGCATCCTGGCCGAAGGGACTAAGTCTTCATGAGGCCAATCGCTTCGGCCTCTTCTTCTAGGTCATTGACCTGTTTGAGCAGGTCCTCGCCAAATAGATAATTTGGCGCTTGAATATTCGATGACCTGCACAAAGCTACAAATCAGTGGGTTCAGTGTCGGCTTAATAGCAATTTTCTGGATGCACTTTATTTCAAAGTATGCATTGCACAGCAGGGCCAACATATCCTGCTGTGTCCTGGACATCGGTGCCCCTTGGACCATTTTGCTGAAAGCGGAGGACTCACTGGAACCGAATCTCTTGTCCACGCATCGTTGCACTCATTTGTGCCCAGATAGCAGCGTTCACCTTGGGCACCTTGAGCGATGCACAGTTAACAGGTGTTACATAACGGGTGGTTGTTTGTTCCATAATGGAATTCCTGGAGCTGGTGAGAGGCCATGTAGGTGATGTTAGCAGCCAGATTTTCCTCCATGGCTTCACCAGTGCCCTCCGGAATGGCAAAATTTCTTGCCACATCCGGTACACCTGGAGCATGGCTCATGTGCCTTAGTGTGTGCTCAAAAGCAGTGACACAAACTTCAGGGTCAGACTCCCCCTACCCTGGCTATCCCGAGTCTTGCTCCAGGGAGGTTTCTACCAGTCCTAAACAAGGTGCTGGCGAGGGTGATTCCCACTGATATTCGTAGGCGGTAAAGTCCTCCTCGCCATATGGGCCTCTATGTGAGGCTGTTTGGGGAATCCTAGGGGCATTCAACCCCGATTGGAATATTTTGTGGCAGATCATTGTTTGCAGCATTTTCTCCATTTGATCGAGTTGTCCCCAGACCCCAGATTTCCTTTTGGCCTTCTTCCCTGGTGAAGTGGCCTCAGTGCCCTGAAGCACTGGAGTTGACGGAGGCAGTTGAGCTGCTTGTAGAACAGCAGTCGGTGTCGGAGCCGGCGTAACCGCAGCCGGTATCTCCCTGCCTGATCTGCAAGCACTAACCACCGGCCTGCGCGTTAAGCTCCTACTATGGACAGACTTTTTTCCCCAACTCGCTCCATTGCTAACAACTCCCGCTGGCTCCTGAGCCAGATTCACGGAGTTTAAGTACCCGCAGAAACGTTTTAAAAATCACTTACCTGCCGGTTTACTCCTTACCGCTGGTGGAGCTGCGCTCTCCAGCCCGTCGGTGCGCCATGTGTCAGACGTAATGACGCGCATGAGCCTGGCGGGGCTTCTTCACGTAGTCACTCACGTGTCTCCAAAGTAAAATTGTGTTTTCTGTCATCCTTTCTCTCTGTTTTATTCAAGTCTCCCCTGGATAATCTTCTCTAATCTCTCCCAAAAGCACCACCACCATTTGAGTCATTCAATCTCCCTTTGGATCAACTGAATTACATACATTCCATTTGTTTTCTCCTTCTCCCTCTCTACAAATTAATAATGTTTTATATTGAACTTTTCTTACTTCTGACAAAAGTCAACAATTTGATATTTAGAAAGTAGAAACAAGGAACTGCAGTTGCTGATTTATACCCAAGATAGACACAAAGCAGGTCATACATCTTCTCTGGAGAAAAAGGATGGGTGATGTTTTGGGTCAGTATCATTCTTCAGAGTTAAGCTCTGTTAACTTTGTATCAACATCTCCCTGCGGACACTGACATTTCCCAGTAATTTTTTTAAAATCTTTCTTGCGCTTAGCATCAGGAGCACTGAAGCCATCTTGATTTGAGCCTGCTGAAACTGAAACTTCCAAGAGTATATAAGTCCTGAGCTGCAAGTCCAACTGCACTTAAATGTGCACAGGTCCACTTTGAACACCATCTCCCTGGCACTAAATTCCTCTCTGGAACCACTAGACAACAAGCACTTTTATGTTAGACCTCCTATTAACAATAGCTCTTCCTTCAACACCCCCAACCCCACATCGCCACTGGATCCTCACTTTTTGACCCACAGACCACAATCAGTGCGAATAGGTGACAACACAACCTCCACAATAATTCTCAACACCTGTGGCTAACAAAGATGCGTTCTCAGTACCCAACTACACTCCCTACACACTCACGACTGTAGGCCAAATTCCACTCCAATTCTATTGCATTTGCAGGTTTGCACCTACCACCATTGAAGTGGGCCGAATCACAAATAATGACAAGATGGCATACAGGAGAGAGACAGAGATCTTAATATAATGGTATCAGGACAATAACCTCTCATACCATTTAAAAGCCATGATTCTTTGTGTTCTTTATAATATTCAGTCTTAATAGCCTTCAATGAAAACTATGATTGCTAAGATTCCAGAATGTTTTTATTCATAGTCTGAGCTGTTTAACAGCCACTGGTTTGACCATATTTTACCTGTGATCAAATATTCTTAATTGCAAACAGTGAAGGAAGAAATGTGTAAGTTGTTCAAAATGGCACCAACTTTGATATAAACCGAATGACAAATGCATCTGTTATTCCCTCAGGAACTGCCATACGTATACACATAAATAATGATCTTGAAGCAACTCTTTCAAAGTAACAAATCTGTCTTACATTTTAAAAGATGAATAGTAACAAATTTTCTGTAATGAGCTATTGAAAGTAGCACTATTTATGCTTTTAGGTACCTAATTATCCAATAGTCAACCCGTGTTCTCATAGATCTTGTCTCATTAGAATGGTGCAGTGACAACTAGAACTAAGCCAAGTGCGACATTTCTTCAACACATTGACAGTCAACCAGCATAAATAATAGCATACTTGCTGAAGCCTAAAATTAATTGTTTTCAACAGAATAATAGTCCTTTTTCCTAAATATTCTGCTGTGCCTATTTTTTATAATGAAACCTATGTGGCTGCATAAAATATAGAAAATGAAGAGTGTTAATCATTTAATGCTTTTGAGGATAAACTGTGCTTTATTCGAGAGATGATTAATCCCAAAATGCAGTTATCAATCTGTGTCTATGATCAGTATTTGGGCTCAGACAGCATAGTACAGTTGTTGCACATAGTACAACATACAGCATGTTTATCTATGATTACACTTGTAAGACCTATTTTACTTACTATCTTTCACTTCTTCTAACAACCTCTTCAAAATCTCTCAAATCCCTCTAAATCCTTCTTCCAATGCCACTTAAAACTTTCAGCAATGCATACTATTATGAAATATCTAACCATATCAACGACACGAAAAATGTTCATTTGAACTCTCTTAGAAATGCCTTAAGACATGTATCGATGTACGCAGATATTCTTCTAAATTATCACTCAATTTGTCTCTCCAAAGATGGTGCATGACCTGTGGGTATATTCAATATCATATGGCTTTTATGTGGACAGCCATTTTGTAGCACATATCAATTTGGCTATAGTGGGACCGAATGGTGGTTATTCCATTCACAAATGCTGATAGAAGATGGTTATGAAAACTTCAATCATCTCCTTCCTAGACAATTGTGGGGCTAGGCATATTTACGGAATATCTCATCCTTCCAGTTGTCTCGGCTATTAAACACTGCAACCTCAAATAAGCTCTGAACTACATAGACCATTATTGTTATTATTGCACAATTTTTCTTTGCTTTGTGTGTCTACATATGTGTGCGCGTGTCCCTGTCGAATGCGCTATAACGCTGCTCCTCCGGGTTCAGCTGGCGGCTGAAAAAGGCGAGAGGTCGCCAGTGACCGTTGGATGACTGCTCCAACACGCCGCCGACTGCGGAATTAGAGGCATCCACAATAAGGGCTGTGGGGGCGTCGGCCTGCAGATTCAAAAGCATTGTCACCCGAGCCAAGGCTTTCTTCACCCCTTCGAACGCCGCCTCAGTGACTTCCTTCCACTGTACCTCCCGGCACTTTCCAGTCAACAACTGGAAGAGCAGCTGCATTATTCTAGCTGCTGCCGGCACGAACCAATGATAGAAAGTAACCATGCCCACAAAATCCTGGAGGCCCCGCACTGTGGAAGGCCGTAGGTACTGGCAAATTGCCACAATCCTGACCAGCTGAGGCACTGCACCGTGCTGCATCACCCGGTGGCCCAGAAATTAAATGGCACGGAGGCCGAACTGGCATTTGCCAGGGTTGATGATCAGGCCGTGCTCACTGAGGCACTGGCAGAACAAACAAAGGTGGGCGGAGTTCTCCTGCCGCAAGTGACTCGCCACAAGGATGTCAACCAGATAGATATACAGGAAGTCAAGTCCGTGACCCACTGTGTCCATTAGGCACTGGAAGGCCTGCGCGGCATACTTAAGGCCAAAGGGGATCTGCAGAAACTCGAACAACCTGAGCGGGGTGATTATGGCGGTCTTTGGGACATCCTCCGGTCGCACTGGAATTTGGATGTAACCCCGGACCAAGTCCATCTTCGGGAAGAATTTAGCCCTAGCCAAATGGGACAAGACGTCCTGGATGTGGGGGATGGGATAGCGATCTAGAGGCCTTGTTAAAGCGGTGGTAGTCACCACAAGGCCTCCAGCCCCCGGAGCCCTTTGGCACCATGTGCAGCGGGGAGGCACATGGACTGTGCGAGCGTCGGACAATGCCCATGGCCTCCATGCGCCAAAACTCCGCCTTTGCAATCAGAAGCTTGTCGGGGCCAGCCTGCGGGCGCGTGCGTGGAGCAGTGGTCCCGAAGTAAGTATATGGTGCAACACAGTATGTTTCGGGCTGGTCAAGTCGAACTTCAGGGTCACGATGTCAGGGAATTCGGCCAGTATTTGGGCATAGATATGATCCATCGCCGCCATCGAGTTGCGGGTCGGCACGGCGGACGCAGTAGGGTGCAAGGAGATCACTATCAGTTTTGACACGTGGACGAGGCATTGCCCTCTCATGCCCACTGGGAGCAATTGCGCCCACAGGAACTCTGCGCCTGGAAACGGCTGGACCACATCTGCGATTGTGAAGGGCCAGGTGAAGTGGCATGCACCAAAGATGAGGGGAATGGTGTGGGCACCACACGTGTGGATGGGACTGCCATTCGCGGCAGTCAACAAGGGCCCACCACTTACCACCACGCGTGTCCACTCCGGACGGGGGCAAAACGCTGACTTCTGCCCCCATGTCTACCAGGAAGCTGAGCCTCGAGCGCCGATCCCAGGCATGAAGTTGATGGATTTTGGCAACCACCGCGGTGATTACCGGCGGCTGGCCCGAGGGTGTCCCAGAAACGAACATGGAGGGCGGCATTATCTGGCTGCCAAACCCCAACACAGGTGGTAGAAACACTGCATCCTCTTATCTGGGCCTTCCGAAGCCAGAGGCTCAGCATGGCCCTGGGCCGTTGCACCTTCCAGGGAGCTGTGGACACGCCCATACAATTCAGCACACCCTTTCAATCCAGCACACCCACTTCCTGCTGACTAGTCAGCCACTGCTCGTCGGCGCGCAGCGCTAGCTGCAGGGGGTCTTCAAAACTCACACCCGAGAGCTGCAGGCGGACATCATGCGGCATCTGCTGCAGGAAGATCTATTCAAATAGAAGGCAGGGGTGGTGGCCGCCCATGAGCATAAGCATCTCTCTCATGAGGGCCAAGGGCTTCCGGTCGCATCGCCCGCCCATGTTCAGGATCCGCGCCGCTCTCTCCAGGCGACTGAGCCCGAAGGTCTTGAGCAGCAGCTCCTTGAGGCCTTTGTACTTGTCCACCAGTGGCGGATTGTCCAGGTACAGCACTACGCGACCAGCCATTTCCTGGTCAAGCAACCTCACCACATAGTGGTAACGGGTCTTGTCGACCGTTGCCCCGCGGATGTGGAACTGTGACTCAGCCTGTCGGAACCATACCTGCGGCTGTGTGGTCCAGAAGGTAGGTAACTTCAGGGTAACGGCGTTCATCTCGGACTGGTCGGCGGCAGCAGCAGTGGCAGTGGTGCTTCAAGCGCTAGTGGTGTGCATCTTCTTATCCAGAATGACACTTCTGGAAATCGGGGTCACCGATGTAGCGGCGACATGCAGATGTCCAGCCAGGAAGAATGCAGGACACAAGGTTTGTGCAATCAATTGTCATTTTTTTTTTCCTCTGCATTGCTAACTCTTACCACGGGGGTTGCCTGACCTTATATATCGCCCTGGGGAGCCCCGTGACCTGCACCTCCCGTCACCGTGACACCTGATACCTCCCTCCAGAGCCAAGCGTTCATACTTTGCGTGGCCCACCACCAGACATCGACACCAATACTCACTAATTGTGAGTATGTGTGTATATACACACACTGAACTTCCCCCCCCCCCCCCCCCCCCCCCTCGTTTATTACCGGGTATATTGTTTACAGTGTACTATGTTTACATATTCTGTTGTGCTTAGTAAGAATTTCATTGTTCCATCTGGGACATATGGCAATAAAACACTCTTGACTCTCTCCTAATTGTTCAATCCCAATGAAAACAGAAGGTTACTGCACTGTGGGCGCTTTATTTAACCCATTCTTTGCAGAATTTATTTACTACAGCACACTACTTCCACAGTTTACCATAGTGGAGGTACTAACTCCTAGTGTGCTGCTGGTGTATGCCATTGAGCCAAAGCTGGCTGCCTATTTAATGACATTAATAGGGTGACAAATGTGCCAAGCAAATGGTATGGGATGTAGTGGAATAAAATTCTGCTGCTGCTAACATCTGAGAGTGCTTCTTAGATTTAGTGAATGACTATTTGAGGCTAAAGAAAGTAGTACCTAAAAATGTTTGTGAGCTTCTACTGCCCTGAACAACTGGGTTGTGCTATTGTATCTCACAATATTGTTAGTATTCAAATTTCAGTTCTGTTAAAATCAGATTACCACAGGGAACATTTGTGATACTTTGTTGCTCAAAGACATGGTGCCTTATGTGAGACATCAATAAATGTAAAAACAACCCTTTGAATACACTACCACTCATGTTTTGATGGAAACTGAATTGTCATGGGCAAGACTCTGAATTATAGAAGGGGTGCTTTATGGGCAAACCTAAGCAGCTTTATTATGGACTGATTTTATTGTGCTTGCTTCTGGAAACAAACTGTTCCAATTGATCGCTGGGATGGACAATCTTTTCATTTCCAGTTGGTTAAACTTAGTGTGTATGTAACAATAGAACCTAGAACAGTACAGCTCCATCCAAGACCGCAAGAAATTGCAGCAAATTGTGGATGCAGTCCAGCCCCTTCCATTGACTTCCTCATGCTGCCTCGGCAAGGCCAGCCGCATAAGTCGCACTCTGATCGCTCCCTCTTCGCCCCCCTCCCATCGGGCAAAAGGTATAGCAGTGTGAAACTGCACACCTCCAGATTCAGGGACAGTTTCTTCCCAGCTGTAATCAGGCAACTGAATCATCCTACCACAACTAGAGAGCAGTGCTGAACTACTAATCAACATCATTGGTGACCCTCAGACTATTTTTGATCTGGCTTTATCTCGCACTAAACGTTATTCTCTTATCATATGTCTGTATACTGTAAATAGTTCGATTATAATCATGTATTGTCTTTCTGCAGACTGGTTAGCACTCAACTAAAACTTTTCACTGTACCTCGGTACATGTGACAATAAGCTAAAGTAAACTAAATAAACTAACCTGAAATCTGTGTTTCTATCAATCTGCCAACATTTCATCCCTTGTTTACCAAGTATGTATCTACAAATGCCTTAAAAAAATCAGGTTCATGAACTTATGCCAGAAAATAAATTTTCTCACCTCTGTCATAAAGGGGTGATCCTTTCATTTAGATTCATATTCAGGTTAGTTTATTGTCCAATGCACCAGGGTGTAATTCATATTTTTATTCACGAGGAACTCAAAAAGTAAACAGTATACGTGCAATAATGATAAATGCAACAATAAATATGAATGCAATACAGCATAATGGAGCAAGATTGAAGTGCAGTCTTAGTACAAAAGAGTAATTGAAGTTCAAAAAAGAAATAATTCAAATAGTTTATCATAAATCTACACTGTAAATAGCTCGATTGTAACCATGTATTGTCTTTCTATTAAGACATGTTAACACGCAACAAAAGCTCTTCACTGTACCTCACATGAAAATAAAATAAAGGAAACTGGTCCTCTGACATATTATCCATTTTTCCTTTCGATACATATCAATATGCCCATCTAAAAGCATCTTAAATGCAAGAGGCTGGTAATTTAAGAATATTTAAGGTGAAAGGAAATGGTGTGCTAAAGGGGATAATCTTCTTACCTTTATATGAGATTTGTAATACATTCACCCTTTTTAAAGAGCACTAATGTACTGCTTGCGAGCATTTAAGAGTTTCATTCCAGCTGGATGGCTTCAGGTCAACTTCACAAATGATAGGAATTGAAAATTAAAAAGTGAAGATATTGAACATCTGAAATAAAACCAAAATTGCTGGATATGCTCAAACCATAGACTCCCAGAACTATCTCACTACACCATCTCCCACTTAGTCTACTGCAAAGACTCATTCTATTCTTCCAGTTGCTCTTTCTCAATTATGTCTAATCTGACGAAAATAGTTTCCACACTGGTGCCCCTGAGATATCTTCCCCTTTCCTTGAACATGACTTCCCATCTACCAAACTCTCACCAACACTGCTTCTCATACCCCTTCTCCTCTTAACCAGAGCAAGGCTTGAGTTTCTTCTTCCTCGCTCCAACCATTTGGCCTTCAGGTTCAACAGATTCTCTTTCATAATTTCTACCATGTTTAATATTTACCACCAGACACATCTTCCCCTCCTCTGCCGTTCCAATGTTCTGAAGGGGCAATTGGCTTGGAAGAATAGACCGTCTGGTCTATTCTTCCATTTCCATTGAAAATTTCCCATGAGCAGGAGAGGTTACCCCTTTCTTGTCCCTTCCCATCATTCAAGGCCTTCCGGGTGTAACTTTCTCTTCTTCCAATTAAATGTGTTGCTTTCAGTGTTCACAGTGTGGTCTCCTGTCCACTGGAGGAAATAAACACATGTTTATCTGTTTTGCAGAAGATTTTAGTGCAATCTGCAAGAGGCTCTGGCCTGTCCATTTCCCTCCACAGATGCTGCCTGAGCCACTGTTCCTATACCAGATAGTATGTTGCTCCAGGTACCAGCATCTGCAGTCTCTTGTATATGCTCTTTAATTAGACCATTGAGCCACAAGCCCTTTGGCCCACAATGTCCGTGCCACATATGATGGCATCTCTTATCTAGCTGCACATAATCCACATCCTTTCATTCCCTGCCTATTCATATGCCCTTCCAAAAGCCTCAAATGCCACTTTGGTATCTGCCTCAACCACCTACCCTGGCAGAGTGTTCTAAGCACACACCATCCTCACTTACCAATTCTCCATCGATTCCCACTCTGACCATTCTGTCTTTAGATTTATACCTGTTCCAATGAAGGCCAACATAAACTTGAGAAACAGCACCTCATCTTCCATCAGAGCTCCATTCAAGCCTCAAGACTCGTTATTAAATTGAACAATTTTAGACAACCAGCCTATCCAGCTTGATTTTAGGTTCTGATTTAAGTTTATCCACCAGTACCATTGTTTGGAACTTATTCACTCTGCAAAAGTTGCCTGATCTTTTGGATCTATCTATCATTGCCTTTTGAATCCAGCATTTGGTGTGTTCTACTTTGGCATCTCAAAGTTCCAGCATGTTCCTTAGTTCTTTTTTTCTCTCCCTAATGCTTGTTGTTTATCTCTTTACCGATGGGACTGAGAGCAATTTCCACCTGGATTATTTTGATCTCCACCCAATCATGAACATTCCCTTGTTTCTCACCTTCACGTACCTGCAATTCAAAACAATTTGTTGCTTGGTTTTTCATAGGGTTTGATGGTGTCAATGATCAGAAATGTTAAGTTTACTTTTCTTACCACTGACACTACATGCCTGCTGGGAATTTCCAACATTTTTTTGTTTTTAGTTCAGAAGTTGCAACGTTTAAGGTCAACATGGACTGGTGCTTGGAAGGTCATGTTTGACTAATCTTCTTGAATATTTTGAAGAGATTATTAGGGAAATTGATGAGGGTAAAGCAGTGGATGCTGTCTATATGGACTTCAGTAAGGCCTTTGACAAGGTTCCACATGGAAGTTTGGTTAAGAAGGTTCAATTATTGGGTATTAATAGTGGAGTAGCAAGATGGATTCAACAGTGGCTGAATAGGAGATACCAGAGAGTAAAGGTGGATAACTGTTTGTCAGGATGGAGGCCGGTGACTAGTGGGGTGCCTCAGGGATCTATGTTGGGTCCACTGTTGTTTGTCATATACATCAATGATCTGGATGATGGTGTGGTAAATTGGATAAGTAAGTATGCAGATGATACTAAGATAGGTGGTGTTGTGGATAATTAAGTAGATTTTCAAAGTCTACAGAGAGATTTAGGCCATTTGGAAGAGTGGGCTGAAAGATGGCAGATGGAGTTTAATGCTGATAAGTGTGAGGTGCTACATCTTGGCAGGACAAATCAAAATAGGACGTACATGGTAAATGGTAGTGAATTGAGGAATGCAGTTGAACAGAGAGATCTAGGAATAACTGTGCATAGTTACCTGAAGGTGGAATCTCATGTAGATAAGTTGGTAAATAAAGCTTTTGGTGTGCTGGCCTTTATAAATCAAAGTATTGAGTATAGAAGTTGGGATGTAATGTTAAAATTGTACAAGGCATTGGTGAACCCAATTCTGGAGTATGGTGTACAATTTTGGTCGCCAAATTATAGGAAAGATGTCAACAAAATAGAGAGAGTACAGAGGAGATTTACTAGGATGTTGCCTGTGTTTCAGCACATAAGTTACAGAGAAAGGTTGAGCAAGATGGGATTTAGAAGATTGAGGGGGGATCTTATAGAAACTTACAAAATTCTTAAGGGGTTGGACAAGCTAGATGCTGGAAGATTGTTCCCGATGTTGGGGGAGTCCAGAACAAGGGGTCACAGTCTAAGGATAAGGGGGAATTCCTTTAGGACCGAAATGAGGAAAACATTCTTTACACAGAGAGTCGTGAGTCTCTGGAATTCTCTGCCACAGAAGGTAGTTGAGGCCAGTTCATTGGCTATATTTAAGAGGGCGTTAGATGTGGCACTTGTGGCTAAAGGGATCAGGGGGTATGGAGAGAAGGCAGGTACGGGATACTGAGTTGGATGATCAGCCATGATCACATTGAATGCCGGTGCAGGCTCGAAGGGCCGAATGGCCTACTCCTGCACCTATTTTCTATGTTTCTAAGATAGGTCCTTATTCTTTGGAACGCAGAAGGTTTAGGGGGGGGACTTGATTGAGGTCTTTAAAATGATGAGAGGGATAGACAGGGTTGATGTGGATAACCTTTTTCCATTGAGAGTAGGGAAGATTCAAACAAGTGGACATGATTTGAGAAATAAGGAACAAAAGTTTAGGGGTAACATGAGGGGGAACTTCTTTACTCAGAGAGTGGTGGCTGTGTGGAATGAGCTTCCAATGGAAGTGGTGGAGGCAGGTTCGATTTTATCACTTAAAATTAAATTGGATAGGTATATGGATGTGAAAGGAATGGAGGGTTATGGTCTGAGTGCAGGTAGATGGGACTAGGTGAGAGTAAGTGTTCGGCACGGACTAGAAGGACCGACATGGCCTGTTTCCGTGCTGTAATTGTTATATGGTTATATCGTTATATGGTTATAAGTGAGGGTTCATTGACTTGTATAATTGAGTTTAGTTTAATTTAGTTTAGAGATACAGCATAGAAACTGGCCATTCCACCCACTGAGTCAATGCCGACCATTAATCACCCATTCATCTAGTCCTATGATCCCACTTTCACATCCATTCCTTACACACTCAGGGCAATTTACACAGGCCAATTAACTGACAAATCTGCATGTCTTTGGGATAAGAAAGGAAACCAGATCACCTGGAGTGAACCCACACCTTCACTTGGAAAACATGCAAACCCCCACACAGCCCCCCTAGGTCTGAATCGAACCCGGGTCCCTGGCATGGTGAGGCTCCAGCTGTACCAGCTGTACCATTGTGCAACCCTATACTGATGACTGGGCAACATTGACCCAAATCATGTGCACTGACTGTAGTAGTGCCAGGCACCAATCAAGAACAGCTTGCTCTAGAAGACGTCCGTCTATACTGAGTGGATCATTTAGAAACATATAAACATAGAAAAATAGGTGCAGGAGTAGGCCATTCGGCTCTTCGAGCCTGCACCACCATTCAATATGCTCATGGCTAATTTGAACTGTTATTTCACAATAGGGGTCTGTATTTTTTCATGAGTCATCTAGTGAATCAAGAAAATCAACTAAACAAAGAACACGGCAACATGGGTATATTAATCAGAAAAAAAACAGTTAATTAACTCAGCAAACCTGTTTTCTCTATTTGATGAAAGGAGTTTACTGAATAGCAGATCAGGCATTATTGAATCGCAAGCTTTAATTTGAGATCTGAAGCAATATGTTCTGAAATACTGGTATGTAAATCAGTGCAAAACAACAGGAGTTAGACTCAATGATTGCCATGACCTTGCAGAGAAATTCTCGGTGATGACATGTGGCTAAATTAGCCTGGCCAGTTTAGAAACAATCTTGAGAAGGTCAAGTGCAAGATTATGTTCCATCTGCTGTCACTTGTCCATCCAAATGCAAGGTCCCATGAAACATATTTTCTACAGGAAGTAATTTGGATAATTGTGCTTCCCAGTAACATATCCACTAACGAGATTAGGGATTATTTAATGCGTCATAATTAACTGAGGAATTGGTTGAAATATAATGAACTAATGTACAAAATAGGTCTCAGTTTATGCAGAGAAGCATGGGAAAAACCTCACATGCAATGTTTAAACAAATGAGTGACTATTTCATCACTGACCATTCACCATGTTAAAATTCATAGTGGTGGCCAGCCACTTGTGGCCTCATTGATTCACAGAGAGCCATTTTCATATCAAAAGAATGTACCCAGGATAAAGCTGGTGTTAATCCTGGCCAGATTGGAGAGACTAGGACTCTAAAATTGAGTAAAGGCTTCAGGCCATATGGTCAATTTAAGGAGTGCTTTCTGTGGAAATGGGACAAGCTGCAGAATGGTGCCAGTTTGTCTGGAGCTGCAGGAAGAGAATGGGAACATCTGCGCAGAACCTGACAATCAGATGCGAAATGCAGAGAATGGATTGGATGAATGCAAACATTGTAAATAATTGTAAATAATGTTGTAAAGCTTTACTTTGCTGAACGTTGATTGGATTAAGTATTGAGCCTTGTCTGGTTTTCTTGTATATCAGGGCAAATGTTGCGATGTTCCCTTCTTCCGAGAAACACTGTTTGAATACAATGTATTAGCCACTGTATTATTGGGTTAGGGAAATGTCTGTCATGTATGGGGTTAATCGATATCTATAATTGGATTGTAAAGAGACCACCCCCATGTGGTTTAGCCCCTCAAGGTTTGGGAACCTATAAAAGTCCGCTGCCACGAGGTCCTGCATCAATCTTCTGGGAGAGCGCTTGGGACTGCGTGACCTTCTGGAGTGTCTTTGTTTGAGCGAGACCTAGAGGGCTTGATCAGACAGATATGAGGATTGAGCCCACGGTGGTTAGGTATAGTAGTTGAACTGTAATTATGTTTTGTCAAAATAAAGTTTAGATATTCAAGTGCTTGATTCAGTGATTTTTGACAGAAACTAGACTGGGGGGGAAGCATAGCCAAGCAATTTACATTGGCAGAAAAAGCAAACGCAAAGCACGCATGACTGGTGAGTTTGGGGAACTCATACTTCATCAGATGATCCAGTTCATTAACACAGCAAACATGTTTTCCCTATTTCATAAAAGGAGTTTACTGAATAGCAGTAAGCAGGCATGCAGTAATTCTGCTTTACACTTCTATGACCATTATTGTGAATCAATAACAACTGGTTGTAACAAAAAAAATTAAATAAAAGTTGCAAAACATATTTTTGGCAAGATAATTTATATAAATACGTGTTGACATTGAAAGTGACTTGAGGCTTTGCATGATTGCTACAATGCTTGTATGATCCTGCGATCCAAGCTGATCCTTACGGACTCCTGGAAACTTGGCAGGATGATTATAAATTACTTGGAGTCACCAGGAAATTAATTAAACCTGTGGCTATGAGAGATGTTTTCATGTGATTCAGGTAACAAAATGTGTGCTTGATGAACTGGCTTACAGTCTCATTACAAATGGGGCACCGAGGAAATTTTTCTTCTCCGTGTCAAAATGCCGCACTGATTTATTTATTTATGCTTTGATGCTGAAAGCTGAAGTCTTGCTTTATTTTCTATAACTGAGCATGAAGAAAACCAAGGCAATATTTTCAGATTTGCCAAGCATACTGAAAGCAGTTATTATCGATCAAAAACACATTAATAGATTAATTTAAAATTTTAGTACCATGCATGGAATATGTGAGAGTATCACTGAATAAGGTGTATGCATTTACTCATACATTAAAAAAAAATGTTTGTGATCTTTAATTAAAAAATGGAAAATTCTGTTAGTAAACTGGTGCTGTTCTAAAATTTACAACTGATTAACAGTGGAAATAAAAATTGTCAATGGATAGGATTTCCTTCAATTAAATCTGATTTTAATATATTAAAATGATTTTAAATAAAGGTCGTTGTTGAAGGTAGTATTAATAAAGATGAAATGTTCTGAGCAGAAAAGACACAATTAATTTCATAAATACTACAGTATCGCCCTAGTTCACTGTTTTGGTGCAGCAATCATTGTTGAGTGAATGCCAGCAACAGGATGCATGAAGTAACAAGAAGACCACTGTCTAACACTTAGATACTGCAAGATGGATCAAATACCTGAACACTGCAGAGGGGTGATTTAATTAAATAAAAATTAACAAAACATAATACCAAATCAATAAACATAATTTATTTCATGCATATTATTTATTAATATGCATATTATTTCATGCATATTATTTATTAATGCATTTCGTTGTCTCTGTACTGTACACTGACAATGACAATTAAAATTGAATCTGAATCTGAATCTGAATCTGATAAACAAAATTGATTTTAATTTTGATTAACCCCTCCCATCAGCCAGGAATAAGACAAGAAGACAAATCATAGTAAATGACTTATGGCTTCATTCATGCTGTTGGCCTAGCTGTTTCTAGTCATTTCTAGACATGGGAGATTTAAGCATGCAAATTTGTACATTATGATGTAATTACAACCAGGTTCCAGTCTAATTCATTTGCACAGATACTGCCAATCTTCTATACATAAATGGGGTGTGTGGGCGTGGGGTTATGGGGGGAGGTGGTGTGTAGGTGGGGGGGGGGGTGGTTTGTGGGTGGAGGGGGTGTGTGGGTAGCGGAGTTAGTGGGGGGAGGGGGGTGTGTGGGCATGGGGGGAGGGGGAGAGGTTGGGAGGGAGGGTGTGTGGGTGGGTGAGGGGGGAGTGGGCTGTTGGGGGTGGGGGGCCAGTGGTGGAGGGGGGATCCTGCACTTGGGGGAGGGGGACAAATTCAGGCAGGACCTGTACGGGGGCAAGGTGGGGATCGCTGCCTTGGCCGACCACTGTAGGATGCTACCACCCCCCGGCCCCCGACAGCTCCCTTATAATAAAGTTAAAATGTGAATAACTCTTAAAATATAACAACAATTTAAACATTAAAGGTGAAATTTATTTAGTCCCTTCTTTCTTGGTGCGTCTCTTGCTACGTTCTGCAGCCAGGCAAGAGGAATGGTTTTAGGCAGGGGCTGTTGGGGACTGCTGGCGGGAGCCTCCTACAGCCGGGGGAGGGGCATGGCTTCAGGTGGGGGCTGTGAGTGTTTGGTGGTGAACGGGGAACATCCTGCAGCCGGGGAGGGGAATGGCTTCAGGCGCGGAGCAGGGGGGTTGTGGGAAAGGGGGGTTGTGGGAAGGGGGCTGTGGGGAAGGGGGATGTGGGGAAGGGATGGTGTGAGGAAGGAGGGGTGTGGGGAAGGAGGGGTGGGGGGGTGGTGTGCGGAAGGGGGGGAAGTGGGGAAAGGGGAAGGGGGGGTGTGGGGTAGGGGGGGTTGGGGGGAAAGGAGAATTCAGCAGAGGAGAATGGTGAATAAGTTGGTGAAAAATCATAGCACTATGGGGGATAGTTTTTGCACAAATTTTAAAACAACGCAGACCGGAGGTGATCAAGATGATAGTTTCAGTAATAGTATACAAGATAGCTTTAAAGTTAGGGAAAACTTAAAGGAGATCTGCAGGGCCTGTTCATTTTTTGTCATAATAGGTGGTGGGTTCTTGGAACTGCCTTCCAAGTGATGGATGCGGATACAATAGTGATGTTTAATAGGCTTTTAGATAAGTATATTGATATGCATGAAATGGTGGGATATGGAAAATGTATCCCACCATTTAGGCAGAAGGGATGTTTAATTTGGAATCATATTCAGCACAGTCACCATGGGCCGATGAGCCTGTCCTTTGTGCTGTACTGCCCTATATATGTGGCTGGAAGGAAATTAAAAGATTTTCAAAGATTAATATAATATGCTGATTATAATATGGTGCATTTAGCACACCTGAATAGTGATGAATTTCATTGCCTTGATTTAAAACAATAACTCTTAAGATTATAATTCCAGTCATGCAAAACCATCACTTCTAGTGTCCTTTTTATATTTATCTTGGCAATTCTCCATTGAAACAATATGAAGCACACAGCTTTTGTTTATGAAATTCAAATACTTAATTTGCCTGGTATTCAAAACAGTTGGAATTGATTTGGAAGAATGATTTAGCCTAAATAAAATTATAAAATCTTTTGGTTTGACACATACTGTTTCCAATGATCTTTAAATGGGTTTCAAATTGTCCAATATAGCAGCTAAAAGCTGAATAGTTCAAAATGTGTTATCTTTTAGATTTTAATGTATTTTTACTTGATGATGGGCAAACATTCTAGCTAAAAAACAATTCATCATAATCACCTTACTTTAAAAACAATAAACTTGGAACACATCCAGTAGGACAGGAATAATTGCAGCCATATGAACTACATAACCTGATTATATGCCTATTTGAACTTCATGACCTTGCAACAACTTCCAATTACACAGTTTGTTGCAAGTTCAAGTTCAAGTTCAAGTTCACATCTATTGTCACATGCACCAATTACGGAACAGTGATATTTGAGTTATCATACAGCCATAAAAGTAAATAGACACAATGCACAATAGAATTGAACATACACATTCACCACATTGGGATCAGCATTCTTCACTGTGATGGAAAGCAATAAAGTTCAGTCATCCTCCTTTGCTCACCCGTGGTCAGGGCCTTGAACCCTCCGCAGTCGCCACTACAGATGTTCAGGCCCTCTCGTCAGGATGATCGAAACTCTGGCGTCGGGACGGATCGGAACCCACTCCGTGGCTTGGAGTTCCCAAATCGGCCGCTTACTACCAGAGACCACGGCTTCACGATGTTAAAGTCCACAGGCTCCTCAGTCAGAGTCAGTGCCGTGTCCGCAGCTAGAAGCTCCGCAGCTGCTCCACGATGTTAAAGTCAATGGGCACCCGTGGTCGGAGCAGGCGATCCTCGGCAAAGGATCCAAGGCTCCACGATGGTAAGTCCGCCGCGCCTGCTGCTTGAAGCTCTGGGCCGGTCTCTGGTCTGGAAAGGCCGCACCAAACCGGTTGTTAGGCCGTGAGGGGGATGAAGATGCGACATGGAAAAAAGTTTCATCTCTGTCGAGGTAAGTGACTGAGAATGGCTTCCCCCTATTCCCCGCCAAACCCCCACATCAGACATACAGAGAAACATTAAAACATACATTTAGACACACTAAAAATAACAAAAAAAGTCAAAAAAACACATGAGCTGCTGTTGAGGCTGCCGTTCACCGTGCGGCAGTATAAAACAATAGAGATTTGCCTTCAGCCAGAATGTTTTAGAAACAATTAGGTTCTGTTATCATTAATAAATATTAGAATCTAATTCCAGCTAACCAAGTAAACTAATTCCTATCTCTAATTTTACTTCTTAGCAGAATCCAGAGAATAAATGCTGTGCTGTAATCAAGAGCAAATAACTAATACTTTAGAAGTTAGATATCAGGCCCAAATCTAACAGAGGATGGAAAGAGAATGGTAGATAAGGTTTACTACTGTATATGCAAAGCCCTGACAATAACTTAGGTGCTTTGGTAATATTGCCAGGATGAGGTATTTTCTTCTACCAGGTTGCCTGATGGAAACAGGGATTTATCAACCAGAGGTGACAGGTGTAGTTGAGAGATGATAATGGTAGCGAGTGGGGGGAGTTCTCCGAGTGTGAAGTGATGAAGATGATAATGGTCAAAAAACCATCAGGAAATCTAAAATAATTATATTTATTAGGTTGAACTCTTCTTTGCCTACAAACAGCCAATACATCTGCCCTTGTTCTCTACTGCTGCAATCAGGTTCTAATGATATTGTCAATGTCTGAATATAAATTTAGAAAGACTCCATCACTTTCTCCAGGTAGCCTACTCACCTGTTGAAAGGAGGTTATGTTCAGCACCAAGATGGTCATGCTGATTTTTAAGGGGGCCTATTCTTAACCTGCCCACCTTTTTATTCTTAATATACCTATAGAATCTCAGGATTTTCCCTTTTCCTGGCCTGCCTGATTCATTCCATGTTCTCTTTTGCCCTTCGGCTTGCATTCTTAAATGTCCTGCCTATACTCATAGAGTCTTGATCCTAACTACCTAAATTTGATGTTTGCCTGTCTTTTTCCTAACCAGACCCCAATATTGCTCATTAGTCAGGATTCCCAGAATGTGTCAACTTTGCCCTTTACCCTGATAAGAACATGCTGACCCTATACTATTACTGTGTCACTTTTGAAAGCCTCCCATTAGCCAGCCATCCCTTCACCTGCAAACAGCTAAACTACTTCCAAATTTACAAGCAATGTTTTGAGAATGCAGCACAAATTGAGAAGTGCTTAGAATTTCTTAAAGCGGCTACAGGAAAAATTACAAAAGATTCTCGAATTAATGGGAAGGAAACCTTGAAAATGGACAACAGAGTAAGATCAGGGCCAATTTGCGAGCGGTGTATATGAATGCACAGTACTGTATATGAATGCGTGAAGTATAAGGAATAAAGGGGACGAGCTTGAGGCTCAGCTGGAAACTGGCATGTATGATGTTATGGAAATTACTGAGACATGTCTGCAAGAAGGCCAGGGCTGGGAACGCAATATGCAAGGGTGTACCTCCTATCGAAAAGACAGACAGGTGGGCAGAGGGGGTGGGGTTGCCCTGTTGGTGAGGAATGAAATTCAGTCCCTTACAGGGGGTGATATTGAAACAGGAGATGCGGAGTCAGTATGGATAGAACTAAGGAATTGTAAGGGTAAAAATACCCGACTGAGACTAATCTACAGGCCCCCAAACAGTAGCCTGGACATAGTGCGCAAGTTGAATCAGGAGTTAAAATTGGCATGTAGTAAAAGTAATGCTGTGGTTGTTATGGGAGATTTCAACATGCAGGTAGACTGGGAAAATCAGGTTGGTACTGGACCCCAAGAAAGGGACTTTGCAGAGTGCCTTTGTCATGGATTCTTTGAACAGCTTGTGTTGGAGCCTACCAGGGAGAAGGCAATTCTGGATTTTGTGTATGTAATGATCCACATTTGATAAAGGACCTCCAGGTTAATGAGCCATTAGGTGGCAGTGACCATAACATGGTCAGGTTTAATCTACAATTGGAGAGGGAGAAGAGTAGATCGGAGGTGTCAGCGTTGCAGTTGAATCAAGGGGACTATGGGGCCATGAGGAAGAAGCTGGCCAAAGTTGACTGGAAAGATACACTAGCAGGGATGACAGTGGAACAAAAATGGCAGGTGTTTCTAGGAATAATACAGAAGGGGTGGGATTAGTTCATTCCCAGGAGGAAGAAAGATTCCAAGGGGAGAAAGGGACGACCGTGGCTGACAAGGGACGTCAGGGATAGTATGAAAATTAAAGCAAAGAAGTAAAATGTAGCAAAGATAAGTGGGTTGCAAGAGGATTGGATAATGTTTAAAGAACAACAGAAGATAACCAAAAAGACAATACGGGGAGAAAAGATGAGGTACAAAGGTAAGCTAGCCAATATAAAGCAGGATAGTAAAAGCTTCTTTAGGTATTGAAGAGGAAAGAATTAGTTAAGACCAAAGTTGGACCCTTGAAGACCGAAAAAGATGAATTTATTATGGGGAACAAAGAAGTGGCAGATGAGTTGAACAGGTACTGTGGATCTGTCTTCAGTAAGGTGGGCACAAACAATCTTCCTGATATAGTAGTGGCCAGAGGATCTGGGGTGGCAGAGGAACTGAAGGAAATCCACATTAGGCAGGAAATGGTGTTGGATAGACTGATGGGACTAAAGGCTGAAAAATCTCCAGGGCCTGATGGTCTGCATCCCAGGGTACTTAAAGAAGTGGCTCTAAAAATCGTGGATGTATTGGTGATAATTTTCCAATGTTCTATAAATGCAGGATCAGTTCCTGTGGATTGGAGGGTAGCTAATGTTATCCCACTTTTTAAAGAAAGGCGGGAGAGAGAAAATGGAGAATTATAGACCAGTTAGCCTGACATCGGTGGTGGGGAAGATGCTGGAGTCAATTATAAAAGATGAGATAGCCACACATTTGGATTGCAGTTACAGGATCGGTCCGAGTCAGCATGGATTTACATCTCTGTACCCCCTCTATGGCAAGGATGTCTTTCCTCAGATTTGGAGACCAAAACTGTACGCAATACTCCAGGTGTGGCCTCACCAAAACCCTGTACAACTGCAGTAGAACCTCCCTGCTCTTATACTCAAATCCTTTCGCTATGATTGCTAACATACCATTTGCTATCTTCACTGCCTGCTGCACCTGCATGCCTACTTTCAATGACTGGTGTACCATGACACCCAGGTCTCGTTGCATCTCCCCCTTTCCTAATCTGCCACCATTCAGATAATAGTCTACCCTCATGTTTTTGCCACCAAAGTGGATAACCTCACATTTATCCACAGGTTACTGGCTTTGTCTGTGGTTTTCAGTGCGATTGAGTCAAGTTGAGCACTTATCTCTAGCCTTGTATTTTTGGGACCAAAGACAATAATTTCTGCTTATTTGCATTGAGCTGGAGGAAGTTCTGGTTTATCCACTCATTGATTTGTTTGACACACCGACTCAGTGAGTGTAGGGGATTTACAAAGGGGAAATCATGCTTGACTAATCTTCTGGAATTTTTTGAAGATGTAACTAGGAAAATGGACCAGTGGATGTAGTGTACCTGGACTTTCAAATAGCATTTGATAAGGTCCAACATAGGAGATTAGTGGGCAAAATTAGGGCACATGGTATTGGGGGTAGAGTGCTGACTTGGATAGAGAAGTGGTTGGCAGACAGGAAACAAAGAGTAGGGATTAACGGGCCCATTTCAAAATGGCAGGCAGTGACTAGTGGGGTACCGCAAGGCTAGGTGCTGGGACCGCAGCTATTTACAATATACATCAAAGATTTGGTTGAGGCGATTCAAAGTAACATTACCAAATTTGCAGATGACACAAATCTGGGTGGCAGTGTGAACTGTAAGGAGGATACTATGAGAATGCAGGGTGACTTGGACAGGTTGGGGGAGTGGGCAGATGCATGGCAGATAGGGCTCTTAAAAATAGAGGAGTCAGGGGATATGGGGAGAAGGCAGGAACAGGGTACTGATTGGGGATGATCAGCCATGATCCATTTTCTTGGTGTTGGTCAAGACTCTGGCAGCGACATTCTGGATAAGCTGCAGTTGTTTAATTGATTTTTTTACTGAGACCTGTAAAGATGCTATTACAATAATCTAACCTACTGAAGATATATGCATGAACAAGTTTTTCAGTGTCTTCTTTGGACAGAAATCCCTTGATTCTTGCATTGTTTTTTAGATGGTAGTAGACAGATTTGGTAATGGTCTTTATATGGCTGTTAAAATTCAAATCCGAGTCCATAACTACAACAAGGTTAGACATAGAAACATAGAAAATAGGTGCAGGAGTAGGCCATTCGGCCTTCGAGCCTGCACCGCCATTCAATGTGATCGTGGCTGATCATCCAACTCAGTATCCCGTACCTGCCTTCTCTCCATACCCCCTGATCCCTTTAGCCACAAGTGCCACATCTAACGCCCTCTTAAATATAGCCAATGAACTGGCCTCAACTACCTTCTGTGGCAGAGAATTCCAGAGACTCACCACTCTCTGTGTAAAGAATGTTTTCCTCATTTCGGTCCTAAAGGAATTCCCCCTTATCCTTAGACGGTGACCCCTTGTTCTGGACTCCCCCAACATCGGGAACAATCTTCCAGCATCTAGCTTGTCCAACCCCTTAAGAATTTTGTAAGTTTCTATAAGATCCCCCCTCAATCTTCTAAATTCCAGCGAGTACAAGCCGAGTCTATCCAATCTTTCCTCATATGAAAGTCCTGACATCCCAGGAATCAGTCTGGTGAATCTTCTCTGTACCCCCTCTATGGCAAGGATGTCTTTCCTCAGATTTGGAGACCAAAACTGTACGCAATACTCCAGGTGTGGCCTCACCAAAACCCTGTACAACTGCAGTAGAACCTCCCTGCTCTTATACTCAAATCCTTTCGCTATGATTGCTAACATACCATTTGCTATCTTCACTGCCTGCTGCACCTGCATGCCTACTTTCAATGACTGGTGTACCATGACACCCAGGTCTCGTTGCATCTCCCCCTTTCCTAATCTGCCACCATTCAGATAATAGTCTACCCTCATGTTTTTGCCACCAAAGTGGATAACCTCACATTTATCCACAGGTTACTGGCTTTGTCTGTGGTTTTCAGTGCGATTGAGTCAAGTTGAGCACTTATCTCTAGCCTTGTATTTTTGGGACCAAAGACAATAATTTCTGCTTATTTGCATTGAGCTGGAGGAAGTTCTGGTTTATCCACTCATTGATTTGTTTGACACACCGACTCAGTGAGTGTAGGGGACTATGGTCATGTGGTGATATTGCGATATAAAGCTGTGTGTCATCGGCATAAGTATGGTAGGATATGTTAAAATATCCACTCTCCCCCCTCTTTTAAAGGACGTACCGCACACTGTGCTTCAGCCGTCTAACAGCGCCAACCTTCCTGTTCATCGCGGTGTGTGTCTGTATCACCTTGGCTTTGCACTGTGTGAATTTCACTCAGACAGCGCTCCCCCATTTGCCCTGTCCCCCGCCTGCATAATGGGCTGGTGAAGGAAGCAATGTGTGTGTGTGTGTGTGTTCCACTCTGACAGTCGCCGTTCCAGTTGCCGGTTTTTCAGGCGACTGCCGGCGACTTGACCCGAAAAATCGCCTAAGTAGGACAGGCACACTGCATGCAGTTCTAGTCACCCAGCTGTAGGAAGGATGGTTGTTAATTTGGAAAGGATGTAGATAAAAATAACCAAGATGTTACCTGAATTTGCAAGCTTGAATTATAGGGGAAAGCTGGATATGCTGCAACTTTTTTCTTTGAAATGCTGGAGGCTATGGGGTGACTTTACTGAAGTGTACAAAATCATGGGGAGCAGGGAGAAAGAGAATGCTCACAGTCTCTTACCCCCAGAGTAGAAGATTCTAACACTAGTTTGCATAGGTTTAAGTGAATGGGGAGCGGTTTAAGGGAAACCTCGGGGGCAAATTTCAAAGGGTGGTCAGCATCTGGAACAAGCTGCCAGAGGAAGCTCTCGATGCAGAAACAATTATTACTTTGAAAAGACATATGGATAGATATACAGTTTGCTACAGATAGGAAGACGTATAAAGGGTTCCGAGCCAAATGCAGGCAAATGGGACTAGCTCTGAATGCCAACGTGGTTGGCATGGATAAGCTGGTCGTTAATCCATCACTCCTTGACCCTCTGAATAACAATTACCATATTCCAAACAAGGTCACTAAAGAGAGTAATTTGACTTCAGCAAATGCATTTTCTGCACTACAATAAATCACCTTTAATATTTCAGTAGTATTCACCTCCAAACAACTGAATGAGGATATTTTTATCATGAAACGATTCAGTCTTTATTCATCCACAAAAGTTCAGTCTGTGAACTGAATGTAGAAAAAAAACTCTAATTCTCTCTATTGGAACAACGTATACGCTGCAGAATCCATTTCAGTGTACTGTCATGTCTTTCCTTTGAGATAACATGAAGGAAAACAACTTTAGTGCCCGTCTCAGTCCTTGCCATCTTTGTAAATTGCTCAGATAATCACAACCCTCTGGGCTCATTACTAGAATCTAATTCCAGACAGATTTATTTTTAATGCATGGCAATGAAAAATGATTCCACTGTTGACTCTAGACTGAAAAAAACTGAGGTTCCTTCTGACATTTTCCATATTACAGCAATTAAATTGGGAAAGACAATCTTAACCCTTCAGCAATCAGCACAATCAAAAACCTAGCACAGTGACATTTGTGTCAGTGAGCAGTTCATCCTAGCGCCAGAAGTAAAATTATAGAAAGAGAATGTCTATTAACTCCAGGCTTCTCCTGTAGATTTGTGCTGTGCTTAATGTGAGATGAAAAATGCTCATATTGACAATAGTTCAGCCCACATGGTTCACATCCATGATTAATGTGTTATGAAAAATTTGTGTTAATGTTCTCTGGTTTGTTTTATGTGGGGGGGGGGGGGAGGGGTTGGGGGATTTTTTCAATCTCTTACCTTGCCAGAGATGCGATTGTTTTCCGGATCGTATCTCTGGTTGCTCTGCGGCCTAGTGGACGAGATCTGCAGATGTGGACGAGTCACCATGGTGGATGTTTATGTTAAAATGTATTTTGTGTATCTTGTTGCTTTTTATTGGTATGACTGTATGACAAATCAAATTCCTCATATGTTGCAAAACATACTTGGCTAATAAATTATGTTTATGATGATTATGATCGTATTTTACCTCATTTGGTTTGTATGTTTTTATGCCTTCCCTATTGAAATGCCTGAATACAAATTGCTCGTATCTGATTCTACCATTTCTTCTGGCATTATGTCCCAGATATCAACCACTCACTAAACGAAAGATTGGGAGGTGGGTAATGTTGTGCCTCTATTTAATAAGGGCTGCAAAGAAAAGTCTGGGAACTATAGACTGGTAAGCCCAATGTCTATGGTAGGAAAGTTGCTGGAGAGTATTCTGAGGGATTTGGAAAGATTGGGGCTGATGAGGAAATGTTTAGTGCATGGGAGATCGTGACTCATGAATTTGAGTACGTTTTTTGAAGAAGTAAACAATAAGATTGATGGGACATAAATAGACTGAAGAAAGGTCCCGACCCGAAATGTCACCCATGCTTTTTCGCTTGAGGCACAGCCTGACCCGCTGAGTTACTCCAGTACTTTGTGTCTATCTTCAGGCGAATCCAGCATCTGCAGTTTCTTTCTACACAGATTGATGAGACATGGTCTTTCTGGTCTTCAGCAAGGCCTTTGACAAAGTTCTGCCTAAAAGGATGCTCCGGAAGGTTAGATCAGATGGGATCCAGGAGGAGCTCGTTAACCAGATACAAAATTGGCTTAATGGACAAAAACCTCCGTGCACCGCATGGAAATCTTGGTTGGGGCGCAAAGTCTCCAAAGGCTTCCGTTCAGGTTTCCTAAGTGGGACAGGGGCATTACGATGCTACTTTCATGGAACTTTCATGGAAGCGGGAGGTTTATTGGACTGGAGACCTCTAATCCATGCTGTGCCACAGGGATTGGTACTGAGCACATTGCTGTTGTCATCTGTATCAACAATCAGGATGAGAATGTACAAGGCACGATCAGTAAGTTTGCACATGACGATAAAATAGATGCTATCATAGATAGTGAAGATGGTTATCAAGAATTATGGTGAGATGTTGATCAACTGGGCAAGTGGGCCGAGAAATAACTCATGGGGTTTAATTCAGGTAAGTGTGGGGTGTTGTAATTGGGGAAGTCAAACTAAGGCAGGTATATTAACAGTGCCCTGTGGAGTGTTCTAGACCAGAGGGTTCTAGGAGTACAAGTACATAGTTCCATGAAAGTAGCATCGTAATGCCCCTGTCCCACTTAGGAAACCTGAACGGAAACCTTTGGAGACTTTGCGCCCCACCCAAGATTTCCATGCGGTGCACGGAGGTTTTTGTCCTCTGGCAACCACCTTCAACTAGCATCGCAACAGGCTTCGACTAAAAAATTACTGATTTTTTCAACGGAAACCACTTTCGACCATTAGGGAGACTGACAAAAACCTCCTGGAACCTCCGGGAACCGCACGGAAACTTTGGGTGGGGCGCAAATTCTCCAGAGGTTTCCTTCCAGGTTTCCTAAGTGGGACAGGGGCATTAAGGGAGACAAAATAGATAAATGAGAAATAACCTTCCTGTCAGGCCAAATAATTAACGTGCACATCACTTCCAGTTAACTACTACAGTTCCATACACCACAATATTCTTCTCCAATAAGTCTATTGATACCACCTCTAATTTGACTATCTATGGCCTAGTATAATTCAACAATTATACAGAGATACGATACGGAATAAAAATCGCATTTCCACCCAGGTAAGAGATTAGAAAAACTTTCCACCAACTCCCCCCACCCCCCCCCCCCCCCCCACCCCCCACATAAAAAACAAGCTTAAGAACACTAAAAACATACATTTAACACATACAAACAAACAACAAAGAAGGAAGAGACAGACAGACTGATGGCAAGGCAGCTATTGATGGTGCCACCTGGTGACTATTCATCTCTATCAGTGCCATTTTCCACCACCATCTCATATTGTTTGATTTCCTTCATGTACAGTAATTGATTCACTTTGAATGAACATAATGACCATACTCCCACAGCCATCTGGGGTAGAGAATTCCAAAGTTTTAAAACCGTTTGAGCATTGAAATTTCCCTTCAATCAAGGTCTTGTCCTTCAAATCAAGTCAAGAGAGTTTATTGTCATGTGTCCCAGATAGGACAATGAAATTCGTGCTTTGCTTCAGCACAACGGAATATAGTAGGCATGAATACAGAACATATCAATGAGTTCATATACCTTTGCCAAGTGGCAAAAATTGCACCAATATGTATGCCCATATTTGTTTCCCCGCAATATAAATTTACTCATTTTAATATAACTGCCTCAGAAGCAAAGACCATAAAATGTCTTGGCATTTTTCCACATCTGCATCTCTCATTGATTTTATAATTTAATAGGGAGTAAAATTTTTGCTGTAAAATACATGAACTGAAGCTAAATTCAAAGAAGTACAATTTATCTCTGTTAGCAATCCTGTCTACCACCTCCTGGTTGACAGTGAATAGAAACCATGAACCGATGGGGATTGAAGTCCATTTGCGTAAATGATTGAACTACTGGGTAATTGCCAAGATTTCTCAGGAATTAGTGCAAAATCCCCATTTATATTTCTTTCATTAACGTTGAATGAATAAAGTATTGGGTTCATCCAAGGCATAGAAAATATTCCATCCCCCTCCTCCCCATAAACAGCCTGATAAATATATCAATTTTTTTTAAAACACCTGTTCTTGCTTCATCTTTCACTGACATCTCCTAACTTGCAGCTATGATGCGTTTCAACTTCTATCAAACTGAATCTCATGCCTGATTTAATTTCTCAAGATAAGTCTGACTTCCCCTGATGAAGCAATTGTTTCCAATCTATTGCTCTGTCTGGGCTTCTTTCTGCCCAACTGACCACATTATCTACAATCTTTAACCAATGTAAATAACTTTGACTCATCCCTATTGTGTTGTCGATGATTTTCTAATATATCAAAATACTATTACACAGCAGGAAAATTATTATTTTATTAATCATGGAATTTAATTTTACAGAATCATTTAAATTCTACTGCAGGTATTTTTAATATATATTCATGCATATAAAATTAAAAAACATCTATTGTTGAGAATGAATTGACACTTCATGAATAATTTTTTTTAATTAATCAGTGGGTAATTCCTACATCTGCAGTTATTTGGGCTAGATGCTTAATACAAGCATCCAGCATAAGCAACTGCAGTGATATCTAAATGGCAACAGGATTCCATTGTGTACTGCAACGGCTTTGACCCCTTAACAGTTTTTGAGTCAGCCGAGATGGTTTAGGATTTTGCAGGATATTAAAGATATCAGTTATTTTAATACTTGTAAATGTCTCAAACATTAAGATGTTTAAAAATGGTTAAAATGGAAGTTATTCAAAACATTTTTTATTAATTAATTAAAATAAAATCATACCTAGATTTAACAGGCTGTGTTATGAGGTTCAGTTGAAATAACAAGTCTCTTTCCCCCTGGGGTTTGGAAAATTGAAAGGACACTTGATTGAAACTTATAAGATCTACAGAGGATTTACGGGGTGAATGTGGAGAAGATTTTACTCTTGTGGAAGAATCTTGAAGTGGGAGTCATTGTTTATAAAATAAAGGGTAGTCCATTTAAGACAAATATGCAGTGGGGGGGGGGGGGGTGTTCTGCCAAAGGGTTTTCAGTCTTTGGACTCAAAACTTTTAAGGCAGAGGTAGATAGGTTTTTGGCAAGCATGGAGATGAAGGAATGTGTAGTTGAAATTGTAATTACAACAGCCATGATCTTACTAAATAGTGAAACAGGCTTTGGGGGGGGGGGGGTTAGTGAGCTTTCTCTGTCCCTACATTGTATAAACATAAAAATCCATGGATAAATAAAAACATTAAATATATCAAAATATTTTTTTTAAAGTAACTTACTTCCCCTTTACTTTGTTTGTCCTGTAGTTTTCAATGAAGTCATTAGAGTCTTAGATCCTAACTTGGGCTTAACTGACACTGTATCCAAATGGCCATTCCAACAGTAGGGGATTCCAACAAGATTAAGTCCTGTTGTGGTCTCCATGTAGAACCGCCAGCAGATGAACCTGATAAGTTTTATCTGTTAATTCCGTGGGCAGGTTCTGGTCATTTGCAGTTCATCAAATGAGCAGAAATTAAGAATTCAAACTAGTTTAAATGGTGATATGTTGACAATCCTGATCAGAACTTTCAGGAAATGTCAGCTAAATATGACCTATTGTCACCGGGTAGCTATTCAGTCACAGCAACAATGATGATATGAATGCTAAGTACAGCAACTTGATTATATTTTTTAAGCAAACAATTACTGCTTGCAGCAAACTGGGAAGAAGTGGAATAGCACGGTCAACTTCCAATTGCCTTTGCAGCAAGGAGTAATTAGATCTTGGCATCTGGTGCAATGCAGGGTATAACATGACACAATTTAAAGCCTTCATTTTTAAGAATTTTGGGACCAGGGGCAGAATATATTGAGCCAGTGAAACTTTGTTGAAACTGTAGAATTAAGAAAAGTGAACACATGTATGTGTGTCCAGGCGAAACTATTAGACAGTCACTTGCTGATAAAAATAGGTATTATTGAACCTGATAGATGAGACTACATTTTATTGCAAGTACCAAAATCATTGATTTTTACAATGTGAGTTGCACAATGATAAATAGCCCAACCAACATCAGTATCTGATTTAAAATCTTATGGGATAGGTCTTCAAACGGATCACTTTTAAGACATTCTATCCAACAGTAGAAAAATAAGTTTTGGTAGTCTCATAGCTGTCTGCAATGCACACAAAGGCATAGATGAGACTGATCTATAACGGCACTAATGATAACATTTTATTCATGGGAAATTAAAATGTTAATGCTGTAACAGAATGCAGTTTAAGAATCCAGCTATTCCATATTAATATTTCCTGAAAAAGAGTGGAGACTATTCCATTTTCACCTGCAGAGGTCTTTGTGTTGTTAAATCAAGAACAATTTATGTTAAAAATGATATTTAAGGGCCTGTCCCACTTACGCGACTTTTTCGTTATAGGTTGTTACTGGTTGCCGAAAATTTTCAACGTTGAAAATCCAGCGGCAACCAAATGAATTTTTAATAACTACTCATGACCATACAGGGTGTCCCCTGCATGGTCATGGGTAGTCTCCTCAGTGGTCCAAAGAGTCGTAGCATCTTTCTGGTTGCCGCTTAATTTTGAACATGTTAAAAATTTCGTCGACCTGCAATGACCTATGACGGGTGTCGGCAGTCGCCGAAAATATCGCGCAAGTGGGACAGGTCGTTTATTGTAACAAGACAGTAAACGGGCAAGAGGGATGTGCTGTCACAGAACCAAAACAATGTATCAGTCCTGAAGGAGAAGATCCAGAGTCCAAACGGTGAAATTCAATTCACCCCAATTTTGTGCCTTGAAATCAATTTTCACAAACAGGCCAGCTGCTGAGAGCAAGAGCCTGTGGGCTGGGAAAGCATGGTCAGAAAGTACACCATTGTGATATCTTCAGCAAAATCTTCAGCAACACATAGGAAAATTGTGATGGGTGGAGAACACAGAGTGACAGATTGATTTTCTTGAAGAGAACCGATAACTTTCGAAGTGAGGAGGTGCAAGGGTTTCAGTAACTTGTTATTAGAAGGTAACTTTAAAGTCATAACCCATACCAAATAGGTCCCACATAGGAGATTAGTGGGCAAAATTAGAGCACATGGTATTGGGGGTAGGGTGCAAACATGGATAGACAATTGGTTGACAGACAGGAAACAAAGGGTAGGAAATAATGGGTTCCTTTCAGAATGGCAGGCAGTGACTAGCGGGGTGCGGCAAGGCTCAGTGCTGGGACCGCAGCCAATTACAATATATATTAATGATTTGGATTAAGGGATTAAAAGTAACATTAGCAAATTTGCATTGACACAAAGCTGGGTGGCTGTGTAAATTGTGAGGAGGATGCTATGAGGATGCAGGGTGACTTGAACAGGTTGGATGAGTGGGCAGATGCATGGCAGATGCAGTTTAATGTGGATAAATGTGACGTTATCCACTTTGGTGGCAAAAGCAGGAAGGCAGCTTATTATCTAAATAGTTTCAAGTCGGGAAAAGGGGAAGTACAATGGGATCTGAGGTCCTTGTTCATCAGTCACTGAAATTAAGCATGCAGATACAGCAGGCAGTGGTGAAAGCGAATGGCATGTTGACCTTCATAACAAGAGTAGAATATAGGAGCAAATAGGTTCTCCTGCAGTTGTACAGGGCCCTAGTGAGACCACACCTGAAGTATTGTGTGCAGTTTTGGTCTCCAAACTTGAGGAAGGACATTCTTGCTATTGAGGGAGTGCAGTGTAGGTTCTTGAGGTTAATTCCCGGAATGGTGGGACTGTCATATGTTGATAGATTGGAGCAACTGGGCTTGGACACTCTGGAATTTAGAAGGGTGAGAGATGATTATTAAGGTTTTGGACATGCTGGAGGCAGGAAAGATGTTCCCAATGTGGGGGGAGTCCAGAACCGGGGGCCATAGTTTAAGAATAAGTGGTAAATCATTTGGAACGGAGATGAGGAAATACTTTTTTCTTTTTTAAAAATATATTTTTATTAGAAGCAAACACATATTATGGTAAAACCATTTCATATGTATCAATCATACATTATTAATATTATCAATTGTGGATTCATTCTGCTTCTATTTTTTTTAAATAGATAGAAAGTAAGAAAGAAAGAAAAAAAACACAAACATCAAGACAAAAAAAAAATGGCATGATTTACTAATAATACATCATTGGAGATAGGTTTGAAGATTATAAAGTATAAATTTTCAACTAATCCAGAATTCAAGTTTCAGTTAGGTTCCCATGCCGAACAAATCTACCCCTTCAAATAATCGATGAATGAAGACCATATTCTAACAAAAAGTTACTGTTTGTCCATTAAGACAAGTCTGATTCTTCCCAGGTGTAGGGTCTTCAACATTTCCATAATCCACATTTTAATTGTGGGGGTTATAGGGCCTTTCCTAAATTTTAATATTAATTTCTTCCCAGTTATTATACTGTAGTCTAGAAAGTTTCTTTAGCTTGTTGTGAGTGTTAGATTTTGTTCTGATATTCCAAGTATTATTAGTTTTGTGTCAGGATCCAGTTTAGTATTAACAACTTCAGAAATTACTCTAAAAATATCACTCCAGACATTTTTGATTTTTATACAATTTGCAAAAGTATGTGTTAAGTTAGCCTCTAGAAGCTGACATATTGCAGTAGGCGAGATATGTGGGAAAATTCTGTTTAGTTTTACTTTAGAGTTGTGTAATCTGTGTAATACTTTAAATTGTATTAAAGCATGTCTGGCATTTAACGAACATTGATGTGTATATTGTAAACTTTTGTCCCAAATATCTTTCGGTATAGATTAGCCTAATTCATTTTCCCATGTATGTCCAAAGGATTCCATCGATGGAATCGATGCTATCTAAGAGGGTATTATAAATATAAGTTGTTAATTTTCCTGTATTAGGATGTTTATTCAAACATTCATCAAGGATTTCTGGTTCCCTACTCCTATAATCTTGTGTATTAGATTTAACATAATCTCTAACTTGTAGGTATCTAAAAAAAATATTTGATTGTAGTCCATAAATCTGTTGTAACTCCTGAAATGAAAGAAAAGTGCCTTTCTTCTAAAGATGTCCCATCCTTTTAATTGCGTAATGTTTCCATTGTGTGAAACCTTTATCCAATATGGAAGGTTTAAATAAGGGATTATTTACAATGGGAAAACAGAGTGATATATTATCCAATTTTAAAGCCTTTTTTAATTGTTTCCAGATTCGTATACCACTATGTACTATAGGGTTTCCCCTATAGGGTTTTTTGTGCAATTTTGTGGGTGCAAACATAATCAAACCAATCTCAAAAGGCAAACAATCTTCCTTTTCCATCCAGAAATTCATGTTTTTAATATGGACTGCCCAAAAATAAAGCAAAAAATTTGGTAAAGCTAAACCTCCATTAATCTTTGATTTACATAAATGTTTTTTGCTTATTCTATGATTCTTATAATCCCAAATGAAGCTTGTAACAATGGAGTCGACTTAAAAAAAAAGTTTGGGATGTATATCGGAATTGACTGAAATAGGTACAGTAATTGCGGCAAAAATATCATTTTTATAGTATTATTTCTACCATTGAAATAGGGAGTGTTTTCCAATACTGAATATTCTTATTTAGTTTATTCAGTAAAAGTGGGAAGTTTGATTTGAATAAAGAAGTATATGTCTTAGTTACATAAATTCCTAAATATTTAAATTTTTCCTTAACTATTTTAAAAGGTGATTGTTGTAGTGTATGTAAATTGAGTTCCGTTGTTGGCATGATTTCGCTTTTATTCCAAATTTATATCCTGAAAACTGACCAAATTGAGTTATTAGATTTAATAGGTTTGGAATGCTTGTTTCTGGCTTTGTAATATATATTAATACATTATCTGCATATAAGGGGATTTTATTCATTGTGTCTTTAGTATTATACTTTGTATTTCTGGATGAGTTCTAACACTTTCTGCTAATGGTTCAATTGCAAGAGCAAATAATAATGGGGATAGCGGGCATCCTTGTCTACAACCTCTAGAAAGATTAAATTTAGTTGATACCATTTGGTTTGTTAATATTCTAGCTGTTGGGTTAGAATATATAAGTTTAACCCATGTACAGTACTTCTCTCCCAATTGAAATTTTTCCATCACCGAAAATAAATATGACCATTCTACCTGATCAAATGCTTTTTCAGCATCTAGCGAGATAATTGCTAGGTCTGCATTAGCAATTCTATTTGAGTATATAATATTAAATAGTCGTCTCAAATTGTAAAATTAGTAACTTTTTGAATAAAACCTGTTTGGTCGGGGTGTATTAATTTGTTAATCACTAAACTCAATCTATGAGATGGGATTTTGGTTAATATTTTCTGATCCGTATTTAAGAGAGCTAATGCGCTATATGAAACTGGGTCTTCAAGATCCTTATCAGTTTTTGGTATAAGTATTATTGTGGATTTGTTTAAAGTTTCTGGGGGTATCTGTTGAGTATAACCGTGTTTATACAATGTCTGTAAACATGGGGAAATCAGATCATAATTTTTAAAATAAAATTCAGAGCTTAGGCCATCAGGGCCTGCAGTCTTTCCGTTTTTTAAAGATCTAATTGACTCTTTGATATCTTTTACCATTATTTCAGCACCTAGTAATTCTCGCTCCTTCAGATCTAAACCCGTAAGATTACATTTCTGTAAAAATGCTTCCATTCCTGTTGATTGTTCTGTCACTTTAGTTGAGTAAAGTTTTTGATAGTATTGTGAAAATCTGTCATTAATATCTTTGAGTAGTGTTAATATTTCTCCCTTGTCTGATCTAATTTTATACATTGTTTTTTTCCCCGTCCAGTTTACGAAGCTGACGTGCTAATAGTTTTTGTGGTTTATCACCAAATTTAAAATGTAATTGTTTTGTATGTTGATAAAGTTTTATAACTTGGCCTGAGTATATTTTATTTAACTTATATTTCAGTGCTGCAATTTTATTGTGTTTTGCCATAGAAGGTGCTACTGTGTTTTCTAAGTCTAATTGCCTAATTTTCATTTCCAATGTCTGTTGTTTAGGCCTATTCTCTTTATTAAGAAATGCCTGGGAGGAGATTAATGCTCCTCTTACAAATGCTTTAAATGTTTCCACAAGAAGGGAAGCAGAAGTTTCAGGATGGTCATTAGCCTCGAAAAACATATTAATCTGTTTTACAAGGTATTCATGACATACCTTTTCATTTAAGATTTGGGGGTTAAGTCTCCATTGTGTCTGTTTCTCGGCCATTCCATTTAGTTTAATCATAAATGTTAGTGGAGCTTGGTCTGAGATTATAATATTATGATATTGCGAGTTGTAGGTGAATGGAATAAATTTAGAATCTACTAAGAAATAGTCTATCCTTGAATAAGTATTATGCACCGGTGAATAAAATGAATATTCTCGTCCAGATGGATTTTCAATTCTCCAGACATCCTTGATGTTGGTAGTATTAATATATGAGTTTAGAAATTCACTGACTGAGATTTTAATTCGCTTTGAGTTGATGATCTGTCTAAATAAGAATCTAGTGTACAATTTAAGTCTCCAATTATTACGTTATATTGTGTGCATTCCGGGATAGTATTGAATATTCTCTTGAAAAACAATGGGCTATCAAAATTTGGTCCATATGCATTAAGAAGAGTCTTTTTTTTTTAATATAACACACCTACTAATACAATATATCTGCCGTCAATATCTTCTATAGTTGATATATGTTTAAAAGGTATACCTTTACGGATTAATATTGCAACCCCTCTGGATTTATGTGAGAATGAAGAGTGATACGTTTTAGCAATCCATTTTGCTTTTAATCTGTGTTGCACTTCCTTTTTAAGATGTGTTTACAAAGAGTAGGAGTAAACGGGTCGTTTTCACAATGGCAGGCAGTGACTAGTGGGGTACCGCAAGGCTTAGTGCAGGGTCCCCAGCTATTTACAATATACATTAATGATCTGGATGAGGGAATTGAAGGCAATATCTCCAAGTTTGCGGATGATACTAAGCTGGGGGGGCAGTGTTAGCTGTGAGGAGGATGCTAGGAGACTGCAAGGTGAATTGGATAGGCTGGGTGAGTGGGCAAATGTTTGGCAGATGCAGTATAATGTGGATAAATGTGTGGTTATCCACTTTGGTGGCAAAAATAGGAAAGCAGACTATTATCTAAATGGTAGCTGATTAGGAAAAGGGGAGATGCAGCGCGACCTGGGTGTCTTGGTACACCAGTCATTGAAAGTAGGCATGCAGGTGCAGCAGGCAGTGAAGAAAGCGAATGGTATGTTAGCTTTCATAGCAAAAGGATTTGAGTATAGGAGCAGGGAGGTTCTACTTCAGTTGTATAGGGTCTTGGTGAGACCACACCTGGAGTATTGCGTACAGTTCTGGTCTCCAAATCTGAGGAAGGACATTATTACCATAGAGAGAGTGCAGACTGATTCCTGGGATGTCAGGACTGTCTTACGAACAAAGATTGCATAGACTCGGTTTATACTCTCTAGAATTTAGGAGATTGAGAGGGGATCTTATAGAAACTTACAAAATTCATAAGGGGTTGGACAGGCTAGATGCAGGAAGATTGTTCCCAATGTTGGGGATGTCCAGGACAAGGGGTCACAGCTTAAGGATAAGGGGGAAATCGTTTAGGACCGAGATGAGAAACATAGAAACATAGAAACATAGAAACATAGAAATTAGGTGCAGGAATAGGCCATTCGGCCCTTCGAGCCTGCACCGCCATTCAATATGATCATGGCTGATCATCCAACTCAGTATCCCGTACCTGCCTTCTCTCCATACCCTCTGATCCCCTTAGCCACAAGGGCCACATCTAACTCCCTCTTAAATATATCCAATGAACTGGCCTCAACTACCCTCTGTGGCAGAGAATTCCAGAGACCCACCACTCTCTGTGTGAAAAAATTCCTTCTCATCTCGGTCCTAAAGGATTTCCCCCTTATCCTTAAGCTGTGACCCCTTGTCCTGGACGTCCCCAACATCGGGAACAATCTTCCTGCATCTAGCCTGTCCAACCCGTTAAGAATCTTGTAAGTTTCTATAAGATCCCCTCTCAATCTCCTAAATTCTAGAGAGTATAAACCGAGTCTATGCAGTCTTTGTTCATAAGACAGTCCTGACATCCCAGGAATCAGTCTGGTGAACCTTCGCTGCACTCCCTCTATGGCAAAAATGTCCTTCCTCAGATTTGGAGACCAGAACTGTACGCAATACTCCAGGTGTGGCCTCACCAAGACCCTATACAACTGAAGTAGAACCTCCCTGCTCCTATACTCAAATCCTTTTGCTATGAAAGCTAACATACCATTGGCTTTCTTCACTGCCTGTTGTACCTGCATGCCTACTTTCAATGACTGGTGTACCATGACACCCAGGTCGCGCTGCATCTCCCCTTTTCCTAATCGGCCACCATTTAGATAGTAGTCGGTTTTCCTATTTTTGCCACCAAAGTGGATAACCTCACATTTATCCACATTATACTGCATCTGCCAAACATTTGCCCACTCACCCAGCCTATCCAAGTCACCTTGCATTCTCCTAGCATCCTCCTCACAGCCAACACTGCCCCCCAGCTTAGTGTCATCCGCAAACTTGGAGATATTGCCTTCAATTCCCTCATCCAGATCATTTATGTATATTGTAAATAGCTGGGGTCCCAGCACTGAGCCTTGCGGTACCCCACTAGTCACTGCCTGCCATTGTGAAAACGACCCGTTAACTCCTACTCTTTGCTTCCTGTTTGCCAGCCAGTTCTCTATCCACATCAATACTGAACCCCCAATGCCATATGCTTTAAGTTTATATACTAATCGCTTATGTGGGACCTTGTCGAAAGCCTTCTGGAAGTCCAGATACACCACATCCACTGGTTCTCCCCCATCCACGCTACTAGTTACATCCTCGAAAAATTCCACAAGATTCGTCAGACATGATTTACCTTTCGTAAATAAATCCATGAGAAGAACTTTTTTTCACACAGAGAGTGGTGGGTCTCTGGAACTCTCTGCCACAGAGGGTAGTTGAGGCCAGTTCATTGGCTATATTTAAGTGGGAGTTAGATGTGGCCCTTGTGGCTAAGGGGATCAGAGGGTATGGAGAGAAGGCAGGTACGGGATACTGAGTTGGATGATCAGCCATGATCATATTGAATGGCGGTGCAGGCTCGAAGGGCCGAATGGCCTACTCCTGCACCTAATTTCTATGTTTCTAAGTTTCTATGTATTTCTTGGAGGAATATTATATCTGTTTTAAGTGATTTTAAATAAGCTAATACTTTACCTCTCTTGATGGGTTAATTAATTGCCTTAACATCCCAACTACAGAATGTAATTCCTTCACCCCCAGTTTTCATATTTACGTCTTGCATCTTATGATTAAGCTGGTCTATGATAGAGCAAATGGTTCAGCACATTAAACCCTACCTTACACCCGAACATCAGATAGATTAATTTTAGATCTCGTAGATTTTCCTCTCGGACATAATCGCCTTAAATAAAACTTATAATTCCGCTCTAAATACATTTTTTAATATAATATAAAATAGAAAAAGTAAAAAAGTATTATATTAGTAAAGTGTAAAAGAAAGAAAGAAACTACATCTATAGTTGGTACATTTAGTAATAGCCACCCTAATGTGGCCAGACATCTAAGGACTTCCGTAGCTTTTGGTTTAAAAAAAAGTATTACTAGTTATATTCCATTAATGAAATCATTATTAGTCTCAAAGTGAGATATTAGTCTCGTATAGCAAAAATATTAGTCAAAGATTAGTCAAAAGTATTAAAGAAAAAACCTAAATTTTTATTAATAAATTGCCAGAATCATACATTACCTATAATTCATCCATTTACACACAGAGAGTTGTGATTGTGTGGAATTCTCTGCCTCAGAGGGTGGTGGAGGCTGGTTCTCTGGATGCTTTCAAGAGAGAGTTAGATAGAGCTCTTAGGGACAGTGGAGTTATGGGATACGGAGAGAAGGCAGGAACGAAGAACTGATTGTGGATGATCAGCCATGATCACATTGAATGGCAGTGCTGACTCGAAGGGCCGAATGGCCTACTCCTGCACCTATTGTCTATTGTTTATTAACCATATAACCATATAACAATTACAGCACGGTAACAGGCCATCTCAGTCCTTCTAGTCCTTGCCGAACACTTATTGTTTATAAATGCACCATCACGAGTCTGAAGAAAGATCCCAACACAAAATGTACCTGCTACTCCTCGCTTCCAGTTTTCTTCCATATCCACCACCCCCCCCCCCCCCCAACCCCCACCACAATGAGTCTGAAGAAGGGTCCCAACTCAAAATGTTGCCTACAGAGATTCTCTAGGAATGTTGCCCAATCTGCGGAGTCACTCCAGCACTGCAGTTCCTTGTTTCTGAGGAATAAGTATGTTTTAAAACCTTGTTAAATGTTGCCTATTAAAGCTAATAATCCATTCTCTAAATAGAAGATTTAGAAGGCAGTGCACCCTATAATTTATGCTACATGACTTGCCCAAAGCCTTGTTGATTGTGAGAGATTTTGAAAACCAAATGGATGATGTCTATAGCCAATCTCTATATGACACCACATGGAGCATATATAAATCATGCAGGATGGACTAGAAAGCTGTTCAAATGGATCAATCAGATTCAAAAGGAAACTAGGGATGGGAAATATATAGCAGATGACTCATGACACACACATTCAGAGAATGGATCTGGAAATCAAAACTACATGGTTGAATTTCATACCCTCTGTTAGCTTTTATAAAGCTGGCATTCAGTTTCTGCTACTTGCAGGTCCACAGAACATCATATGCTCTAATGCGGAGAACATCTTCCAAGAAGTCATTGACCATGGCTGATATTATGATTTACTATCCTTTAACCCTGGAGAAGTGTTTTCATCAAATAGCAAAGTGCAGGTGCACTGTCAGGCTAGTAGTCAGTCAATTTTGTTCTGTACCTAAACTGTGCCACACGTCATCTGGAAATGTATAAAATGTTGTGTGGATCTGTGAGCACTAGCAACTAAAAAGCCTTGCCTGTTACACTTAGATAGAAACACAAGAGAGTTTGGGAGTTTAACAAGTACCCTTGATTTTTAAATCCTTTCCCTGAATTTGTGTACTGTTGAAGATCAGCTATTTGTTTTCCATCCAAGCCAGAGATAATAATGCGAGTGTGTGTGTGTGTGTGTAGGGAGGGTGGAGGGGGGGGGGGGATTGTCATCATCACGTTTACTGTTTTGAAATATCTATAGATTAATTCACAGTGGGAAAACTCATTGTGTTCACGATGGGTTCTGTGTGACAGAACTGCCAAGCGCATTGTTAATAATGTTTTCCTTTTAAAACTAACCATCTTACCAAGTGGAATGAAAGATTAAATTACCATAATAACACTTTGAACCAGGAGCATTCGTATCAGAAAACTGTCAACATTTATTTTGAAAATTTTCCAGTCTTTCAAAGTGCATGGGTTTACTTTTGAATGCAGATACTTTAGAAGAATACTGATCATATGATGGTAGTTTCAGCACTGTCTGACACAGCCGTTATTTTATTTACTCTGCAATGGGTCACATCAAGACCACAGGTTTTTAGACTTTAAATCAGCAAGATAATCCATAGATTCAACTGAAAGACTTGATCTGTGTGGTATCAAGAACTGATAGGTATATCTTTCACACAGCAGAATGCATCATTCAAGGTAGAAGATATCTAGCAAATGCAAACAATAGAAATACAATCTGTATCCCTCAACCGGTTTTAACAATGTTGAAATAAATATAAAACATGAGAAAAACTAGCTGATATTCATCAAATCAGCCTGTAGCAGAAATTATATATTTATTTCTGTATCTAAGGAGCTGCAGTTTTGTTCAAATTCTCTTTCATATGAAAAAGATTGTTATGAAAAAGATTAAAATAACCTCTAAGGTTAGAAATAAACTATGATGAATCATAAAATAATAGAATTGTTACAACATAAAGAAGATAATTGTCCAGCATCAGTTTGGGCCAGCCAGCTCTTTGTGAAACAATCCAGTGAGTCCCTTGCTCTTTCCTCATAGCTCTGCAAAATATTAAACTTGAAATACTTGTAAAATTATCGATTGAAAATAATGATTGAGTCTATTATTCGCTCAATCTTTCAGACAATACAGTATTTTCAGACAATACAGACAAGATCCCAATCACCACGGCGCCACTGGTTCTTTTAACAACTACTTTAAATCTCTAGTTCCCCATTATGGGGAACGGATTCACTCCATTTACCCTACATAATCACCTTCAACTACAAATTTCAAATTTTGTATTTGTATCGTCCTCTGTTGAGAAAAATAATCCTAGATTCTCTTTGAAAGCTGAATGCAAATCTTAAATATATTCAACAATTTCCTAGCTGCAACAACCTATCTGCAAATTTACTTTTTGTTTTAAAATGAACCTGGCCTTCGTATCTCTGGATCTGGCCAGTTACGAAGAATTCATATATTGAACTAAAGAGTACCTGCTGTGTATACTTGCATGTCATAGCATTAAAACTTAAACCACGACTTTTACATCTGAGGTTTTTATTTCTTAAATGCTCTACTAATTTCAGGCATAAAGTAAACCTTTTCCCCATTGTTACCATTTGGCAGGAGATAGAGAAACCTGAAGTCCCTTCCTACCTGAAGCTACCTTCCTACAACCATCAGGTTCTAAAACCTGCATACAACCCTAACTCTACCTCGACAACAAAATATTATGGCCCACATTTTGCACTGACTTGTTTTATTTCTCATTATGTTTTTGTACTAATGTTTTGTTTCTGTAAGTCTTCTTTTATAATTAGGGTGTAATTTATGTACAAATTGCTTTTGTGAATTTGTCGGAGTCCATGTGCCTGTGCTGCTGCCACAAGTAAGATTTTTAATTGTACCTGCACCTCACTACACTTGTGCATATAACAATAAACTCAACTTGAACTCGTACTCAGCATCCTCTCCTCTTCACCACAAACCATAATTATCGAAGCCCTACAATTCTTTGCAATTTCACAATCATTATACCCATTAGTTCCCTTCTTCCCAACAGCATTTTAAGTCTTTTCGGACACCGCCTGTTTCTTCCTCACAGACTGATCTCTTCCTGATGCACACCCCGGTTTGTATTCTCACACAGAGTTTGATTACATGTTGCATATCCCTTTGTGATATCATACAAAAATAATCTTTCAGGTTTTGTTGTTCTAATTATGGAGAATTGTTCCAAACTCCTGCCTTTCTAAAGGGCCTGTCCCACTTTCCTGAGTTACTCACAAATTCTCCCGAGTTTTCCCCTCGATTTAAACTCAGAGATTGTCCCTAGGAGGCCGTAGAAGTCCGTAGATATTTTTGTAGCGGCTGTAGGTACTCCGGGCATCAGGTGAGACGGAACTTTTTTTTCAGCATGTTGAAAAATGTCCACGAGTAAAAAAAATAGCCCCTACGGCTTGCACCTCCGAGTTTAAATCAAGGGGAAAACTCAGGAGAATTTGTGAGTAACTCGGGAAAGTGGGACAGGCCCTTAACGTCTTTCAAATATCGTCATAAAAAACATTCTCTGCTACTGCATTTTTCTTGTCCATCCTTACATTAAACCCTTTAATCTACAATGAACACATACCTTTCATCTTTTACATCTTGAAAAATTATTTTGGATGAAAAATGCTTTACAAGTTTATGTTGTTTGATTTTAAAAGACTTTCAGATTTTAGTAAAGATATACTTTCATTTATGCAAAATAATTTGTAAATTATGTTTAGTCTCTGAAGTAATCTTATGTTTCTGGTAATAATTACTAGCAGCTGCTAAATTGAGAACTGCTTCATCCCACAACTGTCTAAATTACAATTAGATGCGTAGGTGAAATAGGGAGCAGCAAATCAAACACAATCAATTAGTAATTTTCCATTTGAATTATAAACTCAGGCATACAGGAAGACAATTTGATTCACACTAAAAAAACATTCATTATCATTGCCACTTCACGTCTGATTCACAATGTGTTATTTAGTGGACAATGTGTTATTTAGTGGGAACAAGATCATAAACTAATATATAATACAAGTACTGTTAATCTGAAGTTGTATAGGCTTATACGAAAGAATGAGGGAGGGTCCCGACCCAAAACATCTCCTATTCATGTTGTCCAGAGATGCTGCCTGACCTATTGAGCTATCCTTTTTCCTTTTATAATACAAGTATCTACTGTAAGAAGTACAAAATATCAACACCATAAATCAATATGCAAGAAATGAAGCTTTATATTTATCAAGTCAAGACGTATAATCGGTCTATATCCTGAGGGTATGAACTGGACCATTATGTGAGAGCAACAGTGCAAACGCATAATTATTCATCTGTTATTGATTCAAGAAGAGGCTTACTAATGACAAATAGCTGTATAATGTAAACGATTCATCAAATGATGTTGAAATGAAATAAGGTGAGGAGGGAGAATCAGCTGCATGCTTTCCAAACATTATGACTCAGATAATGCAGCAAATTGGTAGTTCAATTCATCTGGGATAAATTGGAAAAATGCTGTTTAAATATGTTGTAACATAAACAGATCATGATCATCAGTTATATTATAAACTGCCTCGTGGTCTTTCCATAAGTTTAAAAAAATTATGGTATGTTATGGAACCAAAGAAATTTGCAGGATCAATCTCTGCCCTTAGCTGTGATGAATTTAATGTATCTTGGGATGTACCACGCGGCGGTAGAAGGTTCCCGGGATGCGCCGAGGTGCCCAAACCCACCAGGAGACCTAGTGGGCAGATGAAAGAACAACCGGCAGACCGCGGCCTGTAGGGGGAAGCTGCAGACCACCCCCCCCACCCCCGATGTGCAGGAAGATAGACCCAATGAGCCACACCTGCAGGGAGGAAGCTTGGAAGCCACCGTGCTAAGCTACAATAATTGGAGGCCTGAGGAGGAGTGAGCCTCTGGGGGTGACGGATGTGTGGAGTAGGAACCATGGTATTACCTCCAGCTCCTTCAAGGTCAGCTGTCGGATGCACCGCTGGGACACAAAGCTGGTCGGGCGAGGAGAGGAACATCGGTTAGCGACATGTCAAAGACGACGGAGGAGGTCCTGCCACAGCCTTGGAGCTTACTTGAATTGGGAGCCGCTCCAGTACTTTGAGTGCGTGGAAATTTGTGACTTTTTGTAAATGACGCCAAAATATGGCGACTCGTGCATGTGTGAGCTAAGTAAAAAGAATTTCATTCTGTAGTGCACACTTAACAATAAGCACCATTGAACCATTGCATGTAGAAAAAATATATTTCAGTCATATTTTCACGAAGTTAGGCATCCCAAAGCAGTTCTAAATTGTTGACAAAGATTTGTAATTTTCGGATTATGCCAGTCAATTTATACACAGGTACTGTAGCTCTTACAAAATATCAATGTGACATTGACCAGGAAAATGGTTTCATAAATACATAGATACATAGACAATAGGTGCAGCAGTAGGCCATTTTGCCCTTTGAGCCAGCACCGCCATTCAATGTGATCATGGCTGATCATCCACAATCAGTACCCCATTCCTGCCTTCTCCCCATACCCCTTGATCCACTAGGCCTAAGAGCTCTATCTAACTCTCTTTTGAATCCATCCAATCTTCATGATTTGGTTGACGATCGGGGTTTGACCAGGAACTTGATCAAGATTGCAACCACCTTCCATGGAAAACAAGGCTTCAATTTCATATATCATCTGGGTTACAATAATTTGGACAGTGCAGCATGATGCTCTCTGCACAAAACATGAATGTCAGCCAGCAGTGGAACTGGAACTGACGATCTGCTGATGTAGAGATAAGAATGCTACAAAATTAATTGTGAGATACATCCCTTTACATCCCAAGTGGATGAAAGGAAAACCCTTGTTTGGCAAGTGTGGACACCTGAATTAGGCTGATGCATCAGGCCACACGTGGAACAATCGTTCAGGTGATATAATGGAGGTACCCGGGAAACACCATTTGCCATTGGCAGCAGTTAAAATAAAAATTGATTAACAACACTCCACCAATACCAAAAATGAACTTCTACTACTATTTCAGAAAATAACTCTCATTTCATGGTTGAACTAACCCCATGGTGGTAAATGGCTTCACTGAATATTTAGAAAATCATAACCCAACATTTTTCATCTGTTTCTACTATTTTTGAATCTATTTATTTAGAATATCTATTGGATTTGATCATAGTGGTCTAGTTGTAGGAATCACATATTACCAGATGGAAACACTCATGCCATTATGTGATTGCCAACAGCCACTGCACTAGAACAGCAAGCTTTTGAGATGCAAAAACAAATGTAAAAAAAGTAGATAATTTTTAAATTTTTCACATCAAGAACAAATACAGTTGAAGATCAGAGTGATTATTTTAAACAATTAGAAACAAATTATTCACTGCATTATGAATGCAGCCGAAAACATCAGAAAATGTTACGGATGGGAAACATGCTGGATTATTAATCTGTGCTCTGGTTTTGATAAATGCCTCCACTGTTTGATATTGCAGTGACTGAAGTGTTGTTTCATTTGGAGAGGACCATTGAGAATTCCATCCACCCTTCAACACCTGTGCATGTTAATGTCTAAATTCAGAACCATTAGGAAAAGTGGTTTGGTAATTTGCACAGCTGTTATTATTACTTCTTGTTTATAAATGAGATTGATTGTAGGATGTTCCAAGCATGTCCATCATTATCAGTAGAACTCTTAGGAACATATAACCATATAACAATTACAGCACGGAAACAGGCCATCTCGGCCCTTCAAGTCCGTGCCGAACAACTTTTTTCCCTTAGTCCCACCTGCCTGCACTCATACCATAACCCTCCATACCCTTCTCATCCATATGCCTATCCAATTTATTTTTAAATGATACCAACGAACCTGCCGCCACCACTTCCACTGGAAGATCATTCCACACCGCTAACACTCTCTGAGTAAAGAAGTTCCCCCTCATGTTACCCCTAAACTTATGTCCCTTAATTCTAAAGTCATGTCCTCTTGTTTGAATCTTCCCTATTCTCAAAGGGAAAAGCTTGTCCACATCAACTCTGTCTATCCCTCTCATCATTTTAAAGACCTCTATCAAGTCCCCCCTTAACCTTCTGCGCTCCAGAGAATAAAGACCTATCTTATTCAACCTATCTCTGTAACTTAGCTGTTGAAACACAGGCAACATTCTAGTAAATCTCCTCTGTACCCTCTCTATTTTGTTGACATCCTTCCTATAATTGGGCGACCAAAATTGTACACCATACTCCAGATTTGGTCTCACCAATGCCTTGTACAATTTTAACATTACATCCCAGCTTCTATACTCAATGCTCTGATTTATAAAGGCTAGCATACCAAAAGCTTTCTTTACCACCCTATCTATATGAGATTCCACCTTCAAGGAACTATGCACGGTTATTCCCAGATCCCTCTGTTCAACTGTATTCTTCAATTCCCTACCATTTACCATGTACGTCCTATTTTGATTTGTCCTGCCAAGGTGTAGCACCTCACATTTATCAGCATTAAACTCCATCTGCCATCTTTCAGCCCATTTTTCCAACTGGCCTAAATCACTCTGTAAACTTTGGAAATCCTCGTCATTATCCACAACACCCCCTATCTTGGTATCATCTGCATAATTACTAATCCAATTTACCACCGCTTCATCCAGATCATTGATGTATATGACAAACAACAAAGGACCCAACACAGTTCCCTGAGGCACCCCACTAGTCACCTGCCTCCAACCCGACAAACACCCATGCACCATTACCCTCTGGCTTCTCCCATTCAGCCACTGTTGAATCCATCTTGCTATTCCTGCATTTATACCCAACAGTTGAACCTTCTTAACCAACCTTCCATGAGAAACCTTATCAAAGGTCTTACTAAATTCCATATAGACAACATCCACTGCTTTACCCTCGTCAATTTCCCTAGTAACCTCTTCAAAAAATTCAAGAAGATTAGTCAAACATGACCTTCCAGGCATAAATCCAAGTTGACTGTTCCTAATAAGACCCTGTTTATCCAGATGCTTATATATATTATCTCTAAGTATATTTTCCATTAATTTGCCCACCACTGAAGTCAAACTAACCGGTCTATAATTGCTAGGTTTACTCTTAGAACCCTTTTTAAACAGTGGAACAACATGCGCAGTACGCCAATCCTCGGGGACTATTCCTGTTTCTAATAACATTTGAAATATTTCTGTCATAGCCCCGGCTATTTCTACACTAACTTCCCTCAATGTCCTAGGGAACATCCTGTCAGGGCCTGGAGTCTTATCCACTTTTATATTTTTCAAAAGTGTCAGTACTTCTTTTACTTTGAAACTCATAGTATCCATAGCTACTCTACTAGTTTCCCTTACCTCACATAATTCAATATCCTTCTCCTTGGTGAATACCGAAGAAAATAAATTGTTCAATATCTTCCCCATCTCTTTTGGCTCTGCAGATAGCTGTCCACTCGGTCTCTCCAATGGACCAATTTTATCCCTTGTTATCCTTTTGCTATTAATATAGCTGTAGAAACCCTTTGGATTTACTTTCACCTTACTTGCCAAAGCAACCTCATATCTTCTATTAGCTTTTCTAATTTCTTTCTTAAGATTCTTTTTACATTCCTTATACTCCTCAAGCACCTCATCTACTTCATGCTGCCTATAATTATTGTAGCCTCTTTTTCCGAACAAGATGTCCAATTTCCCTTGAAAACCAGGGCTCTTTCCAAGTGTTACTGGTTCCTTTCAACCGAACAGGAACATAAAGATTCTGTACTCTTAAAATTTCCCTTTAAATGTCTTCCATTTCTCTACTACATCTTTCCCATAAAACAAAATGTCCCAGTTCACTTCTTTTAAATCATCTCGCATCTCGTTAAAGTTAGCCTTTCTCCAATCAAAAATCTCAACCCTAGGCCCAGTTCTGTCCTTCTCCATAATTATATTGAAACCAATGGTATTGTGATCACTGGACCCGAAGTGCTCCCCAACGCATACCTCTGCCACCTGTCCCATCTCATTTCCTAACAGGAGGTCCAGCACTGCCCCTCCTCTAGTAGGCACCTCTATGTATTGCTGCAAAAAACTATCCTGCAGACATTTTGCAAACTCCAAACTGTCCAGTCCATTTACAGAAAGTGTTTCCCAGTCTATGGGCTGCCTAGATCTGCTGCAATTCATGGAAGCAAACTCCTGAATGTCTCAAGCAAATTTGCCTTACAGCAAAAGTATATCTGATAATTCCATATGTGTGAAAACAGAATACAATTATTTTTTAGAGGATATTTTTGTACAATAAAGCTTCAAGAATTTACTTACAATTGAAGATTTCAGGAATAAACAGCCAAGCTACTGAGCATCAAAGAGTGCTATTTGAGGACTCAAGCAGTGGAGTGGAAATGCATGGGAAAATAAGTGTAAAGAAGTGACCATAGCTGCATTTGTTTAATGGCAGGAGGATGCTACAAGCAGAAATGTTAAGACTCACTCATTTAGTTTATTGAAAGGCTAAATCTATCTACATAACTGTTCCCCTTTCTCCCACTGGCTATTGGGAGGCCTATTCCATAATCCAAGTTAGAGTGGTCGCACCTTTCTTAGTTTTGAGCTCAACCCCTATTACCTAAACAGACAGAGTATGGCATCTCCGAGTGCTACTCTGTCATTCTCCATCATTAGTAATGCAGCTTGTCCACCTCTTTTACCATCCTTGTCCATCATCTGAAACATCGTAACCCTGGAATGTTGATCAGCAGCTCTGTTATGGCTGCACCAATATACAGTAGTTCCATGTACTGACCCATGTACTGACTCTGTTCATCTGTTTTGTCCACAATACTCTTTGAATTGAAATAAGCAATTTTCATTCCATCATGCTTACCAGCACATTAATCTATCCATGCCTACTGTTTCTTTCATTCTGATTTTTCATAATCTCTACCTTTTCATTAGTTACTCCATTTGTTTATCTGGTTCCCAACCCCTGTCAACTTTAGTTGAAACCGTCTCAAGGTGCACTAGAGAACCTCCTTGTGAGCACAAGCACTGTGGTCAAGAAATTCCCCAGAATAGGAAAGGTTGACTCTTGGGAAGGTTGGCTAAGCCAATGTTTGGCAAGTGAAAAATCCAAATCCACATCAAAACCTGATGGACCAGACATTTACTATTATTCCACAATTTGGTGATACTATGTCAAAAATAGGTTATACTAACCATATGCAGGTTCATTGATTCAGTGACTGAACATCATAACTATCAGTCCAGGGAATGATAAGCAATAGAAAAAAATCCCAGTTCAAATTTTTAGTTTAGTTTAGTTTAGAGAAACAGCGCAAAAACAGACTCTTCGGCCCACCGAGTACATTCCGACCAGCGATTCCTTCACATTAACACTATCTTCACACACTAGGGGCAATTTACACATACACCAAGCCAATTAACCTACATACCTGTACGTCGTTGGAGTGCGGAAGTAAACCAAAGTTCTCGGAACGCTGTAATGCAGCAACTCTACTGCTGCCCCACCTTGGCCGCCCATTCAAAATTTTCATTCAAAAGTTCCTCCAAACCTATTATCCAGTAAGTAGAAACAAAGAACTGCAGATGCACGTGACTACATAATAGGACACTGTGCTGGAGTAACTCAGCGGATCAGACAGCATATCTGGAGAACCTGAACAGGTGACGTTTTAGGTCAAGACCCTCTTCAGACTGTCGGGTAAATTAAGCCTTGTAAAGGGCATCCCACCTTACACCCAATTGATCAAACTGAATAAGGGGGGTGGGGTATCAAATGGGATAGTCGAGGACGGAGTTAGAGGGAAAGAGAGTAAAGCGATGGTTAATGACCCCAGAATTAACGGGGAAGAAAGCTCACAAAGGGATAGGAGAGTATGGCCAAGTGTAATAGGGATCGATGTGAAAGGGGCCACTTGTCAACATCATTGTATAAGGAGTAAGAGTGTTGTAAAAACAAGCCTGAAGGCTTTGTGTCTCAATGCGAGGAGCATTCGTAATAAGGTGGATGAGTTGAAGGTGCAGATAGCGATTAATGACTATGCTATAGTTGGAATCACGGAGACTTGGCTCCAGGATGACCAAGGTTGGGAGCTGAACATCCAGGGATATTCAATATTCAGGAGGGATAGACGAAAAGGAAAAGGAGGTGGGGTAGCGTTGCTGGTGAGAGAGGAGATTAATGCAATAGAAAGGAAGGACATTAGCGTGGAGGATGTGGAATCGATATGGGTAGAGCTGCGAAACTCTAAGGGGCAGAAAACGCTAGTGGGAACTGTGTACAGGCCACCTAACAGTAGTATTGGAGTTGGGGATGGCATCAAACAGGAAATTAGAAATGCGTGCAACAAGGGTAACACGGTTATAATGGGTGACTTCAATCTGCATGTAGATTGGGTGAATCAAATTGGCAGGGGTGCTGAGGAAGAGGATTTCCTGGAATGTATGCGGGATAGTTTTCTCAACCAACATGTGGAGGAACCAACGAGAGAGCAGGCTATCCTAGACTGGGTATTGAGTAATGAGGAAGGGTTAGTTAGCAGTCTTGTTGTGCGTGGCCCCTTGGGCAAGAGTGACCATAATATGGTTGAGTTCTTCATTAGGATGGAGAGTGACAAAATTAAGTCAGAAACAAGGGTTCTGAACTTGAACAAAGGTAACTTTGAAGGTATGAGATGTGAATTGGCCAAGATAGACTGGCAGGTGATTCTTAAAGGGTTGACAGTGGATGTGCAATGGAAGGTATTTAAAGACTGCATGGATGAAGTACAAAAGTTGTTCATACCAGTTTGGCAAAAGAATAAATCGGGGAAGGTGGTGCATCCATGGATAACAAGGGAAATCAGGGATAGTATAAAAACAAAAGATGAGGCATACAAATTTGCCAGAAAAAGCAGCCTACCGGAGGACTGGGAGAAATTCAGAATCCAGCAGAGGAGGACAAAGGGCTTAATTAGGAAAGGGAAAATAGATTATGAAAGGAAACTGGCAGGGAACATAAAAACTGACTGCAAAAGTTTTTATAGATATGTAAAGAGAAAGAGACTAGTTAAAACAAATGTTGGTTCCTTGCAGTCAGAAACAGGTGAATTGATCATGGGGAACAAGGACATGGCAGACCAATTGAATAACTACTTTGGTTCTGTCTTCACTAAGGAAGACATAAATAATCTGCCGGAAATAGCAGTGGAACGGGGGTCAAATAAGATGGAGGAACTGAGTGAAATCCAGGTTAGCCGGGAGGTGGTGTTGGGTAAATTGAACGGATTGAAGGCCGATAAATCCCCAGGGCCAGATAGTCTGCATCCCAGAGTACTCAAGGAGGTAGCCACAGAAATAGTGGATGCATTAGTGATAATTTTTCAAAATTCCTTAGATTCTGGAGTAGTTCCTGAGGATTGGAGGGTAGCTAATGTAACCCCACTTTTTAAAAAAGGAGGGAGAGAGAAAGCGGGGAATTACAGACCAGTTAGTCTAACATCGGTAGTGGGGAAACTGCTAGAGTCAGTTATTAAAGATGGGATAGCAGCGCATTTGGAAAGTGGTGAAATCATTGGACAAAGTCAGCATGGATTTACGAAAGGTAAATCATGTCTGACAAATCTGATAGAATTTTTCGAGGATGTAACTAGTAGAGTGGATAAGGGAGAACCAGTGGATGTGTTATATCTAGACTTTCAGAAGGCTTTCGACAAGGTCCCGCATAAGAGATTAGCATACAAACTTAAAGCACACGGTATTGGGGGTTCAGTATTGATGTGGATAGAGAACTGGCTAGCAGACAGGAGGCAAAGGGTAGGAGTAAACGGGTCCTTTTCAGAATGGCAGGCAGTGACTAGTGGGGTGCCGCAAGGCTCAGTGCTGGGACCCCAGCTATTTACAATATATATTAATGATTTGGACGAGGGAATTCAATGCAACATCTCCAAATTTGCAGATGATACCAAGCTGGGGGGTATAGTTAGGTGTGAGGAGGATGCTTGGAGGCTGCAGGGTGATTTGGATAGGCTGAGTGAATGGGCAGATGCATGGCAGATGCAGTACAATGTGGATAAATGTGAGGTTATCCACTTTGGTGGCAAAAACATGAGGGTAGACTATTATCTGAATGGTGGCAGATTAGGTAAGGGGGAGATGCAACGAGACCTGGGTGTCATGGTACACCAGTCATTGAAAGTAGGCATGCAGGTGCAGCAGGCAGTGAAGAAAGCAAATGGTATGTTAGCATTCATAGCGAAAGGATTTGAGTATAGGAGCAGGGAGGTTCTACTGCAGTTGTACAGGGTTTTGGTGAGGCCACACCTGGAGTACTGCGTACAGTTTTGGTCTCCAAATCTGAGGAAAGACATCCTTGCCATAGAGGGGGTACAGAGAAGATTCACCAGACTGATTCCTGGGATGTCAGGACTTTCATATGAGGAAAGATTGGATAGACTCGGTTTGTACTCGATGGAATTTAGAAGATTGAGGGGGGATCTTATAGAAACCTACAAAATTCTTAAGGGGTTGGACAAGCTAGATGCTGGAAGATTGTTCCCGATGTTGGGGGAGTCCAGAACAAGGGGTCACAGTCTAAGGATAAGGGGGAATTCCTTTAGGACCGAAATGAGGAAAACATTCTTTACACAGAGAGTGGTGAGTCTCTGGAATTCTCTGCCACAGAAGGTAGTTGAGGCCAGTTCATTGGCTATATTTAAGAGGGCGTTAGATGTGGCACTTGTGGCTAAAGGGATCAGGGGGTATGGAGAGAAGGCAGGTACGGGATACTGAGTTGGATGATCAGCCATGATCACATTGAATGGCGGTGCAGGCTCGAAGGGCCGAATGGCCTACTCCTGCACCTATTTTCTATGTTTCTATGTTTCTAAACCAAAATAAGTGTCCAGAAGGCCACAGCAGTAATGGAACTAAACCCCACTAATAAGCCAGGAGAGTGATAACTCCTCTCTGATATTAGCACTACAGAATTTCAAGAGCATATAACGAAGCCATCAAGGACCACAGGTGGCAAAAGCCGACTCTGATAACTACATAAAGGAGTGAAGATGGTACCGGCACCACCTGAGGTGGAAAATCAACTTTCACGAAGAGCAGAGAAGCCTGGTCTCAAGTGAAGATGCCTATAATTAGCCCCATGTGAAGCGAATATTGTTTGGGACTCAGAAAGAGAGATAGAGCCTTGGTTAAGTTATGCAAGATTACCTGGGTGTGTGAATAAAACAGCATTTGCTCCAGGATCCAACATGTGTCTTTTTGTTTGTCTTGAAAGTACAAATCACATAAGTAAAGGACACTTAAAAAGGATATCAGTCAAGGTGCTCAGAGAGAATAGGAACAATAGCTTGTCATAAAAAGAAATTTTCTACAGATCACATAATTATGTGACTGCAGATCATATTTTTGCAGGAGAATATATGGCAATTAAAACAATTAAACAGGATAAAAGAGTGTGTTTTTTTAATTACAGCAGAACCATGATTTTATAGTAGTTGAGTATCCACTTCATACATCTCATGTTTCCACATTCACAAAATGATTAATTGCCTTTTTTCTGGTAGTTGATGACTTCAGTTTCATATTTTCCCAATGAGTTAATTGCAAATGTTTTTATACTACAAATAACAAATAAAACACAAATAAAAACCCTAAAATTACTATTAGGGTAGAAGCAGTAGTGTGTTAATATTTTTAGTAACTTAATTCAAATAAAAATATCTTCTATCCTTTTAATATAATTCACAATCAATATAAATGTCCCATTCTCATGTGGATTGGAAACGTGGGGCAGAACAAATCAGGAATATCCAAATTGATCATTAAGATTGCTGCAAATCTTTTGCAGAAAATCTCATGAGATGTTATTTTTACATTATGAAAGCACAAACAGTTCTGCTTATTACAGTTTCAGTGCATGATGTCACAAATTGTACTATGCTGCCAAGGCACTGACAAAGCATTGATTACAAAATTAAGACAAGTAAATATGGTCTAATTTTAAATAAAACTATTGCATTTATATAAAATCTCTCACACCATGTTTATGACATCGCATAGTGCTTTATATTTAGTAAGGTATTTTTTCAAGTTTATCACAGTTATTAAGCAGGAATGGGAACTGTTTAAAAAAAAACGTATCCATCATGTGTGGCTATATGAATACCTATACATTTAAAATAAATTTAAGGTGGAGAAAAGGGGCAGGTTACTCGTAATTTTCATGTAGTTAGCATTGACGCTTTGAGCTATGGATTCCACCAGATTGTCAAAAGATCTGAACAGAAGTTCACCTCACCCAATAAGTTCCTCAACAATTCAAGGATGTTGGAATCATATACCTCAAAATAATTAACATCTCAAAGAAAGAATAGCTAGATAAACATTGCACAATGTGGTGAAACGCATAGGCCAAGGTGAGTTTATTTCAATGAGAGGAGTATCATGGATAAAGCAGAAGTTGGAACTATGATGTTTAAGAAGGAACTGCAGATGCTCGAAGGTAGACAAAAGTGCTGGAGAAACTCAACGGATGAGGCAGCAACTATGGAGCGAAGGAAATAGGCAACGTTTCGGGTCGAAACCCTTCTTGTGGCTATTACAGAGACTTGGTTGTGAGGGAGACTGGACTGGCAAATCAACATTCCAAGGTTTTTATTTTCCAGATGTGAAAGAGGGGGTAGTAGAGGTGGAGGAGTTACTTTACTAATCAAGGAGGATAGCATGGAGACACTCAGAGAGGACATACTGGAGGATTTGGCACTGCAGCAATATGGGATAGAGCACAAAAATAAGATGCAATCATTCTGATGGGATTATACTGTAGGCCTCCCCATAGGCAGTGAAAGATAGAGGGACAGGTATGTAGTCAGATTACAGAAAGCGGAAAAGCAACAGAGATATTTTAATGGGCGACTTTAACTTCCATAAAAACATAGACGGGCAGGACGTATGAAACGGCATGTGGATAGTCCAACTCAATTTGGGGCCATATTGGACCATGTAGTGAGAAACAAATCTGATTAAAGTGACTAATGTTTCAGTGGAAGACCATTTTGGGGATAGTGATCACAACGCCATAGGTTTTAAAATAGTAATGAATAAGGATAGGTCTGGATTGTGGGAGTAGGTATTAAATTGGGGTTAAGCAGAATACAGCATTATTAGGGAGGAGCTAGGGAGAAAGAAATTGGGAGTAATTGTTATTGGGAATCCCACATCTGATATAAAATCATAGTCGTACAGCATGGGAATAGGGTCTTTGGCCCAACTTGCCCACACCGACATGTGGGAGTCGTTTAAAGGCCAGCTGATCAGAATTCAGTACTGGCATGTTTCAGTAAGGTGGAAGGATAAGGATGGCAAGGTAAGGGAATCTTGAATGACGAAAGAGGGTTGTAAATGTGGTCAAAAAGAAAAATGAAGGCTTAGAAAGGTGAAATCAAACGGGATCTTTGGGGAATATAAAGCAAACAGGAAAGAACTCAACTAGGTAACTAGAATGGCCAAAGGGAGCTATGATACATCAGTGGCAAACCAAATTTCAGAAAATCCCAATGCTTTTTATATGTACATTAAAACGAAGAAAGTAACCAGGGAGAAGGTTCAAGGATAAAGGAGGAAATGTGTGCTTGGAGTCAGAGGATCTATGTGAGAAATTCGACAAATATTTTGCATCTGTATTGACAAAGGAGAAGGTCAGGGAGGACGTTGAGTTTATTGTGGGAAATATTAATATGCTATGGAACTTTCATATCAAGAGGTGGTGGTGTTTGGACTGTTGAAAAGCAGTAATGCAGATAAATTCTAAAGGTCTGATGGAATCTGCCCTAGGTTAGTGAGTGAGGAAAATTAGGAGATTGCAGGGGCTTGACAAAGACCATTGTATTTTCTTGAGCCACTGACGAGGTGCTGGAGGATTGGAAAGTAGCAAATGTTTTTCATTTTAAGAAGTGAATTAGAAATAATCCATAAATTATAGGTTGGCCAGCCTCACATCTGTGGTAGGGAACTTTTTGAAGAAGATTCTTTGGGATATTAATTACGCGCATTTGAAAGAGAATGGACTAATTAGGGACAGTCAGCTTGGCTTTGTCCACTGCAGGTCAAGCCTAACAAACTTTATTGAGGTCTTTGAGGTGATAGTGTAGGGCAGTGAATACTGCCCACATGGATTTTAGGAAGGCATTTGATAGAGTCCCTCATGGTAGGCTAATCCAGAGGATTAATATGCATGGGATCCATGGTAGCTTGATTTCAGAACTAGCTTGCTCATAGAAGATAGAGGCTGGAAGGATGTTATTCTGGCTTGATGTCTGTAACCAATAATGTTATACAGGGAGGGTACACAAAATGCTGGAGAAACTCAGCGGGTGCAGCAGCATCAATGGAGCAAAGGAGACAGGCAACGTTTCGGGCCGAAACCCTTCTTCAGACTCGATAGGCAACATTTCGGTCCAAAACCCTTCTTCAGTGTTATACAGGGATCTGTGCCAGGGCCCCTGTTGTTTGTGATATTCTGTATGTAAATAACTTGGAAGGAAATAAAGAGGAGTGGTTAGTAAATTTGCAGATGACACCAAAATTGCTGGAGCTGTGAGGAAGGCCGTCATAGTACAGCAGGATATTGATCAGCTACAGAATTGGGTGGAGAAATGGCAGACAGAGTTAAATCCAAGCTTGGGTGAAGTTTTGCACTTTTTGATGTCAAATATAAGGGGGAAGTATACAGTAAATGGCAACACACTTAACAACATTGATGTACAGTACAATCTTGGAGTCCAAGTCCAAAGCTCCCTGAAAGTGGCAACGCAAGTAGATGTAATGGTAAAAAAGGTGTGTGTTATGCTTGTTTTCATCAGTCGGGTACTGTGTATAAAAGTCAGGAAACATGTTGCAGTTTTATAGGAGTTTGGTTTGGCCGCATTTGGAGTATTCTGTGCAGTTCTGTTTGCCCCGCTACGGGAGAACATGCAGAAGAGGTTTATCAGAAAACTGCCTGGATTAGAGGTTATTAGCTCCAAGGAATATTGGATTGTTTTTTTCAGAATGGTGAAGGTTGAGTGTAGCCCTGATAAAAATAGATTATATTATGAATGGTACAGGGAAGGGGGACAGTTAGAACCTTTTTCACAGGGTGGAAAATCAAATACTAGGGGGCATGGCTTTAAGGTGACAAGAGGCACATTTTAAAGGAGATCTGGAGCAAGTTTGAAATAGGCACAAGGTTATAGGCAGGGAATTGAGGGATATGCTGTAGATCATGGGGAGGCAGATGACATTTATTTAAATGTGGCAGCATATTAAGCACTGAATTTGTGGGCCGAGGGGCTTGTTTCTGTGCTATATTGTTCCATGTAATAAGTAACTTCAGACCCACAAAATACCTCAAACCAGACCAGCACCTTAAACCTAAAAATACTCACTGGCAGCTATTAACATTTGGACCATACTGTTCCGTATATGGAAAGGTTAAAGGGAGAGGAATAAACTGAAGGTTATTAAGAGGCTGGAACAAGACCACAGGTAATGTATATTGTTGTTGACAGTGAGTTTGAGGCCGGAAAACTGAACTTTTCAGTTCTTCTGGCATCTTGTGCACAGCTCCCTATTTTCAGTAAATTATACAGCTTTTCAGCAGGTGTCATTGTAAGTGATCAAAAGTAAGCAGAGTAGACAAATGATAAAATAATTCGTGGAACAATGTTAATTTGATGTCAGCCCTGCAAAACTGGTGCATGATTATTCAGCCAATGTCTCATGTTAACTATGTGAGGATGTCCCAGTTTTAGCAGCAAGCAGAACCCTCTGCTCAGGCGCTAGTTAAAGCGATCTTCAATGACACAGGATTTTTATGATGAATTGGAAGATGACAGGTTGTTCACAAGTATAGCGTGTGATATTTGCAGTTGTGCTAAAACTTAAATGGCTTCAGGGAGAACTGTGGCTGTGCTTTGAACTCCCCTTAACGATGACCACTAACCATATTTTCTTTTCCTTTCAGAAATGCCGGCCACTTCAGCAGGGTTCACAAGAGAGGAGCCACAGAGCCAGGCCGAAGGAATTGAAAGAAAAGTCATTGCATCAGGATTCTGTATCTGCCATAGGTGTTCAAAAATCAATTATTGTGTATAATTCTTTGTGAGGAACAATAGCAGTGAAGCCTTGTGTTCAGTAAAGAAGTGCTAACTGAGATCTACTGCTGAATATTGCCACCGAGCGAAGTAGGAACTGCTTTCAGATGATTACTGCAGACACAGTTTGCAGGAATGTTTATGTCAAAGTCTTTCTAGTCTGGTGCTGGCAATATTAGCATACTATTTTAATTAGTAGGACTCTTTGTAGGACTTAGTAGGACTTTGTTGATTTTGAAAGTACAAGGAAATTCATCCTTTTAATAGGTACAGAGCATCAAACACCTGGAGGTTTATCAATGGTGAATCAACACATCTAGAATTATATCATAGATCACGTTTCATTAATTCAGTGTATAGTTGCTTTGTATCTACAGTCACTGGATCCTGATGGGCAGCATTGGACTTTGGGGAACATTCCTGAATATCTAAGTTGAAGGATGAATGCCAAGAAATTGCCCCCGAGTTGCAGTTGAGACAAATCAAGTCGACGAAGAATAAAAATATACATTTTTTAATTGTTAGAGTTTGCAAAGCATATTCATTTCTGGAGAAGAAGATAAAGCATAAATTTCATAAATGCTTCTTACATTAAGAAAAATAGACTTAGTGGGACATGTTGGGTCCCTGTCACACGGGAGGGCCTGGTCCCCCCCACGCAACCCGTTCTCCCAACGCAATATTCCACCTCTCATCCATAGCCCCCAACTGTGTAGGTGCGGCTCATTTCCCCTCATCCCCAGCACTCTCTCCACCTCCTTTTCACCCGCCCTCTTCTTTCCCCTACCCTCAGTCACTCACTCCCTCTTATAGACTTATAGTCTTCTCCCCTCCCTACCCCTCCCCTATCCCATTATCCCCATCCTCCTCACCTACCACTATCCCTCCTCTCCTCCCCCACTGCCCTCCTCTCCCTCTGTTTCCCACTCCCTACTTCCCCCACTCCTATTCCTCCTCCTCTTCTTCTATCCCCTATCCTCCTCCCATCCCCCAATCTCTCCCTCACATCTGCTTTCCCCTGCCCTCAGTCACTCCCTCCAACCCTCACCTCTCCCCTCCCCACCCCCCTCCTCTCACTCTATCCCTCTCCTCCCCAACTCTCCCTTCTCACCTCCCCCACTTCCGCCCCTCTCCCTCCCTACCTTCTCCTTTCGCTCAATTTCCCCATTCTCCTTGCTCACCTCCCCAGAATCTCAAGGTTGCAGCTCCTCTGACCGGAGATTGCCTTGATCGGAGGCTGCGCCGACCAGAGGCCTCGCCGACCGAAAGCTGCGCTGACCGATGAGAGTTTTAGTTCTGTAGAGATAGATGTATGCCTGTATACCTGATAATGCAGAAGAATCCTGACCTGCAACACTTACCTCTCAATGCCCACCAGAGATGCTGCCTGGCATGCTGAGATACTCCTGCACTTTGTGGGTTTTTTTAAACAATGTTGTCTTGTGGTTTAGATTGAGAAACATCTACTGTTCTTCCTCAACCGCCAGATGTTAGTCTTGAGCAAGGACTGGGAATGGGAGCAGGACTGAAGGTTCAGAGGTGGGACCCGTTTCATTCCTTCTCACATCCAATCTGCTGGATGTGAGGCACTAAAATACAGCTACATAAAAGCTGTTCAGGCAGTTCCTTCATGTGTAACATTACCCCTGGTACTTGTTGGTTGCTGACCAGACACTCATGCTCACGGATTACTTCTCTGGAGAGAAGGAATGGGTGACATTTTGGGTTGAGACCCTTATTCATGACATACAGTATTTTGGATGTGGAATGGTACTAAGGCACGTAAAGAACTAGTAGCACTAATTTATGCTCTATCAAACACAAAGCAGCACAATCAACCAGAAAATGATGTTAATTCCATATTTTCCAGTGCTGTCAGTTTAAATCCCACATCCTTAAGCATATACCCTAAGGTTGAGCTAAAGGAAATGTCTTAGTGTATTGCTGCTGAATGAGATATAATTATTTTTGATTGCTTTTGATCTTATTGGTAGTAATAACTAACTGTGTGCTTTGGTCTGGAGAGGATACTGGCATTTAATCACTTAAGCCCCTATCCCACTTATGCGATTATTTTGGTGACTACAGGTGACTAGGCTGTCACCACATGGTGCCTGTATAGTCTCTTCAGGTCACCTAAAGAGTCGTAATGTTTTCTGGTCGTCGCTGGATTATGAAAAGTTCAAATCTTTTTGGCAACTGTGGGCTTGACGTAGCTTGACGGGTCTTGTCTTCTCCTGGCGTAGGTGCTGTTGTAGGATATCGCCAGGATGATGCAGGTTGTTGCCAGGTGACGTTGGTTGTCGCCGGGTGCTGACTTCGGTGAATTCCATTGGCGACTACCTACGTCAACCGGCGACAGGTACTGGCGACTGAAGTCTTCAGCTGTCTTCAGTTGTCGCCGACAGCGTCATTGCTTGTCATAGCTTGCCACGGATGGATGTCAGTTATCGTAGGTTGTCGCCTGTGTGGTCGTACGTTGTTGTAGATGTGGCCATAGGTGGACGTCCTAATAGGTTGTCGGTAACTTGCCGTAGCTTGACATCAACTAGGTGGTAGGTTGTCGTAGCTTGTCGTAGACATTGTCGTGGGGGGGTTCAGTCGTTACTTTTTTGGCGACCTGCTACGGCTGTGACAGTCGCAGAAAAAAAGTTGCCTAAGTGGGATAGGCCCTCTAATCAGAGAATTTGAGGGATCTAGTGGAGACAGCATTGGTGGCATTTGTCCAATACATTGGAACAGACATGTTATTCTGAGCTCCATGATGGGAGGAGATTACCAGCTAGTCAGAGGAAAAATATTTCAAGATGTGGCAGCATAGGTGGTGCAATGGTAAAGTTGCTGTCTTATGGAGTTTGTGTGCTCCCCATGACCTGCATGGGTATTCTCCGAGATCTTCAATTTCCTCCCGCACTCCAAAGACATACAGGCTTGTAGGCTAATTGGCTTGGTATAAATGTAAATTATCCCTAGTGTGTGTAAGATAGTGTTAGGGTGGTGTTAATGTGTGGGGATTGCTGATCGGTGCAGATTTGGTGGGCCAATGGACCTGTTTCCACACTGTTTCTCTAAACTAAACCAAACTGATGTGCTTAAGCTTGCTTGAGAAAATGCAAAATCTCCATTGACTCCCACAAACCTCTGGCCATAAACAGTTAGAGTGGAATCAGAGCATTGGTTGTGCACAATGATCCTTCAAAAACAGCAAAGTAAGGTGTTCTTAGAAACCACCCACCTGCCCACCCCGCCAGCACTTCCCGCCTCGCTTGTGATTTCAACATTGATATGAATTCAGTACATATAAAGCCAGTTTTATCTGTAAAAAGTTATCCTTAATCCTGTGCATTGGAAGAAATGATAAATCAGATGTGTTTAGACCAACAATTTTAACTTAATATTCGATTTGCTCCAATTTAAGATTGGTTCGCTCACACTTGGAAATTACTAAATAACTGTTCAAGTATTGTTAGCATAAATAAAATTGATCATTATTTAGAATTAAAGAAAATTTACTCAAATTTAAGATTCCCTTCAAGACCAAATGTTACTGTTTATGATGTTTATAATTATTACCTACATAAAATAATGATGCCCATAAAGTTGCCCATCTCTAATAGTCTGGCATTTGCTAGTCCCAGCAGCTTCATTACATTACACCTTAATTACTTCAAGAAGAAACAAACTATATTTAACAAATTACTTTGCTTAGAGGTTGACATATTAGATTAATGCGTTCGTATTAATGCATCCATTATAAAGTCATTAGAGGAACAGGATGATTCCCAATAGCCAATCATAAAGCAATACACAACACACTAGTATCATCCTTTAAACCAAGAAATAAATTATAATCTCTCTTCCCCATTCCGTGTAGTTCACATATCCCTGACAGAAAATACTCTAAATACAGAAATAAATCTTCCACCTGTCACATTTTTCAGAGCAATTTCCAAAAGCAGTGCCATTCACTTACAAACATCTGTAGTGGAGAGCATGGCAGCAATGGTTGCTTAAAACATTAACGACAAATTGGGATTTTCAAAGTGCTTTAAAAATATAATTTAATACTTGGATTGTTTTTAATTCTATTGTACACATGCAGATCATTAGAGTGGTCTTTGATTTTAGCAAAAAATATTTCAGAGGTTTGAATCAAATAAAAAAACACTGCTAGCTCCAGCAGACGACATTAGAAATGACTTGAGAAACAGATTCAAAATTTACAAGTAATACTTGGCATGCTCATTATGACCATCTTTGTTTTTAAATAAGAGGTTTTTTAAATTTATTGCAGCGATATTTCTTCTTAATTCAAAACCCTTCTCTATATAATTACGTGGACTGTTCCTTTTCACCAGATTTTTATGATTAAGTGTAGCAGATGACCAACTAATGTTAATTTCTATGTTTAATACTCGTATTTTTATCTGAATAAGTTGTTGACTAAATATACTACCATCCCACCAAAAAGAGAGGCGCAAAGTCTAATTGTAGATAAGGAAATTCAATACCACTTTCAGAGGTCCAACCAGCCTCTGAGGCCATCTGACAAAATAGTGTCTGAAGATCAAGATTTGAAATCTATGGCATAGCACTAATTATTTAGCAGTGGTTCCTGCCCTTCTGTCCAGCAACGAAAAATGAGGCCTAATTACTCTCAGTTGGTTCCATGCGCATTCCTGATGCCAATCTTTTGAAACTGATATATTCTTAGCTCTATTACAGAAAGAGATTACTGGGTGACCACAGTGGAAAGATTTAAGAATGTTCTTAAAAGTCTCCTTGACAAAGTATAACATCGCCCAGATCATCGATTCAAAGTGTTTGCCAATCAGAGAGACAGGCAGACCCAAAATGCTGGAGTAACTGAGCAGGTGAGGCAGCATCTCTGAAGAGAAGGAATGGGCTACGTTTTGGGTCAATTAGAAAACTTTACATTATGGAGCCGATTTTGGCAAATTATCAAGACATATTTTAGATGTTATTGTATCCCTTGATCACGTGGAATAAGATTTGCATCATTACACCAGACTTGAAATATTAAATTTCTCTTTCCATAGATGCTAACCTGTTGAGTATTGCCAGCATTTTCTGTTTTTATTTCAAATTTCCAGTATTTACAGTTTTTATTTAGATCTTTTATTTCCCACACTTCTGCTCTCATGCCAACCAAACAAAGGATAGGAATTTGCTTGTCCTCACTACACAGGCCTCCACATTAGTTTATCATTCATACCTTCTGCTTCCTTCAACAGAATTGCACCACCACTGGCCACATTTTTCTTGCCCCTTTCAACATTCTGAAGGAATTGTTCCTTTTGTGTCTCCGTGATTCCCCTCTCATGGCATTTCACTTTACAATTGCAGGAAATACAACACCTACCTTAATTCCACTATTCTGGGACCCAAATACTCCTTTCATGTGAAACAGGGCCTCACTTGCACCTTCTCACATGATGTGAAATATATGCAATGCTCATGAATTGGTGGGCTCTGCAATAATGAAACCAATGAAGATTTGGTGACACTTTGCTGGTTCCAATTATTTGCCACTTTAATTATCTATTCCACCTCCACTCTGACCTCTGCCTTTGACCTCCCACACTTACAAAAAAGCTGAACATAAATTATTTTTTCCTCCTATTCAACTAACCAGGTTGTTCAGGTATAAGCTGACTCACTTTATCATTACTCAGTTTATCGCTCTCCACTGATGCTACTCTTGAGTATTTCCAGTATTTTCTTATATGTAGATTTTCATCAACTGCTGTATTCTGCATCTCAGTTCTTTGCATTGGCTTCAATCATCTGCCTCAATTTACTCTCCTCCAAACAGGTAAGCATCAAAGATAGAATCAAAAACAATTGGTCATATGGCCAATACATTTAACAATCTATAAAGATGCTCTCTCCAACAGCACCCTATCTCTCATTCACTGCCAATATCTATCACCGCATCTCTGCCACTTAAAACGTTTGTTTGTTTACAGTTTTCCAGTTCTGATGAAGGGTCAGACATATAAATTGTGAACTCTGAAGGTTTCCTGGAGACACCCACAGTCAAAGTATTGGCATCAACTGGATCTGATCCTAGTCAGACATGCTGCCGTCCAGAACATTCTCCACACACGTTCCTACCACAGTGCGGACTGCAACACAGACCATTCCTTGGTGTGTTGCAAGATCAGGCTGCAGCTAAAGAGGTTTTACAGTACCAAGAAGCAGGGGAACCCGGACATCGATGTCTGTAAGATGCCCTGTCCAGACCTCATACAACAGTTTGCAGAGGCTTTTGAGAGAGAACTTGACACCTCATGTCCTGGAGACTCTGCAACAGAGAAGTGGGAAATTCTGCGGGACACCATGCACCACACAACCTTAGCTAGCTTTGGGAAGAAGACCTTGAAGATGCACGACTGGTTTGAGGACAAGTCGACCGTGATGACTCCCGTCATAGAAGACAAGCGCGCCGCCCTAGCCGAGTACAACTGGTCAGCTAACGAGAAGAACCTGCAGATCCTCAGGCTGCCAGGAGCAAGGTTCAGCAGACTGCTAGGCGTTGCGCCAATGACTACTAGACACAGCTTAGTGAGGACATCCAGATGGCCGCCAGAACAGGGAACATCAGGGCAATGTACGATGGCATTAAGAAGGCACCAGGACCAGTCCGGAGCAAGACAGCCCCCCTCAAATCCTCCGTTGGGGAAGTAATCACAGACACATGCCAGCAGAAGCAGAGATGGGTGGAACACTACTCCGACCTCTACTCAAGAGCGAACACTGTGTCCCCCTCGGCTCTTCTTCTTCTTCTTTCGTGTGGCGTGCACAGTCTAAAGTTGTTGGACAACGCGTTCTATTTGATCTTCCGTTTGTGCACAGCGAGTTGATTGCATTAGTCGAAACAGGGCAGACCACATGAAGGTTGCAATCTTCCACTACCCCCAGCCCTTGATGCCATCGAGTGCCTACTGACCATGGACGAGTTAGACGCAGAGCCGACGGTAGAAGAGCTCAGCAAGGCCATTGACGCCTGGCCTCAGGCAAGGCCCCAGGCAGCGACATGATTCCCCCTGACCTGATCAAGCATTGCAAGACTACCTTACTGCTTCCTTTGTTTGAAGTCCACTGCCAGTGCTGGCAAGAAGGAGCTGTACTGCAGGACATGAGGGACGCCACGATCATTACCCTCTACAAGTACATGGGTGAGAGAAGCGACTGAACAACTACAGAGGCATCTCCCTCGTCAACATCTCCCTCGTTGGCAAGGTCTTTGATCGGGTCATCTTGATCCGCCTGCAGATGCTGGCAGAACGTGTCTACCCAGAGCAGTTTCCGAGCTGGAAGGTCAACAGTAGACATGGTCTTCTCCAGCTCCAGGAGAAGTGCAGAGAACAGCGGATGCTATCATTGTACGTTGCTATCATTTCCCTCACCAAGGTGTTCAACCGCGTCAGCAGAGATGGCCTATTTAAGGCTCTGCCAAAGCTCGGCTGACCACCAAAACTGCAGAGCATGATAGAATCCTTCCACATCAACACAAAGGGGACAGTGCAGTTCAATGGCAGCTTCTCTAAGCCCTTCAACATCTGCTGTGCTGTCAAACAAGGCCGCGTCCTCGCTCCCACTCTCTTTGGGATTTTCTTCGCTCTGCTCCTGAAACATGCCTTCAACACTGCAACAGTGGGGATCTACCTGCGTACTAGATCAGATGGCAGGCTCTTCAACCTCACCCGCCTCAGAGCAAAGACAAAAGTACGTGAATCTCTCATCAGAAACATGTTGTTTGCCAACGATGGTGCAGTTGTGTCCCACCCTCAGCAGGAACTACAGTCACCGATGGACCGCTTCTTTCGGCATGCAAGGACTTTGGGCTGACCATCAGCCTGAAGAAGACGAACGTCTTGTGGCAGGATACAGAGGCGCCACCTGTCATCACCATCAATGGCTATGAACTTGATGCCATCCATCAGTTCACGTACCTTGGCTCCACCATCACTGACAACCTCTCCTTGGACACAAAGATTGATAAGAGGATCGGGAAGGCAGCTACAACTCTCGCTCGCCTCACAACTCGAGTGTGGACCAACCCAAAGATGTCAGTGGAGACAAAGATAGCAGTCTACAATGCCTGTGTCAACAGCACGCTGCTGTACGGCAGTGAGACATGGACTACATATGCCAGGCAGGAGAGAAGCATCTGCCATATCCTGGGCATATCCTGGTAAGACAATGTCCAACGTCGAGATCCTTTCTCACTCTGGCTTTCCCAGTATGTACATTCTACTCAGGCAGCGCAGACTGCAGTGGCTGGACCATGTCCACCACATGGAGGATGGCCGCATTCCAAAAGACATCCTCTATGGAGAGCAGACATCTGAGAGGAGAACTATCGGCCGTCCCCAGCTAGGTTACAAGGATGTCTGCAAAAGAGATATGAAGGTGCTCAACATCAATGTGGAGTCCTGGGAGAGGTACCCTGAACCAACATCTTAAAACGGGGAAAGAGAAATTGATGAATGCAGCGGCAAACAATCAAGCACACAGAAAGGAGCGCAGCAACTTCAACAAACCAGAGACCACACACAAATGTGACCTTTGCCACCGAGACTGTCACTCCTGCATTGGTCTTTTCAGTCACAAGCGACGCTGCTCTAGTCGAGGTTTGGAGCCAACAGCCAACAACTGGGATGCATCATCCATGGTCAGTCACGACCGAGGGGGGCCTACTAAGATCCTCTCTCCACAGATGCTGCCAGACATACAAAAGATCCTCAGGAGTTTCTGTTTTATAACAAATAAGGGATAGCTGCATCAAACTAAACAGAAAGTCATCTCAAACATAGGAAGGAACCTGAAGCATGCTTTCAAAATACCAATAGTGTAATAGAATCCTGGTGATACTATATCAGAATCGATGCTTACAAGAGGTAATTGAACCAACCCATTTGCCAAAGTCTAAAATCATTTCAGATCAGTTATTCAAGTTCTTGCTGTTTTCTGAAGGAAAAAAAGAGATTTTGCAGAGATTCATATACTTTACAATACAAAGTGGTTAAATGCTAAGAGACTGAAAATATTTCCTGTTGCAGTTGATAGCATTCCCTGAAGGCATATGGTCAATGACATATGTGCAATTGATAACAACTTGCACTTGAGGAAATTAGGTCACTATATAAAAGCTGATAGCTCCGTCACAATGTTGAGCTGTGCTCGTGTAATATGTTGTGAATTAGCAACTGGTGGACAGGTGATTGGTAATGTTGTATGCATTCAGCAGTGAAATCTAAAATATCCCACTAGTATACCAGTGTGTCAATTTGCTGTATCTGCCTGAGATAGACCAGTTTGTTGGCAAGATGTGATTGAATTCGATAATTAAATAATGAGTAAAGTGCTGTTTTTGTGGAAACTGCAGCTTTATAGTTTGAGAAACAAGCACCTTTCAACATTGGTCTTTTTTATTAATTCACACTGGTAAGCCAACATCCATTGCCCTAGCTATTGCAGATTTGCTGGCAAGGTAGTTTAATGGATAGTAAAGAGTCGACCACGATGCTGCAGGTTCTGGTGTCATAAATATACCTCAATGGGTAATGATGACAGATTCTTCTATGCCAGACTAAAACAGATCAGTTTTCATGACCACAAGATTCCAGAACATCATTAAAATTAAGTTGTCTTTTTTAACATATTCCCAGTTTACTTAATTCTATGAATTTAAGTTCTAAACTGTTAGGATTCAAATAGATATCTCGAAATATGCCATTGGAATCTTTCAGATAATAATCCTGGATTTTGGATATCAATATTTTAACTATTATTTTCCATCATTAAAATAAATAGAACATTCATTATAAATAGATGCTTGCTAATTGTAACAGATTAAGGGGCCCATCTCACTTATGCGATTTTTTTCGGCGACCTGCTGACACCTGTCATAGTCGCAGGATGACACCTGAATGGTCATGATTAGTCGCCCAAAGAGTCGTACCTTTTTCTGGTCGCGGCTGGATTTTCAACATTTTGACATTTTTCGGCGACCTGCTGCGACTATGACAGGTGTCAGCATGTCGCCGAAAAAAATCGGGTAAATGGGACAGGCCCTCCTCCCAGAATAGTTTCTACATATGTTCCACTTTATTCTCAACACTGCACAAAGATCAATTTTAATGTTGATAATCTGAAGGTGGAAAGATACAATATGAATAAGTAATAATACAAGGTTAGGCATCGAGTCAAACAGCATGGAAACACGCAGTTTGGTCTGATTCGTCCATGTCAGGCCTAAGCTAATAATAATGGTCCAGGTTTTCCCATGTAACATCAATATTTCCCTTGATAACTGTTGAGAAGTTTAGAATGTCTAAGCAATAATAATCTTGGAAATCCTGGATTTCTAGATGATTTCTTGATTCTACATGTTGTCCTGCAATTCCACAGGCATGACAGAAATTAAATGCATTTTATTTCTTAAGTGCTTATAGTAGCATTAAGAGGACAGGGGCAGGTTAACCATCTATCAAAGCATTGTTGTAGAGAAATACACATACTTCAGCCCACCAAGTCCATAGTGACAATCAACTAGTCCTTTAAACTAATCCCATATTAATCCATTAAAAAAAAAACTTCTCACCAGATTCTCCCAAATTCTATCACTCACCTGCACACTTTGCAGTGGCCAATTAACCTATCAACCCACATGTCTTTGGGATGTGTGAGGAAATTGCGGCACCTGGAAGAAACCATGTAGTCTTCGGAGGAAGGTGCAAACCACACACAGTCAGCACCCAAGGGCTCTGGCAATGGATGCCCTACTAGTTGCACCACTGTGCCACCCATTTATGTGGATGCAGTGTGTTTGAATTCCACCACGTGATATCAATTTAGTCTGGACGTTTCCTACAGTGGAAAAGAGCATCATTGATCCTTTTGAATACAATTTAATTCAGAAATATTACTGCTGTGAAAATGTAATCCAGTTAAAAGTGGACCTGTACAGGAATGCTGATCGCATCTGATTTGCCACTGCCAGGACATTCTGGGCCTTTAACATTTATATCCAAAACCACTAATAAGAAACACCCTATACAGCACAATTGTACTTAGTAATAAATAAGCCACAAATATCGATGGTAGTAAATTGAATCACATGTGAACAAGATTTAAAATGCATTTGCTTATTGAGTAGTTGTTCCCAATCATTGATCTCACCTTCAGAGAAAAATGGTGCTCTTAAAAGGAATGTGAATTTAGTACAAAACCTCCCCAAGCTCATTATCAAATCAGAACATGTCTGATTTTGGAAAAGAGAGAAGAAAAAGTCTAATTCTTATTTGCATGCATTTAGCATTAATATTCTGATTTTTAAACTCGGCTTAACTACTAACTTGGTGTTGCTGTATTTCAATTTCTTTGTCCTGCAGTAAATGTGATTGAGTGCCATATATGTGAAATTATAGCAGCAATGAGTTTTGGTCTCCATGTGTCATATATTCAAGCCTGATTTTGTCAGCTGTAGAAGACCTTTCCAGTCTGCTGAGCAGCTTTTTACAGTTTTCTGGACATGCCTGTAAATAAGTGAATTGTGCTTTTTGAAGAGGACTTAACCTTACTGTTTTTTTGTGCAATGGCTCTCGAATCACCCAGCCATAGGTGAATACAAGCATTGCTATAGGTGCAACTGGGTAGTTAACATTTAAAATACATTTAAGGGAATGCTCTTACCCCAACTAATCAATGCATGGAATAATTATGGGGATAGCAGTGATCAAATAGTAGGGAGCTGTTGTATTAAAGTTCGTAAATCCAAAAAAGATTAAACCATTTAATCATGCATTTTAAAAATATAGTCTACAAATTATCCCTGATTTATTACTCTTCAATGCTGAAATCATAGTTTTATTTTAAGTGATAAAAAGCAATAAAAGATTATAAAACCTTCAAAAGCATGAAGCTTAAATTAGCTTCAGATTGCAACTGCAGATAAAGTCAAGTGTCTAATGCAAAGGTGTGAGTCTATTATGCACTTTTAACAAGCTGCAAAAAGTGTTCACATATGCCCATGCACGAGTCATAACCATTTGTTTTCAGCAGAAGATAGACACAACAAGCTGGAGTAACTCAACAGGAAAGGCAGCTCTGTAATTTACTCTGCAGTAGCATGCAGTCATTTTTTAGCCTTAGACTTTATGAGAACATTGCACATCTAAGTGTTATTTAATTTCTGGAGTATATTTCTCCTATGACTTATGAATATTGCTCAGACTGTCCAAATACATGTTAATTTTATGTGATTAATAATTACCTTATATTGCCTTTAATGTTTTGTTGGATTACCCGGATGATGTCTGCAATAATATCATTCCTCAAAAGAAAAGTTGGAAACTTATATTGTGTTAAACTTTATTTTTTTTGCAACAGCATTGCTCATACTGATAACTTTAATAAGTTTTATGTTTCGTTTTTAAACTGTTAATGTAATGATTTATAGGTGGAGCATTCACATTGGTACTTTTTTTTAAATTCAGGATGTATGTAAGGAAAATAAATTTAACCATTTCATTTCTTCTTCCGTGTAATGCTTCTCTAGCTCTGGGGCTCTCGAGTGTGGTTTAAAATCTTTCATCCTCTTTTAAAGTGCACCATTTCTCCAGAGAGATCTGTGATTAACCCATTTCCAAAATCTCCCTTGTGCAACTTCCAGATAACAGAAAACTAAGCCAATTGCAGACTGGAAACTGGAAATAAGTAAAAGTTTCAAGTGAACCACATTTCAGGTCAATATCCTTATATTCACTCAGCCACCCTTCTGAACCCATTTTTTTTTTAACGTGTAGAGCTTACTTAAATTCTCTGAAAGTTTCAGCCATATAAGCATTACCCAATTTTTATTAGGTCTACACTGTCTCAAAGGCAAATTCATGTTAGCCGTGTTTGTCCCCCTAGCTACACTTTGCTAAAGCTCACTATCACTAATCAGTTTAATCAGTTTCCCGAGCCACAAGTGTGATTTACTGGATTAAACTAAATTGCCTGCGAATTGAATTTAAGTAATTATGTAAAAACGATGGAAGACTGTTCCTTTTAATAATGTAAACTCTTTCATTGATATATTACTTTTTAATGACTGAACAGTTCGAAATAAGAGGCGATGCTCCATCGGATGGCACCACGCGTGGCAGCCTCACCAGCAGTCTGTCCGTCCTACCACGCTTTTTGTTATTTTTAGTCTGTCTAAAAGTATGTTTTTGGAGGTTTCTTACTCTTATTAATGCAGGGGTTGGGAAGGGGGTAGAGGGGAAACCATTTCCCAGTCACTACCTGGTTGAGGACGCGTTTTTTCTCTGAGTTGCATCTTCCCCCCCCCCCCCCCCCTCCTTCGCGGCCTACCATCTGGATTGGCGCGGCCTTTCCTGCGGAGCGGGCAATGCCTTACCGAGGATCGCCGTGTTGAGGCTCCGGAGTGTTGGGCATGCTGCTTCAACCACATGGAACTGTGGTTTGTGGAGCTTCTAGCTGCGATCGGCACTGACTTTAACATCGCGGAGTCCTGGGATCCTTTGCCGAAGGCGCCCAGCTCGGCCTGTAGACTTCGGGAGCCGCAGTCTCTGGTAAGAAGCGGCCGATTCGGAAACTCTGAGGCAGCCGCTGAGTATGTTCTTCCGTTCCGACGCCGGAGTTTCGATCATCCTGGTGAGAGGGCCTGAACATCGGGCCACCGTAGCGACAAATGCGGAGGGCTCAAAGGCCCCGACCACGGGTGAACAATGAGGAAGATGACTGAACTCAAATCTCACTGTACTAATTGGTGCATGTGACAATAAATGTAACTTGAACTTGAACTTGATAGAACAAAAGACTTGATTTCAAGAATGGGCGAAACAACATTCAAACATATATACAATAAAGAAGTGAATAGGGCATTCCAAATGTCTACACAGTTTTAGCATCGGTCTGCAGGAATCAAAAATTAATATCAACAATTAAACTAAGATTAAAAATTTGCAACTGAAGAAGAAGTATATCAATCTATCGTATATTTAACAGAAGAATCTGTAATTATTTTATTCATTCAGAGAAGGTCACTATCACTGGCAAGACATCATTACCTCCGATCTGACACAGACATTTAAGAAATCGGCTACATTGGTGTGTACAGAATCACATATGGGTCACACTGGTTAAAAACAGCAGTTTTCCTTCCCCGAAGGACATCAGTGAACAAGTTGCTCTTCTTATAATAAACTTGTATGCATACAGTTGCCTTTATTGCTAATAGCTTTTTTTGATTACAGGTGTAATTATGTGAATCTAACTATGCAAGCTACTGTGAAGGGATTTTAACTTGTTTCTGCATCAGTAGTTCAGGTTTTGAATGGCAGACCAGTAGCTTTCCAAAATTCTAATGCACCCTTTATTTTCAAGTATCGGATCATTAGCAGGCAACTTATGATGGCACAAATATGGTACATTGTTGATCATTTATTAGGGCTCACCTGATTCTTCACATCTAGTTTAAGGCATGGACGACCACCATTGTATGCCTTTTCTCGCAACCACTTGGATCTGGTCTGTATTCCACTTCCACATGATTTGCTGCATGCAGACCACTTTGACCACTCACTGAGCTTGCAATCAGATGGGCAGGACACACTGCAAGTCTCTTCAATGTACCCTAATTTAAATTATTGAAAGAAAAACACATTTTCATTAGTGATTTAAAGCTTTCCCACTGTCTATGGGCAGAGACTCAATTTGAATTTTAAAATAATTCTAGATTTCAGATCTAATATGAAAAAAAAACTTTCTCCATCAACTATGATTTATATTATTAAAACATATAACTGCAATTCAATTGATTTAGTTTGCTTGTCACTGAGAGAAATATATAAACTGGAACAAAACATAACCAATATATGTTTGATATTATCTAAAAAACTAATAAATGTTTTTATTTATTCAAGTCCCAACCCAAAATATCATGTATCCATGTTCTCCAGGGATGCTGCCTGACCTGTTGAGTTACTCCAACATTTTGTGACTTTCCTTGGCAAACCAGCATCTGCAGTTTCTTGTTTCTTCATAAAATTAAACATTTGGAATGAAAAATCAAATGTTTGGTTTTGTAAGTATTTTATAATTCTAGATTTCCTACATCAATGTAGGAAAGATATAGCTGTGGGTTTAATTATGAGGAAAGGTTGCATGAACTAGTTTTGTATTGATTTGATTAGGAAAGGAGATAAGATACAGATCATCATTGAGTCTCAAGAGTGCGATTGGATTAACCTTGATCCTATATTCCTAAACTCAAACATAAATTCCAATCGAAATCCAATGACAAAGCCAGAATGGAGCCTATTACGTTTATCTGGTTTCTCTCACTTTTTCTGGAATTGAAATGAAATAATTGTCCACCATTAGGTTCTGAGCATCTTGAGCAATTAGTAGTGATGCTATATTCAATTGGGTATAATACAGTACTTGCTTCTCATTTAGATTTGAAAGTGTATTATTTTTTATATGCATGTGCTCTGCATGTTGCGAAAGTAACAGGGCTTTTTCTATTCCCCTTCCCCACTTTTCCCACAAAGGTCACAGTCAGGCAATGTAAAGCTCTAAATTTCCAATGGCTGCAAAGGAACTGAGGATGCCCATACAATGATGATGGAAAAAATTTGAATTCAAAAATAATGACTGACATAAAATAAATCTGGATGAAATTATGTTCCTAGAATATTACTGCTGACGATGCTCCTTTGGCAATGATACCGTGCCAGAGTAACTAACCTTGTCTTAATTACTGATTGGTTATCATATTAAAGAATCAGAAATAAACCCTGCAATTCCCACGATCATATTGTTAACGTGAGATAATGCAGTAATCTATGACAGTCATTGCATTCCCTTAACATGTCAATAACATTTATCCTTATACAACTATAAAACTCTGATGTGGATGTGTGTGTGTGGGTGTGTATTTATTTGTTTGTGTGTTGTCACATCTTCTCGAAAAAAACGACGTGCTATGGATAACATTTTTACATATTCGGGTAGAGATTTACCCCCTGGTGTCCGAAATCGCCTTATCTGAAAAATTCATGCCTTATTTCTCGAGTTATTTATGAAAATGTTTCACCAACCCGATAAAACGTTGAAAATAAAAGAGATAGTCTCGCTGATGATGTCACATTGGCCCAGCTCTGTATTCCACGCGCTGCAAGTGACATCACCCCCCCTCCCCGTACTCGGGCCCAGGAGCCTGAAGCCGCCAGCCGGGAGCGAGGGAGTATTGTGTTCAGTAACCGGGCCTTCCCTTTGACGACCCCTCCCCCCACCCTGGGCTCTGGATTGAAGCCACTGAACACACAGTCCTTTGGTAGATGCCTGCCCCACTGCCCGCTCCTCGCTAACCTCCTCCATTACCCCCTCCTCCTCTCCCTATCCTCCTCCTCTATCCCTTCCTCCTCCTCGTCTCCCCCACTTCCCCCCTCTTCCCCCCTCCCATCCTCTTCCCCTCTCCCTCCCTCCCCAACTCTCCCCCCCTCCCCACCTCCCCCTTCCTCTCCCCCCTCCTCTCCGTCCCCCTGGCCACTCTCCTGCCCCCCTCTCCCCACCCCCTCTCTCCCCCCACACTCCCTTCCCTCACCCCTTCTCCTCTCCCCCTACTCTCTCCCTCTCCCCCCACTCTTTCCCCCTCCTCTCCCCCCTCTTCCCTCTCCCTCCCCCCTCTCTCACCTCTCTTCCCATCCCTCCCCCTCTCCCCCCTCCCCTTCCACATTCCCTCTCCCTCCCCCTCCCTCCCTTCCCCAACCTCTCCCTCCCCCTCCCACTCCCCCGCCCTTTCCCCATCCTCTCTCCCTCTCTACCCCCCACTTCCCCCTCTCCCCCTATCCTCCTCCCCCCCACTACCCCCTCCCCCTCTCTCCATCCTGCCCCCCTCCCCCCTCCCCTCCCCACCCTCTCCTCTCCTCCTCTCCCCCTCCCTCCCTCTCTCTCCCCCCTCCTCTCTATCCCCCCTCTCTCTCACACCTCTCCCCCTCCCCTCTTCTCCCCACCTCTCTTCCCCCTATTCTCCCCCCCTTTCCCTCTTCCAACACTACCCCCTCTCCCCCTCTCTGCTCTCCCCCTCCTACCTCTACCCACTCTCTTCCCCCTCTCTCACCACTCTCTCCCCCTCTCCTCCCCACTCCCCCCTTCTCTCCCCGTCTCTGCCCCTTTCTTTCTCTCTCTGCCCCCTTCTCTCCCTCTGTCTCTGTCTCTGCCACTCTTTCTCTCTCTCTGTCTCTGCCCCTCTCTCTCTCTGTCTGCCCCCTCTCTCTCTGCCCTCTCTCTCTACCCCACCCCCCTCTCTAGACGCACCTGTGAGTTGGGGGCTATGCGTCAGTGGATAGGGTGAAGATGGGGTAAAAGCCAATTAATAATATTAATATAATATCAAGGGGAGTGGTCAGTGTGTTTGTGTTGGGGGGGTGGTTAGTTTGTGTTGGGCGGGGAGGTTAGTGTGTGTGTGGGGGGGGGGGGGGTAGTGTGTGTGTGTGTGAAGCCACAGGCTGCCCCGCCCCCCAACGGGTCCCACTTGATCTAGTATATATTAAAATTTGAAATGATGAGCACTTTGGACAAACATACAAAGCTAAAACTTAGGAGCAAGAATGGGCACTCAGCCCTTTACACCTGCTCTCTCAATTTATAAAATCATGGCTGATCTGAATGTAGCATCATTTCCACATTTCTGCCTATTGTAATGTTTTATCCTCTTGTTGATCTTGCAATTATAAATAGCATAATATTTAAAGATTCTGCTTCCACCATCCTTTGCCTGTCCCGCTGAGTAACTCCAGCATTTTGTGTCTACCTTCAATTTAAACCAGCAAATGCAGTTTTTTCTTACACGCTGAGAAGAGATCTCCAAAGACTCACAACCATTTGAGGGAAAACATTTTGCCTCATATATGTCTTAAATGGCAACCTCTCATTATTAACCAATGGCTATTAGTTCTAGGTATCCCACAAAAGAAAACATAGTCTCAACATCCACCCTGACATTAACCTTAAATTTATCAGTTTATAATGCGTTCCAAATGATTATACAGGAAATGACAAGTTACCTTGAAATCTCTTGGGTTGCTGCCGAAGAATGATTGACAGGCATAATACACTTACAGGACACAGTTTGAATATACATCAGCATATTGCTATCATTGATTTTATATTATGTGCCACGGTAGAAATATTGAACGTGAATATTTATGTTTCATTGAAAGCTCTATTGCTTCTACCTTAACCCTAACTAATTCCAACTGAGCCTTTTATTCCTGTGTTCATCAGTTCCATATTTGAAAATAATCTGATAGAATTCTCATTTAAATATTAGTCTCTACACTTTTAAGTTATTTCCTCCAGTTCTGTAATTCTTCATATTCACTGCTTTCTCAGTCCTGACTTTCTGTCTCCATCTGATCTTTACTGTCCTGTTATTGAGTCCAAGACAGCTGTCGTCCTAGAATTCCCTCCGTAAATGTTCCTACCTCATGCTCTTTCTCTTCTACAAAAAGCTATTTAACCCTACCTTTCTGACAAAGTATTTGTTCTTATTTTCTATTATTTGAGTTTGAGTTTAGTTTATTGTCTGAGGTACAGCCAGTTAGTGGAAAGACAATACACGATTACAATCCAGCCATTCGCAGTGTACGGATGCATGATCAAGGGATTATCAATTAGTATTATCTCCATTTATGTCCGTGGTGTGCAATATTATCTCATCATAAATCTATGAAATATATATTTTTAATTTTGGAAGAGCTTCATAAATGTATGTTGTTATTGCTGCTGTAAAATCTACCCGATTAAGCATATTTGAGAAAATTATTGATAATCTTTCATTTATTTATAATGTCACAATTGTAAAAATTATACCTGATGACAAGTTTATAGTTTCTGGCAATATCTATTGCTTGCATTTTTCCATACAATACAATACCGTTTATTGTCATTTGAACCTCAAATGAAGTTCAAACAAAATTTGCTTTCTTATCAATTCCATCTATCCACACATGACCACAGGACCTTTAAACAGAGCTATAGAATCATTGTCAGGAAAAAACAGCATGCTATTGGGAAATCAACTTTTAAATTAACCTTGTGAACATTATTTCCAGTAAATGATAAGAAAATAAAAGCTCCTTCCATGTTTCTTTTAACATTAATACTCATTAGCATATGGACCTACATTCAGAATATGCTCTATTGTCTCCAAGGTTAAAGCAAAACATTTTCTGAAGAATGACTAAACTTCCTGCTTTAAAATGACCATTCCCAATCCATCTTAACTGTTAGAGTGTTTGAAACATGAATCATTGAGAATGGATGGCAAATATCAATAAATTAGGGTATATAAATTTGAAATTAATTAAAATTCCATTACAAGATTATATTTCATACCTAAAATGACACTTTTAATGAACATGATCAAGTACAGAACCAGTCTTTGAATCCAGCTCACTGAGGAAATTTTCAAATATAACTAATTTGCTCTGCTGCAAGGATGCAACTTTAACTTCAGGTGTGAATAGTTACCCTACTTGACAATCACATCTTATGGAAGGTCCATTTATCCCTTTTTATCAGGTGAGGGTCTGGATGTAATCCTGAAAGAGGTTATGGTTAGGGTTAGACGCTAATGACCCACGCATGTAATTTAGGCCAGTAAATGCATTATCCAAAGCTGAATCCCATCAACTGCACCTCAGTTCAATAATCCTCATTCCAAATGCTCACCTACTAATCAATAATGTTTATGAAGAATAATGGAACTGCAGATGTTGGTTTTCAAAAACAAGTACTCAATATTATAAAAATCTTGTTTATGAGCTCTTCTTACCTCCCTTGTTTGCATTGTACAAGACTCAACCTACACCTTTGTTTTAAATTACACTGCTATTAGATCATTCCTGCTGCAACATGCATATTCAACTCTGCAAGATTTAAGAAAGGGCACTAGTTGGAGCACCATACGCTAAAATAGAAAACTACCAAATCAATGCTGCCCCCATTCAAATTTCACACCATGTTTGCTCTGCATGATTCCAGTGTAATTTGAAGGAATATACTGGTGTGAGAAATTTAAAATGATAGCCAGGGATGAGATATGACATTAGATAACACATCCATTGACCTTGTCTCTATATAGGTCTATAAAGCTCAACAGACTTCGTACTGGAGTTGGGTGTTTCAATGCCAGCATGTGGAGACGGGCATTCCGCCAGAGCCTAGCCTGTGAATGCGGAGCAGAACAACAGACAGCCAACCATGTCATCGCTGGGTGCCCGCTCTACCACCCACCAAATGGAGCTCAGGGCCTAGCAGACATTGACACGGAGACACCAACCTGGCTGCTCAACACCCGACTTGAGATCTAAATATTCATTTGGTTTATGTTTCATTCGCGAGAAGAAGAAGTCTCTATATTTAGCTCTGAACATTTTGTAGTATTCTTTCCAAGCCCTTGGGGCCAGATAGCACAGTTCATCAACATCCTGGACAATGCAACTTCAGAACAAATTTGCGCACTTGCATTGGATGTGATTTTGGAACTATTCTACACCCAATGCACACAAGATTCATAGTGCAAAACTGAATTTTGTGGCCAAAAAAATGCATTTCAACTTCATTCAGAATGATGTCATAATGTAGACATACCAGAATTGCCACAAAGCAGAGGATCCACCAGCTTCTTGTTCTGATCATAGCAAGCTACGGCTTGATACCGTAGACCCTGCCCACAAACTTTGACATCTCCTTGAACCTTCATGCCAAGTTGCAGTGATACTTTATCTTCACGAAGTACGCAATCTGACCAGTTCCCCAATGGCTGACTGATATATTTGTCACATGGACAAGGCTGGGTCTCGACAAGTGGATACTTCTGGCAAATCTCTTTCTTCTTGCTTTTTCCTGCTGGAACAAGAATAGTTCTTTTTTTGTACTTCTTCCACCAGTCTTAATCTATGCACAAAAATCATATGTTAAAAATTGCTTTTAATTGTTGAGTGTAAACCACACAGATTCAAACTAATGCCTCTGAATGCCATATGGTTAAAATGCAACTATTACAAACTTTTGTTTGTTCCGAATTAATTCCAGATATCAAACATTAGCCTTTTTTTCAGTAATTAATAAACATCATATTGAATGTTAATGCATTTTGTACATCACCCACCATTCCATTTCTCACTATTTTATTACAAAAAACATAATCATTTCATACATTTTGACACTGTTTCAATAGCTTTCTCTTCAGTGAAACAAAAAAAATAACTTCATTATGAAATTAACATTCTCTAATATGTCAATGCTCAACCCTCTTATCTTCCTCATTAAAAAAAACAATAAATTCTCCAATCTTTCTTCATAACGTTTCATTTGCTGAGGATGCTGGTGACTATACAGTGAGCATTATCTAATTATTTTAAATATTTTTTCTTCGGACCTGATAATAATACTTTAAAAATTGTGCAACCTCAACATTAACCTACAATCCTTTTGGTCTGGTTGACTGTATATGTCACAATGAAAAAAATTGAATAAATGATCCCGGTAAATCCTATCTGGAGTTACTGGAATTTCCACAGGTTGGGCATTTGGTTACATTTATAAAAGTTGGTTTTATTTTAAGGATTTTATATATATACATATATATAAATAACCAATGTGGTACTTGTTTTGCCATGGCACCTAATAATATTTGGAAATGATTAATAAAACTTGGTAATCCTGCAACTCTTTTCATTCATTCCTACCTGTGGCATACTTTTGCTTCTTCAATACTGTTACTAGAAACTGCTGCTGCAATTGGAAAGTCAATTCTAGATGACATTTGAAACTAAGCAGGGTGAATGGAACTTTTGTAAACCATATAACCATATAACAATTACAGCACGGAAACAGGCCTTCTCGGCCCTTCCAGTCCATGCCGACCATTTATTTTCCCCTGGTCCAATCTACCTGCACTCAGACGATACCCCTCCATTCCCTTCCAGTCTATATACCTATCCACTTTATTTTAAATGTTAAAATCGATCTTGCCTCCACCACTTCTGCTGGAAGATCATTACACACAGCCACCACTCTCTGAGTAATGAAGTTTCCCCTCATGTTACCCCTAAACTTCTGTCCCTTAATTCTCATGTCATGCCCTCTTGTTTGAATCTTCCCTACCCTCAATGGGAAAAGCTTTTCCACGTCAACTCTGTCTATCCCTTTCATCATTTTAAAGACCTCAATCAAGTCCCCCCTTAACCTTCTGCGCTCCAAAGAATAAAGACCTAACTTGTTCAACCTTTCTCTGTAACTTAGTTGCTGGAACCCAGGCAATATTCTAGTAAATCTCCTCTGTACTCTCTCTATTTTGTTGACATCCTTCCTATAATTAGGAGACCAAAATTGTACACCATGCTCCAGAATTGGTCTCACCAATGCCTTGTACAATTTTAACATTACTTCCCTACTCCTATATTCAATGCTTTGATTTATAAAGGCCAGCACACCAAAAGCTTTCTTTACCACCCTACCTACGTGCGATTCCACCTTCAGGGAACTATGCACAGTTATTCCTAGATCCCTCTGTTCCACAGCATTCCTCAATTCCTTACCATTTACCATGTACGTCCTATTTTGATTTGTCCTGCCAAGATGTAGCACCTCACACTTATCAGCATTAAACTCCATCTGCCATCTTTCAGCCCACTCTTCCAAATGTCCCAAATCTCTCTGTGGACTTTGAAAATCTACTTCATTATCCACAGCACCCCCTATCTTAGTATCATCTGCAGACTTAATTATCCAATTTTCCACCCCATCATCCACCAAAGGTTATAAAGGTCTTGGCTGAGGGGAAAGTTTCCTTACTAAGTGAATCTATGGCAATTAAGTTGTTTTGCCATTGTCTGGCACAAACAGCCTCCTCATTTTAGTCTTAAAGTTTCAGCTTCTCTGCTAAATTCAACTGACCATCATCTTATTGTGTGCCATTTGTCTTTGTTTGACATATTGGCTCACAAGCTTATAGAATGGTAGATTAAATGAATAATTTAATATTAAATGTACCCATACATTATGTAGAAATCCTAGCTAACAACATATTTAAAACTTAGCCCATTGATCAATTTTTGATTCAGGTTTTTTCTATTTATTCACCAACCTTCCACTAATCTGAAACCAAGCCAAAATTATCACTAGCCCTAAATTCTTTATGTCATCATTAAACATTTCACAGTTACTTTGAAAATAGACTACATGTACACACTAAAACTGCCAATTTGATATATCCAACTATTAAATATTAACAAAAAGTACTGCAGAAAAAGTACTAGGAATCTGAAAATAAAAAATATATTCAGTTTAAGGCAGGAATTGTTGTAAAATAGGGATCTGTTAAAGTTTCAGCAAATTACTCTTCTAAAACTCATGGAACTGGCTGTGAACTTGGTGAGTTTTAAGTTTTATTTAATATAACAAGGTTGAATCAAGTCCCTTGTAAAATTTTGAGATTATTTATTTATTTCCAAGGTAGGTGAAAACGGCATTTATAAAGAAAGGAACAGAGCAATCCAGGGCAGGGAAGTAGATATGCTTTTTTTTAATCAATTCAGTATGGAACAATGGAACAGAAAGGTAGACACAAAAAGCTCGAGACCCTTCAGAACAGAACACCTCAGAGTCCATTAACACCTCAAGTCTACATGATTACCATTGTCAATAAAGGTTGACTGATCCCGGTCAGAATCCTTTTTTTTGGAGAAGAAAATTCCACATATTTCATTACTTAAAATAGTATTTCCCCAGTTTTTCTGAAGAAGTGTCTCAACCCGAAACGTCGCCCATTGCTTCTCTTCAAAGATGCTGCTTCACCCGCTGAGTTACTCCAGAATTTGGTGTCTGCATTTGTTTAAACCAGCATCTGCAGTTCTTTCTTACATATCTAGATCTACTGATGCCTTGATGCTGCCTAAAGAAATTATAAGATTGCTTAGATGTCACATTGGCTGACAAGAACAAATATATTTGTCCTTTAAAGGCATGTAGCCAGAAACTCAGCAAAGCTCAGCTAGCAAAATCCAGACTTCTGTGTTTCCTCTGTTTCTGTGAGCCTTAGTTCTAAGTTTGTGTACAAGAAGAAACATCTTCTCCACATCCACTCTGTTTTGACCCCAAAGGATACTACACATTTCAATTGAGTCATCTTAATTTGAAAATAGACTCATAGCTAGCCTGTCCAACCATTCCTTAAGAGAAAGCCAAGTTTCATGTCCAGAACATGAGTGACAATTTCAGCTAACAAGGTGCCATATTAAATTACATTCATCCAGATGGGGATTACCTATAGAGAGACTACCTGGCTAGATACCAGGAACAACATTATTAGACATTTTTAAGAATCTGTAGAAAAATCCCATTGACAAACTAAGGGTCCAACTGGATACCACAGAGTCCATTTACCAAATTAATTGGGTGAAACTAATTTTGCAGATATATCTAGTCATACAGCATGTAAACAAATCCTTCAGCCCAACTCATCTATGCTGACCAAGTTGTCCATCTAAACAAGTTCCAATTGCTCATGCTCATGTTCATGCTCATGTTTGACCCATATCCCTCCAAATCATTCTTATCCATGTGCTTGTCAAAATGCATTTTACATGTTGTTATTATACCTTCCTCATCCATTAGTTTGGCAACTTGTATCACCCTCTGTGTGAACAATGTACCCCTCAGGTTTGTATTAAATCATTCCCTCTCACCTTAAACCTATGCCCTTTGGTTCATGATACCCCAGCCCTGGCAAAAGACTGTGTGCATTCAACCTATTCATTCTCCATGCTATAAGATCTGCTATAAGATCACACCAAGGAATCATCAAGGAATAATGTGCCAGCTTACCAACCTCTCCCTATAACACTCCCTGAGTCCTGGTAACATCTTCAGAAATCTTTTCTGCACTCATTCTAGCTTAATGGTATATTTCTTACTGCAGGGAGACCAACACCGAACACAATACACCAAATGTAACCTCACCAATCACTTAAACAACTGCAGCATTAAATTCCAACTTTGGTATTCAGTGTCCTAATTGATGAAGCCCAACATGCCAAAAACCCTCTTCACCACCCTGACTTCATGTAATGCCACTTTCAGGGAACAATTTACTCCTATCTTCCTCTGCTCTGCAACACTGTGCAGGGCCGTACCATTCATTGTGAAGGTCCTGACTTGGTTTGACTTCCCAAAGTGCAAAATCTCACATTTATCCAAGATGAACTCCATTGCCTCTGCTCGGCTGATCAAGACCCCGCTGTAATTCTTGGCAACCATTAATTCCACACCAGAAGAGATCCAAATCGTCCAAAAATCTGAACCCCTGTCCCCTGCACCGACTCTTCAGCTATGCATTTGTCTATCCTACCCTCCTATTCCTATCCACACTTGCACATGCACAGGGAGTAATTCAGAAATTAGTACACTCAATGCTGGTATCTGTGAGGAAATACAGCATCTTGGAATTTCCTATCTGCGCCTCATATTATTGAGTTTACTATTACTATAGCCCTCTCTGACTTCACCCCTCCCTGCTGTGCCTCAGAGCCCGTTTTGGTGCCACAGAGCTGGTTTCTGCTGCTCCTTTCTCCTGAACAGTTATTGCCCCCAAACAGTAAGATGGTTTACTTGTTTTTTAAGTTTATATCCACAGGAGAATATTACACCTTCTTCCTTCTCTCTTTACCTTTCCTGCTAATCACCCCGTTTCTTTCTGCCTCCACTTAGACTAAAGTTTAAAAAATACCTTTTTAACTCTCAGAATGTAATGACTGTTTTCAAATCTCCCACACTCCTCCTCCTTTCAGCTCGGCGGTCCCTGTTGAAACTAACCTGCCCTTACTTTTACACAAAAAGCTGGAGAAACTCAGCGGGTGCAGCAGCATCTAAGGAGCGAAGGAGATAGGCGACGTTTCGGGTCGAGACCCTTCTTCAGACTGGTCAGGGATCAGGGAAACGAGAGATATAAACAGTGATATGGAGAGATAAAGCAAGAACAATGAGTGAAAGATATGCAAAAAAGTATTGGTGATAAGGGAAGCAAGCCATTGTAAGCTGTTTCTGGTGTGAAAATGAGAAGCTAGTGCGACTTGGGGGGGGGGGGGGAGATGGAGAAGGAATGTCAGGGCCCAAGGGCTGAGGGAGAGGTGGGGGGGGGGGGGGTGGAAGGGAGCAGTCTGGGTTAACAGAATTGAGAAAATTCAATGTTTAAGCCCAGAGGATGCAAACTCCCCAAGCGGAATATGAGATGTTGTTCCTCAAACTTGCGGTGTTGTTCACTCTGGCCATGGAGGAGGCCCAGGACCGAGAGGTCGGATACGGAGTGGGAGGGGGAGTTGAAGTGCTGAGCCACCGGGAGGTCGGGTTGGTTATTGCGGACCGAGCGGAGGTGTTCGGCGAAACGATCGCCTAGCCTCCGCTTGGTCTCACCGATGTAGATTAGCTGGCATCTGGAGCAACGGATGCAGTAGACGAGGTTGGAGGAGGTGCAGGTGAACCTCTGTCGGACTTGGAATGACTGCTTGGGTCCCTGAAAGGAGTGGATGGGGGAGGTGAAGGGACAAGTGTAGCATCTCTTGCGGTTGCAAGGGAAAGTGCCCGGGGAAGGAGTGGAGCGGGAGGGAAGGGAAGAATTGACGAGGGAGTTGCGGAGGGAGCGGTCTTTGCGGAAGGCAGACAGGGGGGGAAATGGGAAGATGTGGCGAGTGGAGGGGTCACGTTGGAGGTGGCGAAACTGGCGGAGGACTATCTGTTGTATGCGCTGGCTGGTGGGGTGAAAGGTGAGGACCAGGGGGACTCAGCCCTTGTTGTGAGTGGGGGAATGGGGAGAGAGGGCAGTGTTGCGGGGTATGGAGGAGACCCTGGTGCGAGCCTCATCGATAGTGGGGGAGGGGAAACCCCATTCTCTGAAGAACGAGGACATTTGCGATGACCTGGTGTGGAACACGTCATCCTGGGAGCAGATGCGGCGTAGTCGGAGGAATTGGGAATAGGGGATGGAGTCCTTACAGGAAGCAGGGTGGGAGGAAGAGTAGTCCAGGTAGCTGTGGGAGTCAGTTGGTTTGTAGTGGATGTCAGTCAGGAGTGTGTCACCTGCAATAGAGATGGTGAGGTCAAGGAATGGTAGGGAAATGTCGGAAATGGTCCAAGTATATTTGAGTGCCGGATGGAAGTTGGTGGTGAAATGGATAAAGTCAGTCAGTTCTGCGTGGGTGCAGGAGGTGACACCAAAGCAGTCGTCAATGTAACGGAGGTAAAGGTCGGGGGTGGGGCCCTGGTACGCCGAGAACAAAGATTGTTCGACGTACCCGACAAAGAGGCAGGCGTAGCTAGGGCCCATGCGTGTGCCCATAGCTACGCCTTGTGTTTGGAGGAAATGGGAGGAGTCAAAAGAGAAGTTGTTTAGGGTAAGGACCAACTCCGCTAGGCGGAGGAGGGTGTCAGTGGATGGGTATGGGTTGCTCCTCTGGTCGAGGAAGTACCGGAGGGCTTTGAGACCATCCTGGTGGGGGATGCAGGTGTATAGTGACTGGACGTCCATGGTGAAGATGAGAGGATGGGGGCCTGGACAACGGAATGTGCGGAGCCGACGGAGAGTGTCTGAGGTGTCTTGAACATCGGTGGGGAGGGATTTAACAAAGGGGGATAGGATGGAGTCAAGGTATGTGGAAATGTGTTCGGTGGGGCACGAACAGGCAGAGACAATGGGTCTGCCGGGGCAGTCGGGTTTGTGGATTTTGGGGAGAAGGTAAAATCGGGCTGTGCGGGGCTGTGAAACGATGAGGTTGGAGGCTCGGGGGGGTAGGGAGCCGGAGTTAATGAAGTCAGTTATGGTGCTCGAGATGGTGGCCTGGTGCTCGTCAGTGGGGTCATGGTCCAGGGGTAAGTAGGAGGAGGTGTCCGAGAGTTGGCGCGTGGCCTCTGCTTTGTAGAGATCGACGCGCCAGACTACCACGGCACCTCCCTTGTCGGCGGGTTTGATAACCCAGTCTGGGTTGTTGCGGAGTGAGTCGATGGCAGTACGTTCGGAGGGGGAGAGATTGGAGTGAGACAGGGGAGTGGAGAAGTCGAGGCGGTTGATGTCCCGACGGCAGTTTTGTATAAATAGTTCTAAAGCTGGAGGGCCACGAGGGGGGGTCCACGAGGAGGGGGTACGTGGGAGACAGGAAAAGGGATCATCAGTGGGGGGCGAGGACTTGTTCCCGTGGAAAAACGCTGTGAGGCGGAGGCGACGGTAGAAAAGCTCCAAGTCGTGGTGGGCGCGGAACTCATTGAGGTGGGGACGGAGGGGGACAAAGGTAAGACCTCTGCTGAGGACCGACCTTTCGGTGTCGGAGAGGGGGAGGTCCGGGGGGATGGTGAACACACGGCAGGGATGGGGGTTGTGGCTGGAGGAAGGCAGGTGAGTGGACTGAGGACGGGGTGTTGTGTGGTGGGGGGGTGGAGGGTGGTCAGGGGGTGGGGGGGTATGTGGGCTGTGGTGTGGGTGGGAAAGAGCAGGGGTTACATGGTAGGAGGGGAATGGGGAAGACCCAGTGGAATAGCCACTGAGGTCACCGGGGCTGGGGAGACGGGCACTAGGACCCAGTTCCGTTAACAACAGAGTGGTGGGAGGAGTGAGCAACGTGGAGGCTTCAGGCCCGCTGCACAGTCCAGTCTGTAGGTGAGGCGACGGCTGCTGGCTGCTGGAGGGCAGTGGAATGTCGTGGGTCGGCGGGCCCGAAGGTAGCAGTCCGCGGGCAGTGGAGTCGGTGTCGGCGGGCGATGCGTGGGTGGTCCTGGTCGGCGAGTGGTCGGTGGGGCAGCAAGGTTCAGCCCGCCCGGTGAGGCGGCGAGATGAGTGGGGTGCGGTGCGGCGGCCATGTTCGGAGGGCCCCGGTCCGGCGGCGATGCAAGGTGAGACGGGTGGGCTGTGATCTTTGGCGGGCCCAGTACAGCGGCGATGCTGGATGGGCCCGGTGCGGCGATGAGGGTAGGTGGTCCCGGGGGGCAGCGAGGTTCGGCGGTCGCGTTGTGCTGGAGATCAGCGGTGGAATCGGGAAGGGTGAGATAAACAGAGTTACCGGGTAGGCAGCGAGGCTGGGCGTCATCGGTAGGCAGGTGGGGGTCGGCGGCAGCATCGGCGTGGAGGTCGGTGAAGGCGGCGTCCCGGTGAGTCCTGGAGGCGCTCCTTGTGGCCAAGATGGCGTCGGGGGACTCAGGCCAGCGACTCGGGCCAGAGTTGGGGCCCGGGGCCTGCGGGGCGGTGGAGTCGGGGATTGTCGGTAGCTGGAACGGCCTGGAGGCGGGCTAACTTCAGGTCCTTGGTGGAGGTAAGATGGGACAGGAATTGTTGATTGAAGCGGTGGATCTTCGGAGGATGTAGTGCAGTTGGGGTCCAGAGGAGCAACCCATACCCATCCACTGACACCCTCCTCCGCCTAGCGGAGTTGGTCCTTACCCTAAACAACTTCTCTTTTGACTCCTCCCATTTCCTCCAAACACAAGGCGTAGCTATGGGCACACGCATGGGCCCTAGCTACGCCTGCCTCTTTGTCGGGTACGTCGAACAATCTTTGTTCTCGGCGTACCAGGGCCCCACCCCCGACCTTTACCTCCGTTACATTGACGACTGCTTTGGTGTCACCTCCTGCACCCACGCAGAACTGACTGACTTTATCCATTTCACCACCAACTTCCATCCGGCACTCAAATATACTTGGACCATTTCCGACATTTCCCTACCATTCCTTGACCTCACCATCTCTATTGCAGGTGACACACTCCTGACTGACATCCACTACAAACCAACTGACTCCCACAGCTACCTGGACTACTCTTCCTCCCACCCTGCTTCCTGTAAGGACTCCATCCCCTATTCCCAATTCCTCCGACTACGCCGCATCTGCTCCCAGGATGACGTGTTCCACACCAGGTCATCGCAAATGTCCTCGTTCTTCAGAGAACGGGGTTTCCCCTCCCCCACTATCGATGAGGCTCGCACCAGGGTCTCCTCCATACCCCGCAACACTGCCCTCTCTCCCCATTCCCCCACTCACAACAAGGGCCGAGTCCCCCTGGTCCTCACCTTTCACCCCACCAGCCAGCGCATACAACAGATAGTCCTCTGCCAGTTTCCCCACCTCCAACGTGACCCCTCCACTCGCCACATCTTCCCATTTCCCCCCCTGTCTGCCTTCCGCAAAGACCGCTCCCTCCGCAACTCCCTCGTCAATTCTTCCCTTCCCTCCCGCTCCACTCCTTCCCCGGGCACTTTCCCATGCAACCGCAAGAGATGCTACACTTGTCCCTTCACCTCCCCCATCCACTCCTTTCAGGGACCCAAGCAGTCATTCCAAGTCCGACAGAGGTTCACCTGCACCTACTCCAACCTCGTCTACTGCATCCGTTGCTCCAGATGCCAGCTAATCTACATCGGTGAGACCAAGCGGAGGCTAGGCGATCGTTTCGCCGAACACCTCCGCTCGGTCCGCAATAACCAACCCGACCTCCCGGTGGCTCAGCACTTCAACTCCCCCTCCCACTCCGTATCCGACCTCTCGGTCCTGGGCCTCCTCCATGGCCAGAGTGAACAACACCGCAAGTTTGAGGAACAACATCTCATATTCCGCTTGGGGAGTTTGCATCCTCTGGGCTTAAACATTGAATTTTCTCAATTCTGTTAACCCAGACTGCTCCCTTCCCCCCCCCCCCCCACCTCTCCCTCAGCCCTTGGGCCCTGACATTCCTTCTCCATCTCCCCCCCCCCCCCCCAAGTCGCACTAGCTTCTCATTTTCACACCAGAAACAGCTTACACTGGCTTGCTTCCCTTATCACCAATACTTTTTTGCATATCTTTCACTCATTGTTCTTGCTTTATCTCTCCATATCACTGTTTATATCTCTCGTTTCCCTGATCCCTGACCAGTCTGAAGAAGGGTCTCGACCCGAAACGTCGCCTATCTCCTTCGCTCCTTAGATGCTGCTGCACCCGCTGAGTTTCTCCAGCTTTTTGTGTAACCCTCGATTCTCCAGCATCTGCAGTTCCTTACTTTTACATCTGTGTTTCAAATTTCTGGTGCCCTTCCTCCCTTCAGCTCTGGGAATTCTGTAGAAACTAACCTTCCCTTCCATTAATGACTGTTTTTCAAATCTCCTGCGCCGTTCCTCCTTTCAGATGCATTGTCCTTTTTTAAACTATTATATCTGAATGCATGATGTTGCGATATAGTTGATGAAAAAACAAAAAATGTCAGGGTGTCAGGGGTTATGGGGAGAAGGCGGGAGAATGGGGTTAGGAGGGAGAGATAGATCAGCCATGATTGACTGGAGTAGACTTGAAGGGCCAAATGGCCTAATTCTGTTCGTATCACTTATAATTGTCAAATATATTTGTGAAGAATGTCAACTTATTAAATCGCATCAAAATTTGAATACCACGTGACTGTGTACAAAAATGTTCGTAACATTTAGGATTAAAAGGATGTTGTTTGTGTTATTTGTTCCAGGTTGATGAGAAGCTACCATTGTGCAGACATTGGAAATTTTATTTTACCATTTATGATACACTGAGTATATTGCTGTATACTGTGATAAGCCCGATTAATTGCAAAAGGGACTACAATTATGCATTGCTTATAGTTTAATTTAATTTCCTACAATCAGGGCTTGTGGGATAAAATATTTCATTTAATTATACGAGTTGGCAAGGGGGCTTCGAACAAACAGTTACAAATGTTCCTTTTGTGTAATGTCTCCCATAAGCCCAATACTCGCCTACAAGGGATCTCCGTCGGCTTTGGGTTGATCCACAGCCTGATTTACAGGGACTGAACCTGGACCAATTAGTCAACATGCAATCGGCATGGCATGGAATCCAACACTTCTGGACCAGGGGGGGCATTGGACTTGCCCACTTCAAGCATCCAAAAATATCTGCATGTTGGTCATCTCCTGTTTTACAGACCACACCTGAGAATAAACATAGATAATTAATAGAGTTTTCATGACTTTTCCATTATAAATGTTGTTTTTTATATTAAAATGGGTAGGAATGAAATACAGCGACAAAAACACAGTTTGCAACGTATATTTTATGTATTGTTATGAATTGACAACAGGTTGACATCTGAAGTATGCAGATGACACAACAGTGGTGGGCCTCATCAGGGATGACAATGAGCTGGCTTACAGGGAGGAGGTGAAACAACTGGTGGACTGGTGCAATACGAACAACCTGATCCTGAATGTCGAAAAAACAAAGGAGGTTATCGTCGACTTCAGGAAAACCCGGCACAGTCCCATACCACTTCACATCAATGACAGCGGTGTGGAGGTGGTCAGTAGCACAAAGTTCCTGGGGGTGCAGATCACTAACAGTCTGACCTGGTCGAATAACATCTCATCAACAGTTAAGAGAGCGCAGCAGTGGTTGCACTTTATGCGCCGGATGAGAAGAGCTCACCTCCCCCATCCCATCCTCACTACTTTCTACAGGGGCACCATAGAGAGTATTCTGACCAGCTGTATCTCTGTCTGGTTTGGGGACTGTAGAGCCTCCGACTGGAAGTCTGCGCAGAGAGTGGTGAGGACAGCGGAAAAAATCATCGGGACCTCTCTCCCCTCAATCGGGGATATTGCAACCAAACGTTGCGTGTCTAAGGCCAGCAGCATTATAAAAGACGCCACACATCTCCATCACGGACTCTGCTGCCCTCGGGAAAAAGATATCACAGCATAAGGAGCAGAACATCAAGGTTCTGCAACAGCTTCTTCCCACGAGCCAACAGACTCCTGAATGCCATGTAATGGGCTGCCACCATTGTCTATTTATCCTTTTATCCTTTTTATCCATGTTTATCCTTCTGTTAATTTATCGTGTTGCACAGGGAGCCAAATGCAACAAAATTTTGTTTGGAACTGCATATATCAATGTATTTCTAAATGAAAATAAAGTTTGTTTGACTTTTGACTTGTTATTTTCTAACAATAAATCCTCATGATACAGTACTTGATCATAAGACATCTCACCATGTTAGATGAATTAATATTGGTACAATTATTCAAGAGGACAGCAGAGGTAAACCTGGTAATTACAAAGCTGAAATTGCATCATGTAACTTCTAATAATGCTCCTAAGATAGCAGTCTACTTGACGGGCACCCCTTCCACAACATTTACTCAATCCACCACTGCTGCACTGTAGCAGCAGTTAATCTAATCTGCAGGATGCATTGCAGTAACTCACTAAGACTCCTTAGACAGAAGAAACCAAACCCAGGACCTCTATCAGTAAGAAGGACAAGGGAAGCAAAAGCATCACCACCTAGAAGTTGCCCTCCAAGACACCACGTCCTTACCTACCATATAACCATATAACCATATAACAATTACAGCACGGAAACAGGCCATCTCGGCCCTTCAAGTCCGTGCCGAACAACTTTTTTCCCTTAGTCCCACCTGCCTGCACTTATACCATAACCCTCCATACCCTTCTCATCCATATGCCTATCCAATTTATTTTTAAATGATACCAATGAACCTGCCGCCACCACTTCCACTGGAAGCTCATTCCACACCGCTACCACTCTCTGACTAAAGAAGTTCCCCCTCATGTTACCCCTAAACCTCTAAAGTCATGTCCTCTTGTTTGAATCTTCCCTATTCTCAAAGGGAAAAGCTTGTCCACATCAACTCTGTCTATCCCTCTCATCATTTTAAAGACCTCTATCAAGTCCCCCCTTAACCTTCTGCGCTCCAGAGAATAAAGACCTAACTTACTCAACCTCTCTCTGTAACTTAGCTGTTGAAACCCAGGCAACATTCTAGTAAATCACCTCTGTACCCTCTCTATTTTGTTGACATCCTTCCTATAATTGGGTGACCAAAATTGTACACCATACTCCAGATTTGGTCTCACCAATGCCTTGTACAATTTTAACATTACATCCCAGCTTCTATACTCAATGCTCTGATTTATAAAGGCTAGCATACCAAAAGCTTTCTTTACCACCCTATCTATATGAGATTCCACCTTCAAGGAACTATGCACGGTTATTCCCAGATCCCTCTGTTCAACTGTATTCTTCAATTCCCTACCGTTTACAATGTACGTCCTATTTTGATTTGTCCTGCCAAGGTGTAGCACCTCACATTTATCAGCATTAAACTCCATCTGCCATCTTTCAGCCCATTTTTCCAACTGGCCTAAATCATTCTGTAGACTTTGGAAATCCTCTTCATTATCCACAACATCCCCTATCTTGGTATCATCTGCATACTTACTAAACCAATTTACCACCCATTCATCCAGATCATTGATGTACATGACAAACAACAAAGGACCCAACACAGATCCCTGAGGCACCCCACTAGTCACCTGCCTCCAACCCGACAAACAGCCATCCACCATTACCCTCTGGCTTCTCCCATTCAGCCACTGTTGAATCCATCTTGCTATTCGTGCATTTATACCCAACAGTTGAACCTTCTACCTGGAAATGTATCACCATCTCTTTAACTTTAATGGGTCAAAATCGTGAAACGCCCTCCCAAACTGCATTGTAATATATACCCACACCTCAAGAACTGCAGGAGTTCAAGAAAGCTGCTCACCATTTTATTCTCACAAGCAGTAACGGATGGGCAATTGGATGCTGACCCAGGCTGCAAAGCCCACAACACTTGTATTCATACAAAAAAAAGTTACTTCTAAATGTTCTGAGAACCAATTGAGTTTTTTTTCTAAGAAATTGGATGTAGCAAGCTGTTAGAAGCTCATAAGGGCTAGTCAAATAAGTAATGGAAGCACCATGGACAGCAATATTTATTTATTTTCCCAGAAATAAGTTTTAAAACCTAATTCCTTGAAGTACTTTGGACTATGAAGTGATTTTCTGATAAGCAAGGTGATAATAAGTTTTGACCAGTTAGTTCTAAATTATGTTTAAGTATTAGTCACTTGTTCTGGAAGATCTGAGGATTTGCTGATCACATGTTCATTGACAGAAAGTTTTATGAGAATCAAGCCGGTCACATCACTCTGGCTTGATGTCAGTTAAATTCTCTGGAGAGATAAAAACCTCAATCCTGCAATTAACAGCAAAGCAATGTACTTTATCTTAAGGAAAGTTATCCCTAAACAATCTCGGTCAGAAGTGTTTCCCTCATCTAATGCTGCTTTGCTTTCAGATGTCAGAACAAGGTGATGTCTGACAATAGACAACAGTGATGGCATCAACAGTCTGGACAGCCATTCACAGGAAAGATTTTTTGGACAGCAAACCAGGAAAGAAAGAGTGAAAAATTTGACTCTTTTGACTCATACTTTAAGCATTTTGGACAACAGAAAATGAAAATTAAATCAACAAATATGTTAGATAAGTTCATGTTCATAAGTTCATTTATTGTCACGTACACAATTGGCGTAGTGAAATTAACTGGCCAGGTCAGTCATACATTTTGATAGATCATTAATAAGTACTATAAATCAAATAAAATGCAATCTAAATGCACTAAATAATTTGAGATATTTAACTGAAATTACAGTCTTTGGCTCCATTTGTATTAGTTAAAAATATGAATGTGGAGTACATTTACATTAAAAACTGACTCAGATCTCATGTTATGAATTATAATTTTATATTGGTATATAACAGCAATGCTAGTTTGTAAATAACTTGTAAGCATGTCAGTTCCATATTTTTTCCCTTAGTTGTGGTGACAACAGCTACTGGGAACATGTGTGAGACCAGTCTTGCGTGAAAACATGAAAATTACTGCCAGTCTCACAATATAACGAGAGCAAATTCCAATCTGGCAATCAAACTAAAAAACACTGTTAATGCTGGAAATACAATTTCATTGTTCAGTTCACTATTGCATATTACTCTTGACTCTCTTGAAAAGTCAGCATCTTTAGAATAAGAAAAAGTCAACATTTCAGTTTAAAACCCTTGCCCAGATAATTTGGCGATTTTTACAACTGTATAATTTGATTTAATTACTGATAAACTAAATCTCAACTGTTCTTCCAGCAATATATTCAGCTCAGGAGAATCAGTGGAATGCTATTTTACTTCAGAGTCACATGAATGACTACGTGAAGAAGCCCCGCCTGGCGCTTGATCGGCATTACGTCGACGCTGTCGGTGGAGGAAAGAGTTGCAGAGCACAGCTCCAACACAGCGGTAAGGAAATGGCCCGCAGGTAAGTGAAATTATTTTACTTCCAGGGCGTTTTTAAAACTCCGTAGGCTGGTGGGTAAACCAGGAGGAGTTAAACTAAAATGGAGAAAGTTAAAAAATCGCGGGTAAAATATGCGTCCCGGGGTGGAGAAGAGTCGGGACAGCAGATTATTGCGGAGCCGGTTCCGATACCGGTGGCCGTTAGTGAGCCTTTGGTTGCTCCACAAACAGAAACTTTGGAGGAAAACGCAGTGCATAAAAAATGTAAAAGAAAAGCTGAAAGGCCTGAGGTTTCTGATGAATCCAATTCGGAAGGTCCAGAAAGGAAAGCCTTGTGGCTCAGAATGGATCAAATGGAGAAAATACTCCAAGCAATAATCAACCAAGGGTCTAAGAACCCAGAATATTCCCAGGCAGCCACTGAGGGGCTGCCTGGTTCCATATCATGAATATGGTGCCAGTTTGAATTGGGAATTTGAAACTCCAGTGCCCAGGACTGGGCTGGAGGAAGTCTCCTTTGAACAAGTTTCAGGAGTACCAGGGCTGTATGAGACCGACCCTGAAAGTGGTGATTGCGGTCAGGAGTACCCACCACAATACAAATATGTTGATCCAGGTGTGCCTGATGTATCACAAAGTTTTGCGATACCTGGAGGAGGTGGTGAGGCCATGGAAGAAAACCTTGCGGCCAATATTAATTATATGGTCTCTCACCCGCTTCAAGAAGCTGTTATGGTTGAGACAGCAGATTTGTATAAAACACCTATTAATTGTACCTCACTGAAGGTGCCTACGGTGAATCCGGCTATTTGGGCGCCAATGTCAACAATGATGCGGGCGCAGGAAATACGATTTCAAAGAATCCTCAAGCTGATTTTGGCTGGCATCAATGCCTTTGGAAGACAAGTGGAAGGTTGTGGAATGACCAAAGTTCAGAAGCATATGTTGGCATTATTCTGCAACTCATTTGAGATAAATTGTATGAGGAAGATTGCCATTCGGCCTCTATTACATCCAAGATTTGCAGGGTTGTGCAGATCAAGCAATGTTCAAGCTCCTGGTTATTTGTTCGGAGAAAATTTGTCTAAACAAATTAAAGAAATTGATGAAGAGGAAAAAACTATTGGCCTCATGAAACCCTTCAATTTTGGCCAGAGAAGGGCTGGTCAAATGAGAAGGGGATTTGATTTTGGAGCTGGAACAAGCCGAGGCAGGAGTATGGTAAGGAAGAATTACCAACCAGCACAGCCGAATGTACATCCATTTGTTGGGAGAAGGAGATCACTACGTCCGGTTGGAGAGGTACAAAAACTTTATCCTATCAAAGAAGAATGTTTGGATGAACCTCAGATTGGTGGTAGACTCAGAATGTTTTATAATGAATGGAACAGTATAACAGCTGATCGTGTTGTATTAGATACTGTTTTAGCATCTACCATTGATTTTGTAGAAGGTATGGATCCACTGGGACAGAATAAGCCTAATCATACTTTGATGTTTTCTGTTCTTGAAAAAATTCAAATTGATAAAGAGGTTAAGAATTTGTGTAGAAAAGGAGTTATCGAGAAAACAGGAGAGGATCCACAACAATTTGTGTCAAATATTTTCCCCAGACCAAAGAAAGATGGGGGTTATAGAATCATTTTAGATCTCACACAATTGAATACATTTGTCCAGTATAAACATTTTAAAATGGACACCTTCAACACTGCAATGCAGCTGCTATCAACAGGTTGTTAAGCAAAGTATGCAACGTAATTTCATTTGGAACTGCATATATCAATGTATTTCTAAATGACAATAAAGTTTGTTTGACTTGACTTATATGGCTAGAATAGATTTGAAGGATGCATATTATTCAGTTCCAATTCATCATCACTTTCGCAGGTATTTAAAGTTTAAGTGGATGGGACAGCTGTGGCAATACAAAGCATTACCTAATGGATTAAGCTCAGCACCTAGACTGTTCACTAAATTGTTGAAACCGGCACTTGCATTGCTAAGGGCACAAAAACACATAGTTATGGCTTATCTAGATGACATTTTAATTGTCAATGCTAATCAGGAGTCAGCTGAAAAATCAGTCTCAGCAACTACAAGTCTGTTTGAAAGGCTGGGGTTCCTGATTCATCCAACAAAATCTAAGTTACAGCCATCCCAAATCATTGAATATCTGGGGTTTGTGATTAATTCAGTTACCATGTTAGTAACTTTACCAATAGATGAGGTTATTGATTTGACAAATGTGTGTCAGAGTCTGATTAACAAACCTTATCCCTCCATCCGAGAAGTTGCTAAGGTTATTGGGAAGTTAGTAGCAGCATTCCCTGCAGTAGAATTTGGTCCACTGCATTACCAAAATCTTCAAAGGGCAAAAACTCAAGCGCTTATACAGCGAGCAGGCCATTTTGATAGGCCTATGAAATTGCCAAAGGAAGCCTTATCAGAATTGCATTGGTGGATTGAGAATGTTCCACAAGCTGTTAAGAACATTTTAGTTCAGCAGCCAGTAGTGTTTTTGCAAACTGATGCAAGTTCTCTCGGATGGGGAGCTATGGATAATGAGACCATCTGTGGGGGCAGATGGACTGTCCAAGAGGATTTATTGCTCCAAACATATGGTATAAATTATCATGTGATCATCTGGTAAACCAGAAGTATCATTGGTGTATTGGTAAAAATATTTGGCTTTCAGCTATTTATCTCCCAGGGAGAGACAATGTTGTGGCATCCAAAAGATCACGTATATTTAAAGACAGTACAGAATGGATGTTAAATCCACAAATTTTCAAAAATATAGTCAGTCGGTATGGAGTGCCGGACATTGACCTGTTTGGCATCTAGATTGAATCATCAATTGCCCAAATACATGTCTTGGGAACACGATCAAGGGACAGTAGCGGTGGATGCTTTCTCGCTACACAGGGGGAATACGTTATTTTGTGCTTTTCCCCCATTCTGTCTGATTGGGCAATGTCTCAAGAAAATAGCGCAAGACGCTGCCAAAGGCATTTTGGTGGAGCCAAATTGGCCTATGCAGTCATGGTTCCCATTGATCTTAAAAATGATTATTGAACCATGTATGATGATTCCTAGTTGCGACAATTTGTTGACACAACCAGTAACAAAAGAAGTTCATCCATTGCATGATCATATGAATTTGTTAATTTGCAGGTTCTGACCAGACCATTGCAAGAGTTTAAACTGTCGGTCAGGACCATGGATGTTATAGGTGCAGCTTGGAGGAATAGCACTAAAAAACAATATATGTCGCATATAAGGAAATGGGAAGCCTTTTGTAGGCAGTCAAAGATATCTTATCATACTGCAAACATTTCAAATGTATTGGAGTTCCTTGCTGGGTTACATTTTGATGAGCATTTGAGTTATAGTGCCATTAGTTGTGCTCGTAGTGCTTTGTCGTCCTACTTAGGACAAATTTCTGATCGAGATTCAGTTCGGTCTCACCCATTAGTATCCCGATTCATGAAAGGAATTTTTAATGAAAATCCTCCCAAGCCCAGATATACAGAAATTTGGGATGTTAGCATTGTTCTCACTTTGCTTAAGCAATGGACTCCAATTACTTCAATGTCTTTGCAGAAGTTAACATTCAAGGTAGTTATGTTAATGGCATTAGTGTCGGCTCAAAGAGTACAAACTTTGCAATTGTTACGGTTAGATTGCATGCATGTGGCTGCAGATAACATTGTGTTTTATGTTTATGACCTGATCAAACAAAGCAGACCAGGGAGAACTGGAGCTAAGGTAATGTTTAAAGCATATCCTATCGAAGAAACATTGTGTGTAGTTGAGCATTTAACTCAATACATTGAAGTAACCAAAAATCTCAGAGGTTCTGAGAAAGCGTTATTGATAACGCACAAAAAACCACATACAAAAGTTTCAGTTCAAACCATTTCTAGATGGTTAAAACAGGTTTTGGATCTAGCAGGAATAGACACTGATGTGTTTAAATCTCACTCCACTAGGGCGGCAGCTATGTCCGCGGCGAAGTTACAGGACGTACCACTCGATCAAATTTTAGAGGCCGCAGGGTGGTGTAGAGAAGAAACGTTTTCAAAGTTCTGCAATAAACCTGTTGTCATGGTGCCAGGATTTGGACACGCAGTACTGGGTTATCTTTAAATGCTTGCTTTGTTTTATATTATCGATTTATATTATCGATTTATGTTATCATTGATATCATTATCATTTTTTCTTTTGTAAAATTTTCCCCTACGATAGAGGGGTTATTATTAAAAGAATGTTCTTTTTATGATTAAAAGACTTATTACATAAATTGTAGCAATGTTTTAAAATACTATTTTCTCACTACTGTATTGACTAAACAGAGTGTCGTATGGAATGAATCTACGACATAAAAAAAACAGAGCTTTAAAATCTTCACGTAGTCACTCACGTGACTCCGAAGTAAAATAGTAAGATTAAATGAGAACTTACCTGTTCGAAGTTTGATCTTTATTTTATGAGGAGTTACGATGAGGGATTACGTGCCCTCTGCTCCAAACCCTCATAATATAAATGATCATCTGATAGTTCTAGTCTATGTTGGGCCTTACTATCTTACTCCGGCTATTGGTTCTGTGTTTTTCATGCCGCTGCTTTGAAGTATGCTGATCAAACGCCAGGCGGGGCTTCTTCATGTAATCCCTCATCGTAACTCCTCATAAAATAAAGATCAAACTTCGAACAGGTAAGTTCTCGTTTAATCTTATTATTTCTAACTACTGGCTTACTGTGTTCTCAGGTCTACCAGGTCAGTAAATTTTAATGATTGCTGCTGTTATTTTCCTGCTAGACCATAATCAGAGATTTTACAACATAGATTTTTTTTTTGGTCGATGTTAGCTTAACGAGCTGAATGGGCTTGTTTTCATGCTATTTCTCTCTATGGATCTATGATTCTAAACGTTGTAATTGTATCTACCTACACTACCTCCTCCAGTAGCTCATTCCAGATATTTGTGTGAAAACATACCCCTCAGAATTAGTTTCAATGTCTCCCTCTCATTTTATACTGTGCCTACTTGTTCTCGTCTCCCAGGTAAAAAAATGACTATCTTATATATACCCATCTTGACTGTATAAACCTCCGTAAGGTCTATATCAGCCTCCTACTTTCCAGTGAGGATAAACCTAGTCTACCAATCCCTCCTCATAATTACAGCTCATTATTCCAGGTAACATCCTGGTGAATCTCTTCTGCACTCTTTCTATTACTAACACATAATTCCTGCTATTAATAAGTAATTAAAAGACATTAAAAATCAATTAACAATTAAAAAAACTAAAAATTATTCAATTAAAGATTATGGTGATAGATGAAATGGCAATGATAGATTATTAAAATATTTTTATACTTAAACATTTAAGAACAGTATTTAAAACCAGATCTACCTTATGACTAGCCTTGTCACTAATAACCTTTCACAGTGTCATCGAATCACAGTCTTACAGGCTCCTCAGCTGAACTTGTCCATACCGGCCAACATGTCCCATCTACAAGTACTCTCCATTCAAACAAATTATTGTTCCTGTACAATGCCGAATGTGTGGATGGCAACAGTCACAATGAGAAATGATGGCAATTCAGCAAGAAGTGACAAGCAAGTTCAAACCCATTATTTGATTGTTATAACATGATATGGTCAGATAATGGGATGGAACCTAAAAACAACCAGCACAACCATGTAGACATTCCAAATTGTAGGGGAGAAACTTCCCCATAAAATGGTACTTTCCTTTGCTCAAACTTTCATTGTAAGTCACAATTCATGGTTTTGTTTGCACATAAGACCACACAAAGCAACCAAGTCAAGTCAAGTGAGTTTGTCACGTGTCCCAGATAAGACAATGACATTCTTGCTTGCTGCAGCACATCAGAATATAGTAAGCATAAATACAGAACAGTTCAGTGTGTCTATATAGCATAGACTATACATATATACACATAAATAAACAGATAAAGTGCAATAGACTGTTATAGTTCAGAGTTTAATAGCCTGATACTGTGGGGAAGTAGCTGTTCATGAACCTGGATGTACCAGATTTCAGGCTCCTGTACCTTCTACCTGATGCAGCGGAGAGATGAGTGTGTGGCCAGGATGGTGTGGGTCCTTGATGATGTTGGCAGCCTTTTTGAGGCAGCGACTGCGATAAATCCCTCCGATGGTGGGGAGTTCAGAACCGATGATGGACTGGGCAGTGGTCACAACTTTCTGCATTCCTTTCCGCTCCTGGACACTCAAGTTGCCAAACCAAGCCACGATGCAACCAGTCAGCATGCTCTCTACTGTGCACCTGTAGAAGCTTAAGAGAGTCCTCTTTGACATCTCCGTAATCTTCTCAGGAAGTAGAGGCGCTGATGTGCTTTCTTTATAATTGCATCAGTGTGCTGGGACCAGGAAAGATCTTCAGAAATATGCACACCCAGGAATTTGAAGTTCTTGACCCTTTCCACCATCCCGTTGATATAAACAGGATTGTGTGTCACTATTCTACCCCTCCCAAAGTCCACAATCAGTTGCTTGATTTTGCTGGTGTTGGAAGCCAGGTTATTGTGCTTACTTCATTTGGTCAATCGGTTGATCTCAGTTCTAAACTCTGACTCGTCACCATCAGTGATTTGTCCCACAACAGTCCTGTCGTCGGCAAACTTGATGATTGAGTTTGCACTATGTCCTGCTACGCAGTTATGAGTATAGAGTGAGTACAGCAGAGGGCTGAGCACGCAGCCTTGAGGTGTTCCCGTACTGATTGTTATCGAGGAATGACACATTTCCACCAATACAGACAGACTGTGGTCTGTGGATGAATAAGTCGAGGATCCAATTGCAGAGGGATGCGCAGAGACCCAGATCTGTCTGAGAGCTTGGTAACCAGTTTGGAGGGGATGATCATATTAAACGCCGAGCTGTAGTCAATGAATAACAGCCTGACATATGAGTTTTTCTTGTCCTACTGATCCAAAGCATTTAGGTGGTATGGATGTCTAGGAATTATTGACCATTTCTTCAGCAGCTGCATTGATGAGCCTTGCTGTCTTAGGTTAACAACCAACTCTGCCATCTTGCTAACATCAAGGGCCAGGTGTTGTCTTAATACCATGACACTAGGTTCTCTGTCCCTTTCCAGTACTATTTCTCATCCAAATATGTGAATGCATCAATGATACATTAAAGTTGTGCACCATTTGCACTGATTTGACTGAAATATTATAGTCAAAAGTTGATAGAGAATCGTAGTGTTGTGCAGCAGAGAAACAGATTGTTTCACTTACAACATACATGACAATTTTTTTACCCATCTACATTAATCAAATCGAAGGATTAGAAGTAGAGAATGCAAGTGATTATTTCTGTTAACTTCTTCAAATCTCCATAACTCTCCATAAAGCAGAAACCGGTGCAATTATTAAGGGGACAAGGAAATGGAAGAAGAGTTGAACAGGTACTTGGTTTTGTCTTTACCAAAGCCCCGTCCCATTGTCTGAGGTAATTCACGATTTCCCCTGATTAGAACTCGGAGAATTACGGTAATAGATACTCGGGGCTCTCGTGGACATTTTACAACATGTTGAAAAATCTTCACGAGTCTTCACGAGCTTACCGCGTTTCCCGAACACCTGCCGTTAGCGTTACAAGCCGCTAAAAGACGTCCCAAGCTCCGACGAATGGGCTACGTGCTTACCATGAGTTTGATTTTTTTTTTAAACTCGGGAGAGCTCTTGAATTACCTCGTACAGTGGGACAGGCCCTTAAGGAAGACACAAACAATCTCCCAAATGTACTAGAGGACAGAGGGTCTAAGGAGAGGAACTGAAATATATTTTCATTAGGCGAGAAATAGTATTGGGTAGACTGATAGGACTGAAGGCTGATAAATCCCCAGGGCCTGATGGTCTGCATCTTAAGGTACTCAAGGAGGTGGCTCTAGAAATCGTGAATGCATTGGCGATCAGTTCCTGTGGATTGGAGGATAGCCAATGTTATCCCACTTTTCAAGAAAGGAGAGAGAGAGAAAACAAGTAATTATAGACCAGTTAGCCTGACATCGGTGGTGGGGAAGATGTTGGAGATGTTGGATTAAAGAAGTAATAATGGCACATTTGGATAGCAGTAAAAGGATTGGTCCAAGTCAGCATGGATATATGAAGGGGAAGTCATGCTTGACTAATCTTCTGGAATGTTTTGAGGATGTGACAAGTAAAATGGATGAAGGAAAGCCAGTGGATGTAGTGTATCTGGACTTTCAGAAAGCCTTTGATAAGGTCCTGCACAGGACATTAGTGGGCAAAATTAGAGCACATTATATATTGGGGGTAGGGTATTGACATGGATAGAGAATTGGTTGGGAGACAGGAACCAAATAATAGGAATAAACGGGTCCCTATCAGAATGGCAGGCAGTGACGAGTGGAGTGCCACAAGGCTCGGTGTTGGGGCCGCAGCTATTTACAATATATATTAATGATTTAGATGTTGGGATTAAAAGTAGCACTAGCAAATTTGCAGATGATGTAAAGCTGGGTGGCAGTGTGAACTGCGAAGAGGATGCTAGGAGGTTGAAGGGTGACTTGGACAGGTTGAGTGAATGGGCAGATGCATGGCAGATGCAGTATAATGTAGATAAATGTGAGGTTATCCACTTTGGTGGCAAGAACAAGGAGCAGATTATTATCTCAGTGGTGACAGATTTGGAAAAAGGGAAGTGCAACAAGGCCTGGGTGTCCTTGTACACCAGGTACAGAAGGTACAACATGCAGGTACAGAAGGCAGTGAAGAAATCTAATGGCATGTTGGCCTTCATAATGAGAGGATTTGAGTATAGGAGTAAACAGGTCCATCTGCAGTTGTACAGAGCCCTGGTGAGACCACATCTGGAGTATTGTGTGCAGTTTTGGACTCCTAATTTGAGCACGGACACTCTTGCTATTGAGGCAGTGCAGCGTAGGTTCATGAGGTTAATCCCCGGAATGGCAGGACTGTCATATGAGGAGAGATTAGAAAGACTGGAGTTGTATTCACTGGAATTTGGAAGGATGAGAGGGGATCTTATAGAAACATATAAAATTATAAAAGGACAGGACAAGCTAGATGCAGGAAACCAGAACCAGGGGCCACAGTCTAAGAATAAAGGGGAGGCCATTTATTATTATTATTATTATTATTAAGGTTTATTTAAATAGGGACAGATTCAAAAACATAGATACACTTGAAAAAGTCATCTGATATATGCATCATAGAGTTTTTAGCCAAAGCTAATTCACAACACTTGTCCCTAGTAGGGCTTTTGGTTAAAAATAATAATAGATTAACATTATTAAAAATAGGAAAATGGAAATGAAAATGAGATAAAAATGGAAAAGAGAAAAAGACATACAGAGAGAGCACAGTGTAAAAACTAAATATGAGAACAAGATTGTTGTTGAATTAGCCACAATTTTGTGTTTCTTTTGAATGTGACATATGTAGGGATACATTTCAAGTGGTCTGGCAGTGAGTTCCATAATTTTGTCCCTTTTACTGAAAAGGCAGTTTGAGCAAAAGATGTTCTGCAGAAGGGGATACTACAATTGCCTTTTGACGCTGCTTGGGTGGTGGATCTGGTACCACTTTGCAGTCTTGTTATTGTTTTGCACAACAGCTGGGATGAAAAACTAAAATAAATTTAAAAAATTCACCCAGAGAGATGTGAATTTGTGGAATTCTCTGCCACAGAAAGCAGTAGAGCCAATTCACTGGATGCATTTAAAAGAGAGTTAGATAGGGGCTTGCAAAATCAAGGGATATGGGGAGATGGCAGGCACGGATTACTGATTGTGGATGATCAGCCATGATCACAATGAATGGCGATGCTGGCTCAAAGGGCCAATTGGCCTCCTCCTGTGCCTATTTACTGTTTTTATGTTTCTAACTACTAAGGGATGAGCTGGCAATTTATAGGCACTTGCAAATTATACATATTTTCCCTTAGCCTACTTCAAAGCGTTGCAATTAGACTTGGTGACCTTTCAGGAACAGAAAAGGAATATATTAGCAGCAGAATAAAACATTGTGCATTCTATGACATTTCTGTAGTTCTCAGCATTAAAAAGTGAGTTTCCTTCCAATGGCCTGTGCCTAAATTTAAAGATATTGCAGCGTAAAATACTACTAATTCCCGCATAGATTCCACAATCTATGATACTAAGATAGCTATTGATTAATTTATTAATTGATTGCTAATTTATTCCACTCACGTCATTTATAAATTAATACAAGATGAAATTGGGAAGTTAACAAATATTTGCATAATGTGAAGCATAAAGTCTTTGTCGACTTAGCTTTAAGACACTCATTCCATTAGGTGTAACTAACTACAGGTAATAAAACAATATTTAATTGCAAGCTAAAAATTTATTGAACTGAAGGCTGAAAATAATATGAACAATAGAACATAGCAACTGGCCCTTCTACCCATCATTTCTGCATTGACTGTGTGCCAGTCTAAACTATTCCCATCTGCTTGTACATGGTCCATATCCAACAATTGCATGCAGGTTTGTGTCCTTCTAAATGCCTATTGAATAATACCATTGCACCTGCTTCCATCACCTCACTTGGCACCATGTGCCAGGCACTAACAAAAAACAAAATATAATACATATTAATAGTTGCCAAAAATACATTGTTTCTCATTCATTCATCATTTGAGGGCTGCTGATTATAATCAAAGCACCAGAAACGTACTCTTTGAATTGTTTATAATTGTCTCGACATGTAGCAATAACATTTTATGTAGTTTAGAAATACACCATGGAAACAGGCCCTTCGGCCCACTGAATCTATGCTGACCATCAATCATCCATTCTACCAATTCTATGTTATCCCATGTTCTGATCCACCTACACATTAGAGGTAATTTTAGTGAGACTTATTAATTTACAAACCTGCCACATGTTTGGGAATTGGGAGGAAACGAGACCATCTGGAGGATTCCCATGCAGTTAATGAGAGAATGTACAAACTTCACACAGACAGTATCCCAGTACAAGGATCAAACGTAGATCTCTGGCGCTGTGAGTCAGCATCTATACTTGCTGCTCTATTGTGCCGCCCTTAATATACATTTTAATGCATTTACCAAATGTGCCGTATTTATACATTCACTTAGTAATTTCAAACATCGGTGCCCCATTTCAGGACGATACAAAAATACACCATTTCATTTTTTTGTCTCCCCATTCCGACCTTCACCAACATCTCCACAATGAAAACAAAAACTTACAAGAAGTCCAGTCTGAGGATAATTAATAATTTGCATAATTTTAAAAGGTAAACAAGATCAGCTCAGTTGCTCAACCAATTTAGTTGTACCTAAATCTAAATATTTCTGAAATTGCATGTGCCACTTAACAACTTACTGCTGCACTTTGCAAGGTTAACCATAATGGACTGAATAGGATTTTATAAGTTAGGTTGACAAATTAGCAAAATGTGAAAGTTAAACAACCTAACAATTAATAAAGCAGAGTCATGAAATGAATAAGCATTTCATAAATCTTAAACGTTAAAAAAAAAAATTCTACAGGACATATTTATTTAAAACGGGTATTTCCCTATTTCCGCCATGTGGTAGACATTTGGCTCTTTAAAAAATGAATCATAAAGGTGGTGCATTAATAGAATCTAGTTGTTCTCAGTGGTTATTTAAGGTGTGAATGATCATACCCTCCAGTGTCTCCCACATCTCCTCTTCTAAATCCGACACAAAGAGCTAAAACGTATTATCTGGCTGCCAGCACTTTGAAGTTTCCATGATTTACGTCCCCATTATGTTTTCTTCACTAAACACAAGGGACAGCACTTTTAATATGGCTAGCATGATTCTTTACTGTGCCTTTCCTGCAGAGTCCTGCAGAGTCCTTATATAAGTGCATTTATCAGATTCCTCAGTATCCATAATAAATCAGCACGGACAGTTCCCACGGGTGCAATTAAAGCACAGGACCTAGAATGGGAAGAAAGTATAAAGCAAGACAAAAATAAAGGGATGAAGGTATTTGGTCAGACCAAGGAGAATTGTCAGACTTTATTTCTGATCAGCAGCTTTAAGAAAACATCCAGGAAGGAAGGATTGATAGATCCTCATTAGTGGATGGGTATTTAATGACATGTCATCATTTAAGCCCTTAAGAGATACAAATCAACAAGATTGCTGAGAACTAGAATTTCCCCATCTGGGCCCACAACACTGAATTCTGTCCACCCTCTGTGTTTGTTGTAGAGTTCTGACCTGCTCCATATCAGTTGGTAGACACAAAATGCTGGAGTAACTCAACGGGACAGGCAGCATCTCTGGAGAGAAGGAATGGGTGACTTTTTGGGTCAAGATCCTTCTTCGGACCCTGTTAAAGAAGGGTCTCGACCCGAAACATCACCCATTCCTTCTCTCCGGAGATGCTGCCTGTCCCTGCTGAGTTACTCCAGAATTTTGTGTCTGCAGTTCCTTATTTCTAAAATAATGTTACCTGCCTAATGTATACCCTGCTCACAAAGAAAACAGAATACGCCAATCACTGCCCCATCAGTCTACCCTCAATTATCAGAAGAGATGGAAGATGCAGCCAGTAAATCAAACCAGTGACACTTAACTACAAACTACCTGCTGACGATGCCTTCAATTCCTGGAGTAATTGGTTTTGAAACACCAATGATTCAGATATGATAAATTGAATTAGACTACAGATATAAGGTAGAACACCTAACCATATAACCATATAACAATTACAGCACGGAAACAGGCCTTCTCGGCCCTTCCAGTCGGTGCCGATCATTTATTTTCCCCTAGTCCCATCTACCTGCACTCAGGCCATACCCCTCCATTCCCTTCCCGTCCATATACCTATCCACTTTACTTCTAAATGTTAAAATCGATCTTGCCTCTGCCACTTCTGCTGGAAGATCATTCCACACAGCCACCACTCTCCGAGTAAAGAAGTTCCCCCTCATGTTACCCCTAAACTTCTGTCCTTTAATTCTCATGTCATGCCCTCTTGTTTGAATCTTCCCTACCCTCAATGGGAAAAGCTTATCCACGTCAACTCTGTCCTTCCCTTTCATCATTTTAAAGACCTCAATCAAGTCTCCCCTTAACCTTCTGCGCTCCAAAGAATAAAGACCTAACTTATTCAACCTTTCTCTGTAACTTAGTTGCTGGAACCCAGGCAACATTCTAGTAAATCTCCTCTGTACTCTCTCTATTTTGTTGACATCCTTCCTACAATTGGGCAACCAAAATTGTACACCATACTCCAGAATTGGTCTCACCAATGCCTTGTACAATTTTAACATTACTTCCCTACTCCTATATTCAATGCTCTGATTTATAAAGGCCAGCACACCAAAAGCTTTCTTTACCACCCTATCTACATGTGATTCCACCATCAGGGAACAATGCACAGTTATTCCTAGATCCCTCTGTTCCACGGCATTCCTCAATTCCCTATCATTTACCATGTACGTCCTATTTTGATTTGTCCTGCCAAGATGTAGCACCTCACACTTATCAGCATTAAACTCCATCTGCCATTTTTCAGCCCACTCTTCCAAATGGCCCAAATTTCTCTGTAAACTTTGAAAATCTACTTAATTATCCACAGCACCACCTATCTTAGTATCATCTGCATACTTACTTATCCAATTTTCCACCCCATCATCTAGATCATTGATGTACATGACAAACAACAGTGGACCCAACACCAATCTCTGAGGCACCCCACTGGTCACCGGCTTCCACCCTGACAAACAGCCATCCACCATTACTCTCTGGCATCTCCCATTCAGCCACTGTTGAATCCATCTTGCTACTCTGCCATTAACACCCAAAGATTGAACCTTCTTAACCAACCTTCCAACCTTGTCAAAGGCCTTACTGAAATCCATATAGACAAAATCCACTGCTTTACCCTCATCAATTTCCCCAGTAACCTCTTCAAAAAATTCAAAAAGGTTTGTCAAACATGACCTTCCAGGCACAAATCCATGTTGACTGTTCTTGATCAGAGCCTGTTTATCCAGATGCTTATATATATTATCTCTAAGTATCCTTTCCATTAATTTGCCCACCACTGACGTCAAACTAACAGGTCTATAATTGCTAGGTTTATTCTTTGAACCCTTCTTAAACAATGGAACAACATGCGCAATACGCCAATCCTCCGGCACTATTCCCGTTTCTAATGACATTTGAAAATTTTCTGTCATTGCCCCTGCTATTTCTACACTAACTTCCCTCAATGTCCTAGGGAAATTCCTGTCAGGACCTGGAGACTTATCCACTTTTATATTTTTCAAAAGTGTCAGTACTTCCTCCTCTTTGAATCTCATAGTTTCCATAGCTACTCTACTTTTTTCCCTTACCTCACAGAGTTCAATATCCTTCTCCTTGGTGAATACCAAACAAAATAAATTGTTCAATATCTCCCCCATCTCTTTTGGCTCTGCAGATAGCTGTCCATTCTGGCTCTTTAATCGTTCAATTTTATCCCTCGTTATCCTTTTGCTATTAATATAGCTGTAGAAACCCTTTGGATTTACTTTCACCTTTCTTGCCAAAGCACCCTCATATCTTCTTTTAGTTTTTCTTATTTCTTTCTTAAGATTCTTTTTACATTCTTTTTACTCATCAAGCACCTCATTTACTCCATGCCTCCTATAATTATTGTAGATATCTCTCTTTTTTCGAACCAAGTGTCCAATTTCCCTTGAAAACCATGGCTCTTTCCGATTTTTACCATTTCCTTTCAACCGAACAGGGACATAAAGATTCTGTACTCTTACAATTTCCCCTTTAAATGTCCTCCATTTCTCTTCTACATCCTTCCCATCAAACAAAATGTCCCAATTCAATCCTTTTAAATCATTACGCATTCCCTCAAAGTTAGCCTTTCTCCAATCAAAAATCTCAACCCTAGGTCCAGTTCTGACTCTCTCCATAATTATATTGAAACTAATGATATTGTGATCACTGGTCCCGAAGTGCTCACCAACGCATACCTCCGTCATCTGACCTGCCTAATTTCCTAACAGGAGGTCCAGCACTGCCCCTTCTCTGGTCGAAACCTCTATGTATTGCTGCAAAAAACTATCCTGCACACTTTTAACAAACTCCAAACCATCCAGCCCATTAACAGAATGTGTTTCCAAAGTTTATTTTTGGAAAATTGAAATCTCCCACAATCACTACCTTGTGCTTACTACTAATATCTGCTATCTCCTTACAAATTAGCTCTTCCAATTCTCGCTCCCCATTTGGCGGTCTATAATACACCCCTAAAAGTGTTGCTACACCATTCCCACTTCTTAGTTCCACCCAAATAGCCTCCCTAGACGAGCCATCTAATCTATCCTGCCAAAGCACTGCTGTAATATCTTCTCTGACAAGCAAAGTAACCCCTCCACCTCTGGTTCCTCCAATTCTATCACACCTGAAGCAACGAAATCCTGGAATATTTAATTTCCAATCACAACCCTCCCGCAACCATGTTTCACTGATTGCCACAACATCATATTTCCAGATGTGAATCCAGGCTCTAAGTTCATCCACCTTTCTTACAATGCTCCTAGCATTAAAATATACACATTTTAGAAACCCACCACCCCTTATTCTCTGTTTATTATCTTTTTCCTCTTTCTCGCCTACATTTTGGATCTGAGTGCTTACCTTCTCTGCCTCTTGCCCCTCACCCTGTCCCCTAGCCCCCACTACCCGTCCCTCCCCACAGCCTTTCAAGTTTAAAGTCTCCTTTGCAAATCTCCCTTGTGTCTATCTAACATTAACATTGAGATAATATTTGATCAAGTTTTATCAAAAATACCTGGAAAAGCTGGTATCCTTAAGAATCTGGTAAAATCCTGTAGCTAATGCAACCTGATGTGCTTGTTGGAGATCAATGGTCTCAGCACTAGACCTCACTGCAGAAGCTTCTTGTGGAAACATTCTTGGCTCAACCATCCTCAGTTTCTTAATTCATGACTTCCCATTCAACAAATTAGCAACAATGGAGATGTTCAATAATGACTGTACAATGCCCAGATCCATTACCTGATCTCTTAACTTTTAATCTATTAATCTCTCCAAAAGAACACAATGATTTTGCCTCCTTGGCATTCCAGGATAGAGAAATCAAAATAGTCTTCTTTATTCCCGTTATGTGAAGACATTTCTCCTCATCTCAGTCCTTAACAGCCTATTCCATATAACAACCATATAACAATTACAGCATGGAAACAGGCCTTCTCGGCCCTTCCAGTCCGTGCCGACCATTTATTTTCCCCTAGTCCCATCTACCTACACTCAGACCATACCCCTCCATTCCCTTCCCATCCATATACCTATCCACTTTTCCTAAGACTTAGCTGGAGACTCTTCAGCCTGAGAAATATCTTCTCTATAAACAGCCTGATGAACCTTATGGAATTTTAGATACAAAAAACTTGAGTAACTCAGCGGGTCAAACAGCAACTCTGGAGGCTAGGAACATGTGACGTTTTGAGTCAAGACCCTTCTTCAGACTGAAGAAGGGTCTCAACTCTAAACGTCACCTATTTCTTTTCTCCAGAGATGCTGTCTGACCCGCTGACTCCAGCTTTTTTTGTCTATCTTCAGTTTTAACCAGCATCCGCGTTATAGAATTATATACGTCTTAATAAGATCGCCATCAATTCTTCTCAACTTGAGAGAAATTAAGTATAGTTAATCTTTCCTTGATACCAAAGCTGCAAACTGTGGAAGCAGTCTTGTAAATGATTGTTGCACTCCCTTTATGTCAAGTACATAATTTCTTAGGTAAGGAGACACAATCTGTACAAAATATACCAGGTCCAGTTTCAATGACAAGATCTCCAATATTCAAGTCCTTCTCTAATGAAGGCTGACATATTATTTGCCTTCCGAATCATTTTGTGTGCCTGTACAAACACATTTATGTATATGCCCTAGAATGCCGATGCTACCCTTAAAACATTAATGCTGGAATTCTGAAAATGAAACAGAAATTGCTGGAAACATTCAGCAGGTCAGGCAGCATCTGTGGAAATTGAAACAGAGATAACTTTTGACAGATCGTTTGTCAGAGTAGTTCTAATACAAATAGAAAAAGAGAAATATGATAAATGGTTTAATTTGATAATTAATACAAAATCCTGCATTGCACTCAATCTCCCACTATTTAAAAAATTACTAACTTTTTTGTTTTTGAACCAAAGTGGATAACTTCACATTTTTCCACGTTATGTTCCATCTGCCATGTGTTCCCCCCCACCCCATTCAATTTGTTTGTCCTTAATTCCCTGAAGGTATTTTTCATTTTACTCTTTGCTCATAATCCCACCCAGTTTATTGTTATCAACAATCTCAGGTGTATTACACTGAACACTCTCACACCTGTTCAGCAAAGTAAAGGTTAAGTTTGCCACCAATTTGTTTTTTTTTCATTTACTTAAACATTTAATCTATAAAAGTAAGACTAATGCGTGTGTCAATATAAGACGTAATTTATTTCAAAACGTATAAATTGGATGCAGGAGAAACCTGCTACTAGTGGGGAAATCAAAGCCAGAGGCCATCAACATAAATTCATCCATTGGGAAATTAAGCAAATCAATGGTATGAATATAGAATATAGTACCTCAGGAATGGTAGAGGTGAAAAATATTATGTTGTTGCCTGGAATAGTGTGCTTCACTTGTGATGAGCAACTAATGAGAGTGGGATTATTTTCATGGAGCAGAGAAGGCTGAGCGGCATTTAAATGAGCACACAATATTATAAGGGTACAGTAAAGAGAGAAACCTTTCCCATAACAGATGTGTCAAAATTTAGAGGACACAAATATCGAGTAAATCAGAAGAGGTTTAAAGGGGATCTGAGGAAGTATTTTTCGAAGGTGATTGGAATCTGGAACACACTATCTGATTGGGCAGTGGAAGTAAATACTCTCGCAACATTAAATAAGTATCTGGATGATCAGTTAAAGTAAGGCATTGAAGGCTATGGACCAGGATTAAAATAGGATTAATATATAGGATTGTTGTAAAATAGGATTAATATATGTCAGAAGTTGAGGGTCAGGATAGACATGATGAGAAAATGAATTCCGGAGAAAATGTGTAGTTGACGTTTTGGGTCGGGACCTTTCTTCGGACTGACTTGAAGCGTCACCTATTCATTTTCTCCAGAGCTGCTGCCTGACCTGTTGAGTTACTCCAGTATTTGTCTCTACCTTTGAGAAGAAGATCTATATGGAGGATAATTTCCAGCATTGACAAGTAGATAACAAAATAGAGATGGAAAAGCTTTTTGGCTCTACATGGGGACAAAAAGGCATAAAGGGATTGAGTAGAAAGGTTGGGACAAGATTGTGGAGCTGCCATGGCTTTATAAATGGCAGAGTAGGCACAAGAAGATATATGGTCCCTCACTGCTCCTGTTTCTAGTGTTATTAAGTTTCGCTCGGGAAGAATCAGTTTAATACGGTATGTAATCAGGAAATAGTAATTTATGACTACAGCTTTAATTAGAAATAGAAAACTACAAACAGCTCATGAAAGTCAAAATTAACCAAGAGACAAAATGTTATCCACAGCAAAGTAAAGCCAAGGGCAGTGACTGCCAGAAAGACAGGCGCTGATGCAGAATACGCTGATGACGTAAAGCAACTATTTCAATTAATTATATTGGTCTTGTTACAAACCTTAATTTATAATTTGCCCCACAGCTTTTATACATGCTGCAAAAGGGAGTATGAATTGTTTTCTCGAGTGGTAGAAATTATTTGTGAACTATGCAAGGTACAGAACTTACTTTCAACCTTTATACGGAGTTTGCTGGACATGTAGTTATTTATGGTCCAACACTACCATGCCTCATGAATAAGTGATAACAATTCATCCAGATAATATTTCATTGCTAAAATGTCACAACGACTAAAAGGAGTCATGTCTCAATTTCAAATTGAGTCACAGGGTGATTTTCAATGAGTGACTAGAATCAACATTTATAGTTTTTCACTTTTAGCATTATCTTCACAAATAAATTCTTCCTTTATTGATTTTTCTTTTGTTTTGCAGGCTTGAACATTGTGCTCTTGAAGATGAACTATGTCATTTACAATTAAAAAAAAATACATTTTATTTTTCACTTAAACAAAATGCCACCCTTCTGAAATTATCACAGACGAGATTCATAGCCAGATATCACCTTCAAAGCAAAACTGGGCAGCTTAGTCCGAATATTACACATGATCATTTTTTCATTCAATCATTTTTCAAGATCTCACTGTCACCAGCAAAGCCACCATTTAATGTTCATTGTGAAATTCCTTTGAATAGGTAGTGGTGAGCAGTCTTCTTGAAACACTGTAAGCCTGTTAAATGTAATTCCTTCTCACCGCTCTCGTCAGGGCAAAAGATACAGAAGTTTGAAAGCACACATCATTCCGACTCAGGAACAGCTTCTCCCCCACTGATATCAGATTTCTAAATGGTTCTTCCCTAAGGGCAGCACAGTGGGGAAGTGGTAGAAATGCTGCCTTAAGGGCCTGTCCCACCAGCATGCAATTGCATGCGTCTAGCGCGAGCAAACGTGGTCACTTGAGGCGTACAACCTCGCAGGGCTGGTCCTACTTCGATCAGCGGAGGTGTATGGAGTTGTGCAGGGCTGGTCCCGACATTGCGCGGAGCTCCAAAAATCTTGCACTGTCCGAAAATCCCGCGCGCCAACGGCCTGTCAGCCCGCAGGCGCATTGAGGGCGTATGCAGCGCCTCGATGGTGTATGCAGCGTCTTGATGTCATATACCTAGCGCATGGCGTTGCGCGATGATGTCACCATCCGACATGCCGTTGCGTGAAGACGTCACCGCCCAACGCCATGCGACGTCCAAATTCAGTCGGCCCGCCTCGTGCCCAGTTGATTGGTGAGTATGATGTCGGGACCAGCCCCGCACAACTCCATACGCTTCCGCCGATCAAATTGGGACCGGCCCTGCGAGGCCATACGACTCAAGCGTCCACGTTTCGTCGCGCAAGACACATGCAATCGCATGCTGGTGGGACCGGCCCTTTACAGTACCAGAGGTCTGGGTTCGATCCTGACTACGGGCAAAGGACGTACAGAGTTTTCGCCTGGTGCTAAGCTGGACAGTCAGCATCTCGGGAGCAAAGGAATGGGTGATGGATGTTTCAGGTCGAGACCCTTCTTCAGACTGAGAGTCAGTGGAGAGGGATTCTAGAGATATGGAAGGGTCAGGGGAGGATACTGTCTGATTCACCTTTAGACTTTAGAGATACAGTGCGGAAACTGGCCCATCGGTCAACCGAGTCCGCACCGACAGCGATCACCTGTACACTAACACTATCCTACGCACTAGGGGCAATTTACAATTTTACTGAAGCTTAATTAACCTACAAACCTGTAGGTCTTTGGTGTGTGAAAGGAAGCCCACATGCTCACAGGAAGAACATACAAACTCCGTACAGACAGCACCCATTGTCAGGATTCAACCCGGGGCTCTGGCGCTGTAACTTATGATTGAAGGTAGGTGATTAGCAGCTGAAGATGGATGGGTCTGACAAACTGTTCTGGCAATCAGTGCAGTGATGAACTAGGTCTGGTACGATAGTCCGACAATAATTGTACCATCCTGCTTGGTATAAGAAATGAGACAAACCATTGGAGGTTTTCTTCACATGCTAATAGACCAGTTTTACCAGGGCTCTTCGATGCCACCCGTGAATGAAAGTTGCCTGATGCCTCATGTTGCCAAGGTTAGTGCAGTGGCAGAGTGGTAGAGTCGCTGTCTTACTGAGTTCAATTCTGACTGCAGGTCTGTACAGAATTTGTATGTTCTCCCTATGACTACGTGGGTTTCCTCTGGGTGCTCACGTTTGCTCTCACATTCCAAAGACATGCAGGTTTTTAGGTTAATTGGCTTCTGTAAATTGTTCCCAGTGTGTAGGATAGAACTAGTATATGGGTCACTGCTGGTCGGCGTGGACTTGTTGCGCCGATGGACCCGTTTCCACACTGTTTCTCGAAACTAAACTAAACTCATCTATCAACTTCAACTCATTGGTCATGTTCGTACAAAGCCTGCAATTAAATCTGCAGTGGAGTGACCTTAGCCACACACACAAACTGTATACGGAACTGTGGAGTGATTTTTCTATACCTATATCAGAGTGGACAGTTTATTGATTTCAGGAACCTGCGATATCAAGTTTATCAGGACTATTTCTTGATGGCTTAAAATATGGAAACAATCATAAATCAGAGAATAGTCTATTTGGTCCATCATGCATATGCTGACACTTTGAGCAGGCAAATTAATTCCACTCTCTATTTCTTTCTCCGTTATTCTATATTTTTATCTTTTGAATGTATATTTAAACTTTCTGTCAACACCCATTCAAGCAGTACATTTCAGATGTCTGCAAGTAGCTCTGTAAAAGGCATCTTCCTGTCATATGATTTTTAAGCAAATGACCTTCAGCCTGTGTTCTTTGATGAATGATGTATGTTTTGTTCCCAATAAAAGTCAAAGAAAACCTAAAGATGTTATATAGATACATAAAGAAACATAAAAAAAAGGTGCAGGAGTAGGCCATTCAGCCCTTCGAACCAGCACCGACATTCAATATGATTCAGTACCCTGTTCCTGCTTTTCCCCCATACCCCTTGATTGCTTTAGCCCTAAGACCTAGATCTAACTCTCTTGAAAACATCCAGTGAATTGGCCTCCACTGCCTTCTGCGACAGAGAATTCCACAGATTCACAACTCTCTGGGTGAAGAAGTTTTTCCTCATCTCAGTCCTACCCCTTATTCTTAAACTGTAACCCCTGGTTTTGGACTCCCCCAACATCGGGAACATTTTTCCTGCAATCTGAACATTTAGCCTGTCCATTCCTTTAAGAATTGTATATGTTGCGATAAGATATCCTCTCATCCTCCTAAATTCCAAAGGATATAAGCCCAGTCGGCCCATTCATTCATCATATGTCAGTCCAGCCATCCCAGGAATGAACCTGGTAAACCTATATTGCACTTGCTGCAAGAGAAGAAGGATTACAATGGAGAGACTATGGGTTTAACAAGAATCAAAAAGATAATTGCTGTGTGGAGGCGAAAGGTGCAGGGGAGGTCCTCAATGCACAGTTTGTGGGTGTCGTGGCAAAAGAGGGAAGGAGACAAAATATTTTTCAAAGCTTAAAAGTAGGTGGCGAGATAAAGAAGTTAGTAGTTAATGCAAAAAATGGCCTTGTGCGGTGGAAACCTACAGACTGCAGAATAATGTAGATAGTTCAGTCGTTAGGCAAAAAGTGCTAAATGGCATTTAAACCAGAGAAAAGGTGAGTTCATGCATTTGGGGAGGTGTAAGAGATGCAAGAAGGCAAGGAAGTACACATACAATGGGAAAATACTGGGCGTCCTGGGAAAACAGTGGGAAACCGGGATTTCATTGGAAGATAATTTCAGCAGACAGGTTGATAAGATGGTTACAAATGCACAGAATGTGGTCCTTTATTATGAAGCACCACATAGCAAGGATGTTTTGCTAAAATAGTATACAATGATTTATTAGCTTGTAGCTTAAGTATTATGACAATTCTTGTCAGAATATAACAGGAAGCTGTTTTGCACTGAAGATGATTTATAAAAGATTCACAAGGATGTTGCCAGTACTGGAGTGTTGTAACTACAGTATGTAGGAATAAATGACTAGACTGTGATTGTTTTTCAAGGAACTGAGGAAGCAAAGATGTAAATAATTAGAATCGATGTGGATAGAGTAGAGAGGAAGGGACAATTTCCTTTAGCAGAGGGTTAACAGTCCAGGTGCATATGTGGTTAGCTTGTGGCTAAGGGGATCAGAGGGTATGGAGAGAAGGCAGGTACGGGATACGGAGTTGGATGATCAGCCATGATCATATTGAATGGCGGTGCAGGCTCGAAGGGCCGAATGGCCTACTCCTGCACCTAATTTCTATGTTTCTATATATATATAAAGCAATTAGATTAAAGAGGGTGGAAGTACTTTAAAAAAATCTACCAGTAGGTATGTTACAAAACTTACCTTTAGCGGTGCTGCAGTTCTGTCACTGGCCGTGTGCTCGACTTTGGTGCCTTTAAGGGGGGATGGCGGGGATAAAATGCGGTTTTCCCCTTGCCATCTGGACCTCTCTGTTGTCGGAGTGTGATCTATTTCTGGAGATGCGTTCCGACTGCCGGTAAGTCCATTTTTTTTAATAAATAGCCCGACTACTTCACCACTGCAGTAAAATAAAAATTAGCTCCTAATGCCGTGAACGCCGACAACGGGGACCGATTTTACATAGGGGACAGGTAAGTGAAAGCTGTTTATTTTTACATATGAACTTGCTTTTTTAGGGGACTTTAATCAATATTTCATGTTGTGAAATGGTGATTTAGTCCCCATATGAACCGGCAGAATTTCTCCTGCCGATATTGGGTTGAAATTCACCGCAACCGTAACGTTCCAATCCATCGCGTTCCAGAACATCCCACTCGCAAGCTGTTTAAAATGCCCATTAATTTACAGGCATTAAACACTAAATTCCTTCAATTTGGCCTATAAATTAATGACAATTAGATTTAAAAATCATGTTATATTGTGAATTATTGTGTGACTGTTAATTGGACACTTAGGGTTTAAAAGGGCCGAATGGCCTACTCCTGCACCTAATTTCTATGTTTCTATATATATAAAGCAATTAGATTAAAGAGGGTGGAAGTACTTTAAAAAAAAATCTACTAGTAGGTATGTTACAAAACTTACCTTTAGCGGTGCTGCAGTTCTGTCACTGGCCGTGTGCGCGACTTTGGCGCCTTTAAGGGGGGGGGTGGGGTTAAGTGAAAGCTGTTTATTTTTACATATAAACTTGCTTTTTTAGGAGACTTTAATAGTAAGATTAAACGAGAACTTACCTGTTCGAAGTTTGATCTTTATTTTATGAGGAGTTACGATGAGGGATTACGTGAAGAAGCCCTGCCTGGCGCTGGATCGGCATACTTCAAAGCAGCGGCATGAAAAACACAGAACCAATAGCCGGAGTAAGATAGTAAGGCCCAACATAGACTAGAACTACCAGATGATCATTTATATTATGAGGGTTGGGAGCGGAGGGCACGTAATCCCTCATCGTAACTCCTCATAAAATAAAGATCAAACTTCGAACAGGTAAGTTCTCGTTTAATCTTACTATTTTACTTCGGAGTCACGTGAGTGACTACGTGAAGATTTTAAAGCTCTGTGTTTTTCATGTCGTAGATTCATTCCATACGACTCTCTGTTTAGTCAAAACAGTAGTGAGTAAATGGTATTTTAAGACATTGTTACAATTTATGTAATAAGTCCTTTAAAAAAGAACAATTTTTAAAATAATAACTCCTCTATCGTAGGGGAAAATTACAAAAGAAAAATGATAAATGATGTCAATGGTAACATAAATCAATAATATAAATCGATAATATAAAACAAAGCAAGCATTTAAAGAGAACCCAGTACTGCATGCCCAAATCCTGGCACCGTGACAACAGGTTTATTGTAGAACTTTGAAACGTTTCTTCTCTACACCACCCTGCGGCCTCTAAAATTTTTGATCGAGTGGTACATCCTGTACTTTCGCCGCGGACGTAGCTGCCGCCCTAGTGGAGTGAGATTTAAACACATCAGTGTCTATTCCTGCTAGATCCAAAACCTGTTTTAACCATCTAGAAATGGTTTGAACTGAAATTTTTGTTTGTGGTTTTTTGTGCGTTATCAATAACGCTTCCTCAGAACCTCTGAGATTTTTGGTTACCTCAATGTATTGAGTTAAATGCTTACTACACACAATGTTTCATCGATAGGATATGCTTTAAACATTACCTTAGCTCCAGTTCTCCCTGGTCTGCTTTGTTTGATCAGGTCATAAACATAAAACACAATGTTATCTGCAGTCACATGCATGCAATCCAACCGTAACAATTGCAAAGTTTGTACTCTTTGAGCTGATACCAATGCCATTAACATTACTACCTTCAATGTTAACTTCTGCAAAGACATTGAATTAATTGGAGTCCATTGCTTAAGCAAAGTGAGAACAATGCTAACATCCCAAAATTCTGTATATCTGGCTTGGGAGGATTTTTATTAAAATTCCTTTCAAAATTCTTACAAAATTCTTAAGGGGTTGGACAAGCTAGATGCTGGAAGATTGTTCCCGATGTTGGGGGAGTCCAGAACAAGGGGTCACAGTCTAAGGATAAGGGGGAATTCCTTTAGGACCGAGATGAGGAAAACATTCTTTACACAGAGAGTGGTGAGTCTCTGGAATTTCATTTCGGAGTCACGTGAGTGACTTCGTGAAGAGCCCGCCGGCGCGCATGCTCGACATATCGTCGTATCGCGTTGCTGCGACGGCTGACGGAGGAGCGAGCTCCTCGCCAGCCCTTCATAAGGGAACCACGCAGGTAAGTATGCTACCTTAAGTTGGTGGTTCTTGTTGTGTTTGCTTCACAGCAAGAACATGGATGGGAGAGGCCGGAGTTCGAGGAGAAGTCGCCGGCCAGCAGTTCCGGAGCGAGAGTTGTCGGGGGTACCTGCAACGCAGACCGGAACGAGGGCGGAGATGTCGGTGAGCTCTGTATTTTCAGGTCCGGACCTGCCCGCACACCACAGCTCGGAGGAGTCCGACGAGGAGGAGTGTGGTGTGCCGCCAGAGCAGGACGACTCTGCCATGGCAGCCAGGTCGTCAGCAGGCTTGCTGACGGCTTCGAGCAGAAGGGTCCGTGCGGCTGCACGGCCCGTTTCACGCAGCCCTCTGAGAAGGGGAAGGGCAGGAGCCCAGCAGCCTAACCCTGTTGGGGCTAAGGCTCTGCCTGCCGCCAAGGAGCGGTCAGGTTCCAGGACGGGACCCGGGGCAGCTGTGAGGTCCAGCCGTCGCCCCCCAACTTTCGACGCCGGGACGAGTCAGTTGGGGGTCCCGTCACGGTCGCCGAGCCCCCCATGGATGGGTGGGCGAGACCATGCGTCGGCAAGGTCCACGATGTGGGCAGCTGGCAAGCCTGCACGGGCCCAAGGTATCCAGGCTTCGGCTGGTGCCGACACCATGCCGCATCTGTCCATAGAGGCAACGGCTTCCGCTCCCGCTAAACGGAGGCGGTTGAACACGCCCGTGCAGGAATCGCGCAGTTTCGCCTCGGCGGCTGTCGACGACAACTACCGGCACCGGCAGGGCCTCGACGAGGTGCGGGCCGATGACAGGAGCCCCGGCCAATTTTCAGAGCCGGAGGACTCCGACCACCTGAGTGTTCAGGGTGAAGGGCGTATTGACCGGATGGAGCGGCTGCTGGAGCTTCTCCTACAAGGTCAACAACAACAGGCATCCAGCAGCGACAGGCACAGGGCTTCATCACCAGCTTCGTACACCAGCCTGGAGCAGCAGGACGAGGAGGCCGTGGTTGACCCCATCCCACCCCCGCCTGAATTACCGGCGGAGGACCTCCTCGATGTGGCTACCAAATTTGCAGCCCCTCATTCGTTGGGGCTTCCCATCAATACGAAGTTGGCAGCCACAGTGGACTTCCTAAATAATCACCAGTTTCAGGAGGAAGTCCTACTACAAGCCATGAGCCGCCACAAGGCTCCATCAAACTGCAATTCCCTCAACGTGCCTGTGGTCAATACGCCAATATGGGGCAACATCAGTGCGGCTATCCATCAGCAGGAGCTGAAAATTCAGCGGATCCTGAAACTCCTCATGGCCGGGATTACTGCCTTTGTGCGGTCGGTCGACGGAGAGGAGCTTAATTTTGACCAGGAGGATGCTCTGGCGCTTCTGTGCGCTACTCAAAACGAAATAAACGGCTTTCGGAAAAACAGCATCCGCCCAGCGCTCAACCCTAAGTTTGCAGGGTTGTGCAAACCACCGCCGCCGCCGCCGCCCCGTCAGCTCTTTGGCGAAGACCTCTCCAAAAGGGTCAGAGAGCTGGATGAACAAGCCAAGACCGTGGGGCTCATGCGCTCTCACAGTGCCCCCACGCCATCAAGCTCGAAAGCCCCACTTGGCCGTTCACGAGGGTCTGTCAGCACTTCCACCAGGAATTACCCTCCAGCTCCAAACCGATATCAGCCACCCCAACCCCAGGGGTCTTTTTTAGGACAGGCTCGGCAGAAGCCGAGGTGGAAAATGAGGACGCCACGACCTCAAACCAACCCAGCACCTCCACGACCACCCACTCGTGTCAGGGACCGCCGGTAACCACAGAGGTGAGGCGATCTGGTTCTCTTTTTTCTCTTTGTTTAACTCCACATGTTGGTGGGCGTTTGCGGTTGTTTGCGGGTGCATGGGGTGACATTACCAGCGATGAGTATGTGTTACGGAATATTCAGGGCCATAGTATTGAGTTTATTAATGGGGACATCCCTCCACCTCAGCATAGACCGGGTCGTACTTTCAAACTAACGGCTGCGGAACAGTCAGTAGGCTATAAGGAAATTTTAAGGTTGGAACAGAAAGGGGTCATAGAGAGAACGGTTCATGAGCCCGTTGAATTTGTTTCCAATATATTTACTAGACCTAAGAAGGATGGAGGCTGTAGAGTCATTATTGATCTAACCACTCTGAATAACTTTGTAACATATACTCATTTTAAAATGGACACGTTTGAAACGGCCAAATCATTGATTTCACAAGGGTGCTTTATGGCATGCATTGATTTACAGGATGCGTACTATACCGTACCTATGAAAAAATATTACAGAAGGTTCTTAAAATTTATCTGGATGGATCAGCTGTGGCAATATAGGGCGTTGCCTAATGGGCTCACCACAGCCCCTCGCTTATTTACTAAATTGGTGAAGCCAATTATGGCTTATTTAAGACAAAGACATCATATTGTTATGGCCTATTTAGATGATATTTTAATTGTCGGCCACACCTTGGAATTAGCACAACAAGGGGTTGCAGCTGCGGTCAATTTGTTCCAACAGCTTGGGTTCATTGTTCATCCAGAAAAATCTAAGTTCTGCCCCACCCAGGTAATTAATTATCTGGGGTTCCAGGTGAATTCCATTAGCATGAGAGTCACCATACCAATTAACAAAATTGAGGAGGTAACACAGGTGTGTACAGACTTGATTAATACTCGTATACCATCGATTCGTCACACAGCTACTGTCATTGGCAAGATTGTGGCTTTGTTTCCGGCAGCCCGGTATGGACCTCTGCATTATCAAAACTTGCAGAGAGCCAAGATCGCTGCGTTGCGACGGCATGCTGGTCATTATGATCGATCAATGCGGCTGCCGCCTGCAGCATTGGATGAATTACGATGGTGGGTTTGCCACATTAGTAAATCGTTCAAAACTATTATTGAGGCGAAACCGATGATATACTTACAAACTGATGCGAGCTCTGATGGCTGGGGAGCTACGAATCAATTCTCTAGTTGTGGGGGCCGATGGGATACCCTTGAGAATACGATGTTGGTATCACAAGGGATCAACTATTTGGAGCTGCTTGCAGCGTTTCACGGACTTCGTGCATATTGTTCCAAGATCATTGGAGCACATGTCCGGCTCCAAATAGACAATACCACAGCGGTGGCATATTTAAACCACATGGGCGGTACCAGGTCAATTTCATGTGATAAATTGGCTAATTCAATTTGGCTCTGGTGTGTCAAGAGAGACATTTGGATTTCAGCTACCTATTTGCCAGGTGAGCTTAATATTGTGGCGGACGCCAGGTCACGCAAGTTCAATGATAATATTGAATGGATGTTACATCCTGAAATTTTTGCAAAAATCACAGCCAGATTTGGGAAACCGGACATTGACCTTTTTGCGTCCCGGTTGAACCATCAGGTACCAACCTACGTCGCGTGGGAACCAGATCCTGGGGCTATAGCGTTAGATGCATTCTCGCTAGACTGGGGGAATTGCTTTTTCTATGCATTCCCCCCGTTTTGCCTCATCAGTCGGGTATTACGTAAAATTCAGATGGACGGTGCCAAGGGCATCCTTATCATACCCGACTGGCCTACACAGCCGTGGTATCCGATGGTCTTTGACACGCTCAGTGAACCTTGGGTCCGTTTGCAGGGTAGCCCAGAATTAGTTACTCACCCTGTTTCAGGGGAGCCACATCCCTGCCATGGCTATTTAAATTTGTTGGCTTGCAGATTCTGAATCGGCCTTTAGAACAATACGGCCTTTCTACCCGGACCATGGATACCATTGCGGCGTCGTGCCGAGAGTCTACAAGGCGAAGATACCGCTCTCACATCAGGAAGTGGGAAGCCTTCTGCAGCCGCTCTCGCATCACGTACGATGCCGTGACTATAACCGACGTCCTGGAATTCCTCGCGGGGTTGCACCATGATGAACACTTAAGCTACAGTGCCATCAACAGCGCCAGGAGCGCTCTATCATTCTACCTCAATATTGAGGTGGGATCCAACAGGCTAGTGTCCAGGCTCATGCGGGGTATTTTCAATACGAATCCGCCTACACCACGTTACAATATCACCTGGGATGTCAGGGACGTTTTAACTCTGCTCAGGACGTGGTCCCCCATGGAAGGGCTCCAGCTGGACAAACTCACCATGAAGCTGGTGATGTTACTAGCGCTGACTTCAGCACAGAGTGTACAGACACTCCACAAACTACGTGTCGACAGAATGATGTCTACCCCCACAGAAGTAGTTTTCTTTGTTGACGAGCTACTAAAGCAACACAGACCTGGGTGCACAGGGCTGCAGCTGAAGTTCCCGGCATACCCCGCCGATGCTAGGCTATGCTTAGCCTCCCATATCCGTTACTACGTCAAGGTGACGGCAAGCATCAGAGGAATGGAGAGATACCTGCTTGTCACTCATAAGAGACCTCACCATCGAGTGACAACACAGACGATATCCAGGTGGCTTCGAGTCGTCTTGGGTAAGTCAGGTATCGACACTAATGTGTTCAAATCTCATTCCACCAGGGCTGCATCGACGTCGGCGGCGAGGGTCATGGGGGTGCCCATGGACCATATTCTCGCCACAGCAGGATGGGCTAATGAGACGGTGTTCCAGCGGTTCTACAACCGGCCCGTTGCTGCGCCTCTACAGTTCGCAGAAGCCGTGCTAGATGCGGGGCAAGAACGTGGAGATGTCCCCGAATGAGGGGTTTTGATTTGTTTGTTAATAAATATGCTTTGTTTTGCAGTATGGACTAGTCAGCAAGTTATTCCTCCCATCCATCCCTGGTAGTGGTGTGACAGCATGGACGTGGTCCAGGGCGTGTCATCACAGAAGCTTTGAAGTCTTCACGAAGTCACTCACGTGACTCCGAAATGAAATAGTAAGATTGAACGAGAACTTACCAGTTCGAAGGTTGATCATTATTTCATGAGGAGTCGAAGTGAGGGATTTCGTGCCCTCCTCGCCCAACCCTCAATCACCTTCAGCTGGTAATCTTAGTCGTTTCATTCTTACTATGTGAAGTCATTTCTTGATTGGTTTCTGTGATTCCACGCCGCTACTTTGAAGTATGTCGAGCATGCGCGCCGGCGGGCTCTTCACGAAATCCCTCACTTCGACTCCTCATGAAATAATGATCAACCTTCGAACTGGTAAGTTCTCGTTCAATCTTACTATTCTCTGCCACAGAAGGTAGTTGAGGCCTAAGTGGTTTAAAACATTGTAATTGATTAACTTTAATAAAAAAATATTTTAAAAAAAAAGAAGGTAGTTGAGGCCAGTTCATTGGCTATATTTAAGAGGGCGTTAGATGTGGCACTTGTGGCTAAAGGGATCAGGGGGTATGGAGAGAAGGCAGGTACGGGATACTGAGTTGGATGATCAGCCATGATCACATTGAATGGCGGTGCAGGCTCGATGGGCCGAATGGCCTACTCCTGCACCTATTTTTCTATGTTTCTATGTTTCTATGCATCGGGATACTAATGGGTGAGACCCAACTGAATCCCGATCAGAAATTTGTCCTAAGTAAGATGACAATGGACTACGAGCACAATTAATGGCACTCTAACGTAAATGCTCATCAAAATGTAACCCAGCAAGGAACTCCAATACATTTGAAATGTTTGCAGTATAATAAGATATCTTTGACTGTGTACAAAAACTTCACATTTCCTTATATGTGACATATGTTGTTTTTTAGTGCTATTCCTCCAAGCTGCATTTATAACATCCACAGTCCTGTCCGACAGTTCAAACTCTTGCAATGGTCTGGTCAGAACCTGCAGATTAACAAATACATATGATCATGCAATGGATGAATTTCTTTGTTACTGGTTGTGTCAACAGATTGTTGCAACTGGGAATTGTCATACATGGTTCAACAATCATTTTAAGCATCAATGGGAACCATGACTGCGTAGGCCAATTTGGCACCACCAAAAATGCCTTTGGCAGCGTCTTGCGCTATTTTCTTAAGACATTCCCCAATCAGACAGAATGGGGGAAAAGCATAAAAGAACGTATTCCCCCCAGTGTAGCGAGAAAGCATCCACCGCTACTGCTCCTGGATCGTGTTCCCAAGACACGTATTTGGGCAATTGGTCATTCAATCTAGATGCAAACAGATCAATGTCCGGTACTCCATACCGACTGACAATATTTTTAAAAATGTGTGGATTTAACATCCATTCTGTATTGTCTTAAAATATTCGTGATCTTTTGTCTGCCACAACATTGGCTCTCCCTGGGAGATAAATAGCTGAAAGCCAAATATTTTACGAATACACCATTGCCACATCTGGTTTACCAGATGATCACATGATATTGATCTTACTCCACCCATGTGATTGATATATGCCACAGCTGTGGTATTGTCTATTTGTATTTGGACATGCAAATCTTTAAATGTAGAACAATAAGCTTTTAATCCATAAAATGCTCCCAGTAGCTCCAAATAATTAATACCATATGTTTGGAGCAATAAATACGCTTGGACAGCCCATCTGCCCCCACAGCTGGTCTCAATATCCGTAGCCCCCCATCCGAGAAAACTTGCGTCAGTTTGAAAAAACACTACTGGCTGCTAAACTAAAATGTTCTTAGCAGCTTGTGGAACATTCTCAACCCACCAATGCAATTCTGATAAGGCTTCCTTTGGCAATTGCATTGGCCTATCAAAATGGCCTGCTTCTGCTGAATAAGCGCGTGAGTTTTTATTTCCTTTGAAGATTTTGGTAATGTAGTGGACCAAATTCTACTGCTGGAAATGCTGCTACCAACTTCCCAATAACCTTAGCAACTACTCGGATGGAGGGATAAGGTTTGTTAATCAGGTTCTGACACACATTTGTCAAATCTATCACCTTATCCATTGGTAAAGTTACCAACATGGTAACTGAATTAATCACAAACCCCAGCTATTCAATGGTTTGGGATGGCTGTAACTTAGATTTTGTTGGATGAATCAGGAATCCCAACTTTTCAAACAAGTTTGTAGTTGCTGAGACTGATTTTTCAGCTGACTCCTGATTAGCATCGACAATTAAATGTCATCTAGATAAGCCATAACGATGTGTTTTTGTGCCCTTAGCTGGCTTCAACAATTTAGTGAACAATCTAGGTGCTGAACTTAATCCATTAGGTAATGCTTTGTATTGCCACAGCTGTCCCATCCATTTAAACTTTAAATACCTGCAAAAACTATGATAAATTGGGACCGAATAATATGCATCCTTCAAATCTATTGTAGCCATATATCAACCTGTTGATACCAGCTGCATTGCAGTGTTGAATGTGTCCATTTAAAAATGTTTATACTGGACAAATGTCTTCAATTGTGTGAGATCTAAAATGATTCTACAACCCCCATCTTTCTTTGGTCTGGGGAAAATATTTGATACAAATTGATGTGGATCCTCTCCTGTTTTCTCAATAACTCCTTTCTCACACAAATTCTTAACCTCTTTGTCAATTTCAATTTTTTCAAGAACTGGAAACATCAAAGAATGATTAGGCTTATTCTGTCCCAATGGATCCATACCTTCTACAAAATCAATGGTAGATCCTAACACAGTATCTAATACAACACGATCAGCTGTTATACTGTCCCATTCATTATAAAACATTCGGAGTCTACCACCAATCTGAGGTTCATCCAAACATTCTTCTTTGATAGGATAAAGTTTTTGTACCTCTCCAACTGGACGAATGATCTCCTTTTCCCAATAAATGGGTGTACATTCGGCTGTGCTGGCTGGTAATTCTTTCTTATCATACTCTTGCCTCGGCTTGTTCCAGCTCCAAAATCAAATCCCCTTTTCATATGACCAGCCCTTCTCTGGCCAAAACTGAAGGGTTTCATAAGGCCAATAGTTTTTGCCTCTTCATCCACTTCTTTAATTTGTTTAGACAAATTTTCTCCGAACAAATAACCAGAAGTTTGAACATTGCTTGGCTTGCACAACCCTGCAAATCTTGGATGTAACAGAGGCCGAATGGCAATCTTCCTCATACAATTTATCTCAAAAATGAGTTGCAGAATAAAGCCAACATATGCTTCTGAACTTTCGTCACTCCACAACCTTCCACTTATCTTCCAAAGGCAGTAATGCCAGCTGAAATCATCTTGAGGATTCTTTGAAATCGAATCTCCTGCGCCCGCATCATCGATGACATTGGCACCCAAATAGCCAGATTCACTGTAGGTACCTTCAATGAGGCACAATTAATAGGTGTTTTATACAATTCTGCTGTCTCAACCATAACAGCTTCTTGAAGCGGGTGAGAGACCATATAATTAATATTGGCCGCCAGGTTTTCTTCCATGGCCTCACTGCTTCCTCCAGGTACAGCAAACTTTGTGCCACATCAGGCACACCTGGGTCAATATATTTGTATTGTGGTGTGTACTCCGGACCTCAATCACCACTTTCAGGGTCTGTCTCATACAGCCCTGGTACTCCTGAAACTTGTTCAAGGAGACTTCCTCCAGCCCAATCCCAGGCACTGGAGTTTCAAGTTCCCAATTCAAGCTGGCACCATATTCATGATATGGAACCCCCTCAGGGGCTGCCTGGGAATATTCTGGGTACTTAGACCCTTGGTTGATTATAGTTTGGAGCATTTTCTCCATTTGATCCATTCTGAGCCATAAGGCTTTTCTTTCTGGACCTTCTGAATCAGAATCCTCAGAAACCTCAGGCCTTTTAGCTTTTCTTTAACATTTTTTAGGCACTGGGTTTTCCTCCAAAGTTTCTGTTTGTGGAGCAATCAAAGCCTCACTAACGGGTATTTCAACGGCCACTGGTATCGGAACCGCCTCCGCAATAATCTGCTGTCCCGACTTTTCTACACCCCGGGACGAACGTTTTACCCCCAATTTTTTTTAATTTTTTTATTTTAATTTAACTCCTCCTGGTTTACCCACCAGCCTATGGAGTTTAGAAAACGCCCTGGAAGTAAAATAATTTTACTTACCTGCGGGCCATTTCCTTACCGCTGTGTTGGAGCTGCGCTCTGCAGCTCTTCCTCTACCGATAGCGTCGACGTTATGCCGATCCAGCGCCAGGCGGGGCTTCTTCACGTAGTCATTCACGTGACTCCGAAGTAAAATCAATATTTCATGTTGCAAAACGGTGATTTAGTCCCCATATGAACCGGCAGAATTTCTCCTGCCGATATTGTGAATTATTGTGTGACTGTTAATTGGACACTTAGGGTTTAAATTTTTTTTTTCTTAAGAAGGATAGATGTTTAGATCTAGTAATTAAATTTTGTAATTGGCTACAATTGGGTAACTAACTAATTATATGCTTTAATCTCCGGTCATCCAAGTAAGATTGTTTCATATTTGTTTCAGAATACTTCAATCTATAATAACTGTAAATTTCTTTCAGTTCTCTTAATTTTTAAGGAAGTTATGGGCTTTTGACTGTCCTCGATCACAACTTTTGTGTTGTCAATAGAAAAGCAATAGGAAGCAAGTTGCTAATTTCCGAGTATGAAAATGGCCCTAACTTTTTTAATACTGAAGATATGAAAGTGAATTAGGTGTCAAATTAAACTTATTTTTATGCGTTATCTGATGGGATAAATTGCAGACTTGATTTTTTTAATCTCAAAATTTTGTAACATTGCTACTACTACTGTGGAATAATTATCACAATTAAAATGTATTTAGGTGTTTGCTCGAAGAGCCATAAACCTGCTACTAAAAGGTTGGATAGAGGTTGATGATTCTTTACAAACTGGCACATGTATGAGGGACTGAATGGTTTCTTTTTGCATCATAAATTTCTGTCACCTACGATTTTAAACACCTAAATGAAATCTCCTCTCAACTTCCCTGCTCTGAGGGGAGCAACCTCAGTATCACTCAGCTCCTCACGTAATTGAAGTGCCACATCTCTGGTACCATCCTAGTGAATTTATTTTACATTATCTCCAGGAAATCATCATCCGTACAAAAATGAAGTAATGGAGAAATGAATAAGAAATGAAATCCAGAAATGGATTCACTACTCCGCTTGAGGATCAAACAGTGTACAGGTTCAACATAATTTATTTCCTTATGTGCTCTATTTTTCTATAATTAAAGCCAAGGATCTTGTTTGCTTTTTAACAAACTTTTCAATTTGCCTTGCCACCTTCAAAGGTTTACACAGTTCCATAATCAGGTCTATTTTTTTTCAGAAACCTCTGCAAAATTGTGCCACTTATTCTGTCCTCATTCATCACACTTCACTAAATTCATCAGCTACATGCAGGCCCATTTTATCAGTCTATTCATGTTTCTGAACTTTTCTCTTCCAATTGTTATTTTCTATGAAACCACTGGCATCAGCCATTGCCTTGTAAGTAACTCTCTGGCTTATGTAGACTGTAGTTTAACAGTGCTTTTAGTAGAGACAACTAAAAATTGTTTAAAAGGCTCACGTTTTGCAGAAGATATAACTCCTTCTCGAGCATGGTCCTCAGTCAAAAGCTGTCAGAGTGCTGTGTGATGGGTCTTTATTGCCTCAGAGAAGTCATGATGTTGGTGTGAAGTCACTAGATCACTATCCTACATCCAGCCGATATAACTGGGCCAGTAGGTGATGTATTCCCAAAACAAGTTTATATAGCCTGCTAAATTTCTAGGTTTTCAAATCAAATGCAAAATTGGAAACTATGCCCTATATACTCAAGTATGAATAAGTCTGCCCAAGACTGCAAGAAATTGCAAAGAGTTATAGATGCAGTTCAATCCATTACTGAGACCAGACTTTGTACTATTAATTCCATCTACACTTCATGCTGCCTTGGAAAAGCAGCCAACATAATCAAAGACTTGTCCCACTCTGGGCATTCCTTCTTCTCCCTGCTCCCATCTGGCAGAATGTACAGAAACTTGAAAGCATGCACCACCAGACAGACACCAGACTTTGTCTATGGAACTGTTGTACTAAATACTGAGAAATATATTCTACACTCTGTATCTTCCCCTTTGCTCTCCCTATTGTACTTGAGTTTGATTTGATTGCAGTTATGTAAAGTATGACCTGGTTGGTAGGATAGCATGCAATACAAAGCTTTTCATTGTACCTCAGTACACGTGACAATAATACCTAAACCTCAACCTAAAATATCTGACAAGCTATACCTCAAACCCAGGTACAATAGACCACAACAGACCTCAAGCCCCGTTGACTTGAGTAGTTAAGGGTTCAACGTTACTCAGTAGAATTTTGAGTGAATTACAGAATCCTACTGTGAGGCAAGTATCCAAATCTTTTGGATCCTTTCCAATTCCTTAATTCTCCCAGGGCTACATATCACTTACAAACTCTACCGCAGCTCAGAAGATGAAAAGTAATTTGCCTCAAGGCTCTTGCCATTGCAGCACTAAATCCATTAGGAAGGGGAAAGCGTGATTTATCTTTCCCGCGGTAAGCCATTATGAGCATTATCCATTCCCATTTAATCCTATGTATTCTACTTTCTCAAGAATGATATACGATAAGAGGCAAAAGTATAAATTAAACTAAATCATTTGGATGTATTGGAATCGACTATGAATTCCTGGTGTATTACCGATCAATATATAGTGTTTACTCATAGCATCATGGGAAAAGTACAGACTAAACAAGGTAGATATTTCATAATCTTACACTCAATTTAAGCAAAGTGAAGACTCCTCAGTCCAGAATATAGGAACTATAAATCAAGGAGGCTGGTGCTTCAACAATCAGGACTTGGTTTGGTCAAACACGGATGGAATTCAAGGGAAACGGGTATAGTGTGTGGAACTGCAACTGAACTAAGGCCTATTAAATGGGTGAACTAGATCTAGTCATAGTAGGATCTACTTTTTACATTCTTGAATTGTAATCCTCTCCAATAAAATCCATCTACAAATATGGATTTGCATATCAGGGGGTTGGTCAGCTATCATAATGTGTCTGGTGATTTTGGAGACTATGTGCATATGTTTGTGATTAACATAATCACTGTACATAGGTCCAAATTAAAGCCCATTACTTGAGCAAAATGTAATGGGCTTTCTTTGTTATTACCCCATGTAACCCTCACAATTACAATTATACAGGAATGCACTCATCCCATTTCTCTTGTTAGCCAGTCGCCTCTGGGCAGCAGGCTGCTTGCTGATGCTGAAGTTGATTGAGGGTTGTTGACTTTCATCCTCCATCATCCCTTGCATAAGGCCAGAGATGTCCCAGGGGGTCTTTCCAAAGGAAGGAGACTGCCAAAAGGGGCATTGTCACATGTTTGTTATATTATGTTTTTGAAGTGTTTTATATCCTTTCTAAGTGTTTATTTGTTTTGCAGTGCTTTTTAGGTGTTTTCCTTTCTTTAGTTACTATTTTATGTCTTGATTTATTTTTTAATGAATGTTTAATATTTTCCACAAGATTTATTCATTGCCCGTTCCAAATAAGCCAGGAGTCATAGGTTACCCGACTACCCACCCACCACCTCACTCCATCTCTTCCACCCGTACGCTTTCAACAGACCACTGACTCCATCCCATCCAACAACATCTAGGCACCTGTTCCAAGTGCACAGTTTAACTTCTTTGCTACGTCAGACCCATTCAAGAAGGGCAACTCAGCCTTGTAGCTCTGAGCAAAATTGAACCTGGCAAGTGTGAAAATTGCCACACTGTTATATCAAAGCTATTGGGCCAGTGTAACACTTTGCAGAAGGAATTGTATCCCACCCACTGAGCCTTTAGATGTGATTACAAGGCTCAATTTATATTGATGAGATAAGGAGCAGCACAAGCTGAAATCTTCTGCAAGAAAGTGCTTCAAGGGCAATTAGCGGTGGGCATCAAATGCTGATCTTATCAAATTGCTCTACCAGAAGGAAGAGGAGGCTGAGCACAAAGAAGATAATACTACTTTGATTACTAGCATTGCATTTGGCATGCCAGTTTAGTAAATTACACCTAGAGGTTAGGTTAGAAATTAGATACATTTGACTTTCAATAGCAACAGTAACACCAGGTAGAAAGAGCACCTTTGTCATGAAGGAGCAATGGCAGTCATATAGTTATTTATAGTAAGGAGCAATGATATAGTTATTTTAAAGAACCTATGGATTTTAACAGCTTATAGACTCCTTGCTAAGAAATTTAATCCTCCAGAAGTTGGATATCCTCTGACACACGTATCTCCTTCGTTCCTTTCACCTCTAGGTTCTCAAGATGAAGCATGTTCTTTCTTCTATACTACGGAATAGCAGAATGTTCCATTTTTTGGGTTAAATTTTTCAGTGAATTGCTGTGTAGTCCAGTGGTGGTGAATTTGGGATAAATTGTCCAATAAATTCTCTGAATGTGTCTCAAATATCTTATTCAAGCACAATGTAGTCAATCAATCATGAGGAGTGTCCAGACCAAAATGTCACCTATCCATGTTCTCCAGAAATGCCGCCTGACCCATTGAGTTACACCAGCATTGTTTGTCTTTTTTGGGGAAACAGCATCTGGATTTCCCTGTGTCTATATCCTCCATAATTGACTTGATAAACCAAAATACCATACAGCACCTAATATGGAACTTAAATATTAGTTTGCCTCCACCACTGTGAAAAAGAATTTTCTCAAAGATATGAAACCTTCCTAAAGTTTTTTCATCCCAATAACACAGAATTACAGAAATGTTATCCACCTTTGTTCAAAATAATTTTAATTGTTCATATAGCAAGCACAGATCAAACAACTCAGAAACTATTAGATATATTTTAATAATCGCATGTTAAAACCTGTATATATGCTCAGCAAATGCGGCTCTGAGTCCGAGCCCTTCACTGTGGAAACAGGGATGCATCATCGCACCCACCCTGTTTGTCGTCTTCATTGCTGCCATGCTTCACCTCATTGGTGAAGACCAGCCACAGGGGATCCCAATCCTCTACAGAACTGACGGTGGGCACTTCAATCATAATAGGTTGAAGGCCAAGAGCAAAGTCAGTAACACCGCCATCATGGATCTTCAGTATGCAGACGACTGCGCCATTGTAACACACTCTACAGAAGACCTCCAGGGCATCCTGAATGCCTTTGCCAAGGCATACAGAGCCACGGGCCTAGCCTTAAACATCAAGAAGACCCAGATCCTGCATTAACCTCCACCCAACCATCCGTCTACCCAGCCCACTATAATAGTGGACGACACCACTCTTGAAAATGTTGACCATTTCCCCTACCTTGGCAGCATTCTTTCCTCAAAAGCTGACATCGACTCTGAGGTCAACCACCGCCTGAGTTATGCCAGCGGAACCAATGCCTTTTTCAGGAAAAGAGTCTTTGAAGGCCGAGATCTAAAGGCTCAAACAAAACTGCTGGTCTACATAGCCATTGTCCTCCCCACCCTGTTGTATGGAGCTGAGTCATGGATCACCTACAGCAGGCACCTGAGAGCCCTGGAACAATACCATCAAAAATCCGTATGAAAGATTCTGAGGATCAGCTAGAAGGACAAAGGCACCAACAACAGCATTTTGGAGGAAGCCAACATGACCAGCATCACCACCACGATAATGCAGCACCAACTTTGATGGACTGGCCATGTCATCCGCATGTCCAACGCACATTTCCCTAAACAGACCCTGTACTTTCAACTGAAGGAAGGCCGGTGAGCCCCCGGTGGGCCATAGAAACGCTTCAAGGACAACATTAAGAACTGTTTGAAGAAATTCCACATCACATCGAGCAACTGGGAGAAATTTGCATTGGATAGGTGCTCCTGGATGAAATCCGTGCAGGAAGGAGCTGCACGTCATGAAACGAGCTATGCCATGTCACAGAGACAAAGCGACAGCACCTTAAGGAGAGAGAGAAGGGGGCCCGACGACTACCAACCACCGCCAGTCTCCACTGCCCACGTTGCACCAAGGTGTGTGGATCGTGGATCGGCCTCTACAGACATCTGCAGACCCACAAGTAGACGTCCCTATGGAGAGGGGAGGACAGTCATACTCATTTCAGGTGACCGCCGATCATGATATTACCAAGGACAAAGAGAAGCTCTAAGGCTTCAACCATTCCTTTAGTAAATACATCTAATTATCTGTGGCACATGAACATGGGATTGAATTACCATCAAAACTGCAACAGAAAAATAGTCAATATAATCATCGAAAATAAACAGTGCAACTTTTATTTAAAAAATTGTATGTACACAATAAAGTCATAAGAATATGACATAGTAACACGACTGGGCGTTGTGGCATCTCAAACCTGATCGAATCCAGCATTTGTCAAGAACATAGCTGATCTTTTAACTCCACCTTCCTATCTATCCTTATCATATAGAATCATAGAAAAGTCACAGCTGGTAAGGAAGGCCGATCCTTTGAGCCTTTACCATTTATCTGCAAGAGAAATCTAATTAGTGCATTCACCATTTTTTCCTTTAACCCTGCAGCTTTCACCTCCCTGTCCAATCTCGTCTTTAAAGTGGTAACAGAGCTTGCTCAGAACCCATCCCTTTCAGACAATAAATATATTTCAATTTCCCTGGATTCCTTAGAGGTACCAACGTCAGCATTCAGCAACCTGAACAAATTGAACATTTGCAGTCCTCCCTGCTGCAAAAGCCAGAGATTTATAATGCCATGAGAAAAACTGTCACATTTTTCTTATTTATTCAGTTTGTGGGATGTGGGCATCACTGACAAAGCCAATATTTTTCACTCATCACTAATGGCCTAAAAGAAGTGATGATAAGATACCTCATGAACCACTGTGGATCCACTGGTGGAGGTTTTCCTAAATGCCATTGAGTAGAGTCCAATGATGTAGGTCCTGTGAAGCTGAAGGAATAACAATATATTTCAAAATCAGTATGGCGTGTGATTTGGAGAAGAACCCCCACGGATGGTGTTCCCATACTCCAGCTGCCTTTGTTGCAACAACACGACAAATCAGCACAATAATCAATAATACGATGCATTATCACTATACTAGGAAAACAGGAGTTCAAACTGAAGTACGTAGCACAGCCTAAACAATGTTCGTTGCTGAGGTAGGATTGTGGTTAGGATGTGCAGTATTTCAAGAGCCTGATGATTGATGGACAAAGGACAAAGGACAAAGGACATTTATTGTCACATACACCAATTGGTGTAGTGAAATTTGACTTGCCATGCAGCACACAAATAAAGATAAGACACAACACTAAAGAATTAACAACGAACATAAAAACATCCCCCCACAATGGTTCCCACTGTGGGGGAAGGCACAAAGTCCAGTCCCATCCCCAAGTCCACCCATAGTCAGGCCTATTGAGGCCTCCGCAGTCGGCGCTATGGCGGCCCGATGTTTTAGGCCTTCTCGCCGGGTGTTGGTGTTCCGGCGTCGAGAGAGTCCTCACAGCGGCTTGGGACACCTGGAACGGCCGCTTCCCTACCAGAGTCCGTGGCTTCCGAAGCTGACAAGGCTGCGCTTGATGGAGCTCCACAACTGGCGATCTCGCCGAGAGATCCCAGGCTCCCGATGTTAAAGTTCAGTGCTGCCGCCCGCAGCCGGCGCCCCACAGTCCCGCAGCTCCGTGATGTTCACTTGCGGTCTCAGCATTCTGCAGCTCCAGCGCAGCAACCCAGGCAAGGTATCACCCGCTCCGCTCCCCGATGGTGCTCCAGCGCTGAGCCGCTGCCGAAGCCGAGGTTCTGGGCGGCCCCCTCAGGAAACACCGCTCCAGGCCCGCTGGTAGGCCGCGAGGACGGGTCGACGGTGCAGCCCGGAGAAAAGCTGCCTCTCCGACCAGGTAGGGACCAGGAAAAGCAGTTTCCCCCTCCCCCCCCCCCCCCCCCCCTCCCCTCCCCCCCCCACATAAAAAAGGCTAGAGCTCCAAAAACAAACACTAACACTCACTAAAAATAAAAGAAAGTTAAAAAAACAGACAGCTGCAGGCTGGGCAGCCATACCAACTGGACGGCGCCCCCTGGAACTAATGGTAAGTGTATAAAGTGCTATTGACACTGAGTCATGAAACTTCATCATAAATACTTTAATAAGAATACATACCAGAACTATATACATAGGTACTGTAGGCTGAAAGTCGGAGATAAAAACTGAAAGCATGGTTGCTCGCATTCCACAGGATGGCATAGTGGAAACCCGATATGGATTACGGATCGGGTCAGCAATAGCAAAACCAGACATGGATCGAATCGGCAATAGAGATTGATCTACAGTAAGAAGCTGCTCTCGCACCTTGTGATCACAGTTCTCAGATTCCTGAACCTTCTTCCTGATGATAGCAGTGGAGAACCTCTGCAATTTGATTTTCCAAAGTGTGGGTAAGAGATGGAGTGAAAGGGTGTCTGATGGAGTAGCAGTGGTCGAGAGCATTTGATCCTCGTGTTGCATTTCTCAAACTAGCCTCGTTAAAGTTTCCAACTACGATGGAGAAGACATCAAGGAATGGCATCCGATGTTTTTTGTTCCAGCTAAAGTGCATAAATTTAGTTTATTGTCATGTGTACCAAGGTACAGTGAAAAGCTGTTGTTGTGTGCTGACCAGTCAGTGGAAAGACAATATGTGATTGCAATCAAGCTATCCACAGTGTATAGATATATGATAAAGGGCATTTTATCTATATAGCCGTGGTGCACTGGTGGTAGAAGGCACAGTTGTTCAGAGTAGTTGGTGGCATATCAGTTTACCTGAATACTGAATGTGCACTCTCATTTTATACAGTATAGCACAGAATCCCACTATACTGTGCCTTTAAAACCATGTGTATTTTAATGAGTTATCCTCGCATCTATCTCAACTTCAGAAAATAAATGTTCAGTCTATTCAATCTTACTTCACAGTCGAACCCTTTCATCCCATGAATAAATCTGATAAACTGCCATTGCAGTGCCTCCAAGGCATGTATACTCTTTTGAGATAAGAACCTAAAATTCAATTAGATAATAAAAAAGTATGATGCCACCTTACTTCAAAGACAGGTTTAATAGGGATGCACATCTAATAAAATATTATAATATGTTCATAGGGGATGCTGTACACAATCTACGCATGCTAATATTCACAGCTGAAAGCAGAAAATAGTGTACAGATGGAAATATTTAATCTGTTAAGGTCAAATAAGTACCTTAGATGCTGAAAAATAATCTTTTATTATTTTTCCAATATATTGTATACCCATGAGTATGCTTTTGTAAATAATGTTTTACAGTTATGTCTCAACACAGCACAAGCACACAAAGCAACGTGGTACAGAAAATAAACACAAAGTGCTGGAGTAACTCAGCGTGTCAGGCAGCATCTCTGGAGGAAAAGGGTGGGTGATTGGGTCGGACCTTTCTTCAGATCCTTCAGACATCCTTTTCTCCAGAGATGCTGCCTGATTTCAGCACTTTGTGTTTATCTTCGATATGACCAGTATCTGCAGTTCCTTACCACAGACTCATCTGCTGTAGCATACTATAGTTAACATGTCTTATAATCATTTGTAAGTATCATTAATTTATTGCATCTTACCTGATTAGAATGAACTACCAATAAAAAAAACAGTTGAGTCGATCATGTAAATTAAACTGAGTGCAATTTGGGCTTGAATAAAACTTTGATGTAAGGATGCGAGACATATCATGGGTCATAGAAACATAGAAACATAGAAAAATAGGTGCAGGAGTAGGCCATTCTGCCCTTCGAGCCTGCACCGCCATTCAATGTGATCATGGCTGATCATCCAACTCAGTATCCCGTACCTGCCTTCTCTCCATACCCCCTGATCCCTTTAGCCACAAGTGCCACATCTAACGCCCTCTTAAATATAGCCAATGAACTGGCCTCAACTACCTTCTGTGGCAGAGAATTCCAGAGACTCACCACTCTCTGTGTAAAGAATGTTTTCCTCATCTCGGTCGTAAAGGAATTCCCCCATATCCTTAGACTGTGACCCCTTGTTCTGGACTCCCCCAACATCGGGAACAATCTTCCAGCATCTAGCTTGTCCAACCCCTTAAGAATTAAGTAAGTTTCTATAAGATCCCCCCTCAATCTTCTAAATTCCAGCGAGTACAAGCCGAGTCTATCCAGTCTTTCCTCATATGAAAGTCCTGACATCCCAGGAATCAGTCTGGTGAATCTTCTCTGTACCCCCTCTATGGCAAGAATGTCCTTCCTCAGATTTGGAGATCAAAACTGTACACAATACTCCAGGTGTGGCCTCACCAACACCCTGTACAACTGCAGTAGACAGGGTCAATGGTCTTTTCCACATGAGCACTGGCATGCACATAATTCTGAGTTTTAGAAAAGTTGGTTTTGGTTATCTTGGTTGATGGTGGGACTTCTTTGCCCAGATTAGTTCAGTTTAGAATAGTTCAATTTAGTTAGTTTACTGCATCCGATGTGGGCTCATAGACTCGCCGATTGTTTTACTGAACATTTACGCTTGATCTGCCGAGGTCGACAAGATATGGGTGCAGACCATTTCAACTCCCTGTCCCATTCCCAAATTGAACTTTCTGTCTGGGGCCTGCTCCATTGCCAGAGTGAGGCCACACACAAATTGAAGGAACAACACGCCATATTTTGCTTGGATAGCTTGCAACCCAGTGGTATGAATGTTCAATTCCCTAACTAAATAA